>JACWQW010000012.1:0-219704 GCA_014849355.1 Cryphonectria radicalis | reverse complement strand
ATTTTTTTTTTTTTTTTTTTTTTTTTTTTTTTTTTTTTTTTTTTTTTTTTTTTTTGTTTGTTTTTTTTTTTTTGTTTTTTTTTTTTTTTGTTTTTTTTTTTTTTTTTTTTTTTTTTTTTTTTTTTCCGTCTCCCCCCCCCCCCCCCCCCCCCCCACCTGGGGTTACTGTAGATGGGAAAAGAGGAGAAGAGATACATGATCAAAGATGAGTTCGGATGATGGGCAGCTTGATCAGATTAGCTCAGAGTGAGTCTCTGCCGTCTGTCTGTCTACCTATAACCCATCCTTGCTTCCATCCCGGTACATACTATCCTCTCTCTCTATTCGCTTCTCAACTTACAGTACGGACTGCAACACCCCGTCCGTCGGTGTACAGTAAGTATGCAGCCCAACCTCATTGTGTGTGGTGCAGGTGGATCGCAGCGGGTTCAGTCAGTCAGCACGGGGAGAAGGTTTCCTTCTAGAACCCGAGTCTACTCCACCTTGTCTATGAGCCCGTGTGTTGTGATACTACAGTACTGTACTTTGTACTATGATACAATAGTATTGGATTAGTGATGCATGTTCGAGCACTTGGGGAAGAGGACAGCGTTCCATCCCCTGCCGTCCCGTTCTAGACTACACTACATTGGTGGTGGTCGTCGGGTGGGTAGCAAGATCGGCAGTCAATATTCGGTGAGAACTCATCATTCTCCTTGGCAGACATGTTGAACCGAATTGCTTATTCGTCTACTATTTCTTCTTTTTTTCAATGAATAAAAAAAAAATCCTTCATTGGTCCACGATCTTCTAGCCAATGCTACTATGTAACCTTGAGCACATGTCAATATGCAATAAGACAAAGCACTTTTTACGAGATATCCTACCCTCCTTTTGGGGGGGGTCGAGGCGAGCCAGAATGTATGGGGACAGATGGCGGCCGCGAAGGAGGTGCGTGCCCCCTTCTCCACGGGTGATCCAGAGGAAACTTTGAATCTCGGGGTTCCATAACAGCGGAGATAGGCGTCTACCGAGTATCCTATCTCCTGCGCCCTGTGCTTGACAGAGATTCCGGAAATAAAATAAAAAAAATGCAACTTCGAAAAGAAGAAAGAGAGAGAAAGAAAGAAAAAAAAAGAGGTCAGCACTGCCCCCTTCCCCTCCCCCACTGTCCTGTCCCTCCCCCCCTCTCTGAGGGGGCGGGGAGCTGGTAGCCAGCGACAATGATGAGGCGCGCGAATATTCCTTTCTGTGGCAGCGAAAGCAAAAAAGAAAAACCCCGAAGTTTTCCCAGCTTACACCACACCCGCTTTAATAAAATGTTGTGGTACGCTATACTATACCGTACATCGCAATAGTATGACGAAGGGGGTTGTCTATGACGGGGACGACTCACAGCTGCAGCCGGCCATCCTTCATGGCGATTGATCTACTGCAGCTACAAGGCAAGTGAAGAAGAAGAAGGGGGGAAAAAATTGTCTTGTCTCGTCTGCAAAGGAATTCACATCTGCACCCACTTTCCGCTCGGATGTCTCAAACCCAAGGCGTAACATACGGCCCCACCTCGTGTCTCTCTCCCTCTTTCTTTTTTTTTTTCTTTCTCTCTCTTTGCACGTTAGGTTGGGATATGACTCGTACTGTCTGTCTGATCTCCTCCCCTGATCCTATGTAGCTGACCGTGACCTTCAATGTCCCTCAGAGACACTATAGTAAAGTAAAAAAAAAAAAAAAAAATTGTCGCCTACCTGTTATCCTGCGGGCAGAATCCCATATGAAAAAAGACCGTTAAATCGCCTCGAATCGGATCCGGGAGCTAGACTAGAAGTAGGCAGGCACTGCAGGCAATGGTCTTCCCGATGGGACGAGCAACGCATGGCTAAGAAACTAGGCCGTGACACCTGGCACCGTCCTTGAGGCTTTCTCTCTCCTCTTCAAAAAGACCCGGGGCCGGAGCGGACGAGCTCGGCTCCGGAAGTACCCCATCGGGAAGAGCCCACGACAGCGCTGGCAACAATCCCATACACAATTTGTAGGCGTTGGCTTTCGAAAGTCTGAATAGAGGAGGTGGCTGCCAATGAAAGGAGCCTGAATCCGTACTGTAAGTGCCGAGACGGCATCTGTAGCTGTCGAGGTGGTATTGCAGAGAGTCGGGAGGCCCATCTGCATAGGGAGGTCACTCGACCAGAACCATATCAGTCATGGGTCAAATTGAGACTGCCGTAGCTATTGTGCTCTGTATGCCAACATATACGAACGCCAAAGTTTGTGATACCGTCTGTGTACTCTCTATACTGTGAGAAAGTGGACCAAGTCCCTCGTCCACAACGTCAGGATATATACCAACCCCCGCCCCCCCCCCAAGAAACGCGGCCCAGCCAACCCAAGCACGCAGAACAGCGCCGCTACCCGCGCCATGCTCAACAGGTTCTGCTCCATCAGCTGCCCTTCGCCGTAGAAGTAGAATAGCACCGGCAAACGGTGCACGACGGCGTGGACTGCCATTAGGTCGATGCCGTGCTCATCGGACTGGTGCAGCGCTCGGAGCTGGGAAGGGGAGCTGGCTGGGTCAGCCAGAACAGCGATCTCGGGCGGAGGCTGCGCGTGGCGAAGGAAATGACGTGAGAGACAAGGCCCACACACGGTCAGGCGCAGTGACGGTGCAAGAGCATGGACAATATCTCATTTTATAGTATGAGAAGACTGCAAGAAGAGACTTGGACATGTCTAAGAACGAGCTTCATCCCCAGGCATGAGCTGTTCGTGACGTGACAGGTCCGGAGGGCATTTCAGGCGGGGCCATTCAAAAACTGAATGTCAAACGTACTGTAGACCGTGACCATATGATACAGATCATAATCTACCGAGACCAGGCTTGAACAGCTCAGGTCCTCGGCATCATCTCTGACGATGTGGCCCAAAGTTTCCAGCGGATCGACGAAACAAAAGGGCACCTGATCTGTAAACACAGGTGCAGGGGCTCTTTGACATACTGGTTTGAACAGGATGACGGGGCCTTAGATAGGAGCATGCCCCACCTGAGCAGAACACAGAAGTAGGTGGAGCTGTGATTCCCCCCCGACTTCTGGAGTCCAGAATACTTTCGTCCCAACTATTATCCCGAAGGAGGTAGGTCTCAGCTTGGCGACCACAGATAACGGTGCACAGCCATATAATCTTCCTGAGGAAGGTCGTGGCAGATCTCCTTGGTCGACTTCTGTGGTAGTTTGGCGATTCGGCAGAGGCAAGCCGAGCATGCTCTTGATGGTATCATGGGTGTGGACGCTACATGCTTCATGATCAAGCGCCACTCACCGGAACCACCAGTTCACGGAACCATTCAACCGTCCATCCGCCAGCGTGCTCTTGACGCTATGCCACCAGCCTTGGGGGATGAACAGAGCATCGCCGGGTGCCAGGTCTGCCTGCAACATCACGCTTCTCCGCATATCCCCTTCCCTGCTCATCTTCCACACGTCGTCGTATAGCAGGGCTCTCTCCCCGCCGGCCATCATCTCCGCGCCGCGTATTCTGGAGTTCCCGCTGCTTCGACCCAGCCGAGCTTGGACGCCAGCATAGACCTGCTCACCATCATCTGGCGGGAGAAGTCTCACGACCTTGCTGCCGCACAGCTGGACGAATAGGTTCGGGTTCGGGTCCCGGTGGAGAGGTGTGTAGGTCGGCTCCAGGCCCAGCCAGATACTCGAGCCGTAGAGGTCGCCCCTGCCAACCTCCTGCACGAGGCGTGGCGTAGGGACATCTTCTTGTAACGCCTTGGGAAGAGCATCTAGGGGTGCTTGTGCAATGTACAGCTTTCGAAGAGGATGCCTGTCCACGCTGGTTTGGCCTGGGACGGCAGCTGGTATGTCCAAGTTGTACCGCACAGCAGTATCGAGTAAAGCCAGCGGTGAGTGGAACTGAAGAACTTGCTCGGGACACGACAGCCTGCCTCTGTCATCTCCAGGCATTGCCGGGAGATGACTTTCAAGGATTCTGGCAAGAACTGCCTCCAGTGTTGGTCTGCTGGCGTCACCAGTGGATTTCAGGCTGGTGATGAAGTCGTGGACGGCTTCTCCGCGCATCTCGTGGCACTGAGGGTAACTCAGCTCATAAGGGAATGGTACCGCAAGAAATGATCTCAGGTATTCTGTCATGACCCTCTTTGGCGTTGATGTCTTGTCGCCGGGCGCAACCTCGAACCATCTCGTGGAGGCCGCCATCAGGACAGAAGCAGGGCCTGCTCTCATCACCAGAGGTTTCTCTCGGTCGAAGCCCCATTCTCGGAACCCATCTTTGCCAAGGCTCATAACTTGTTCGTAATCAGCAGGGACGGATGCACATTCCTGAACAGTATTGCCATGGCTCATATTCTTGTGCATTTGTTGTCGAGTTGCAAGTGTCCTCCATGATGGTCGACACCACACCACCAGCCTCGGTCTCCTGCCTCTGCAGCCTCTGCTAAGGGCGTTCATTGCATCATCTCGTTTGATAGATTTGATCTCAGTGGGCTATGACTTTTGGAGGGGTCATGGGCTATGATGTCAGGCCCAAAAAAAGAAAAGAAAAGAAAAGGAAAGGAAAGAAAAAACAGTCACAAAAGGGAAGTGATTGTTCGACAACGCCTGAACCCAGTGATAAAATCCATCTCCAGAGAAGGTGCAGGGCGTGTGAGTTTGATTATGTAAGCACCTGTGCCCAAACCACCACGCTAACTGCCTGGCCAACCTGAACTGGGCAAGGCGTAAAAGGTGAGCAAGTCTGCCCCTCGACATCCTAACGCCTCCCGCTCAACTTGTCCACGCCTTTCCACGGTCCAGGCATCTTGCGAGCTGCGCAGATAGGCAAGCCTCACTATCACACTCTAGTCCTTACCCGTCGTATGCTCTGGCGTTCACTTGAGACACTTCTCAGGGCACCCGCCTGCTTATCTGCGCGCGCTTCCCAGACCAATCAACAACAAACTATGCGAACCATCTCCTAGACTCTTCTTTAGACTCTTTGGGCGCCAGGAAGAGTTCAACCACACCCCCTCCTCCTCCCTCTCTGACTCTGTACAGCACAGCGACAAAGACCGAGGCCGGGTGATACGTCCCGTCTCACGCCCTCTATCCTTGCGACGGATCGACGCCGCCCGCTCACGAATCCCCTCTTCCCATCGCCCACGCATCCTGCCCCGTTTTGCCCTCCGTTCCCCCCCCCCCCAAGCTGGCAACGGCGCCTCCCAGCCACCCCGCTAACGCAAGATGTCGACCTCTTCAGGTCCGCCCGAGTCCTGGGTCGCCTCGTTCTGCTCATTACTGGGCCATGAGTACTTTGCAGAGGTCTCCGAGGAGTTCATCGAGGATGACTTCAATCTTACTGGGCTGCAGTCACAGGTTCCTATGTACAAGGAAGCCCTCGAGGTAGGAGACATGCTACCCCGCCATCCCAAGAAGAGAAGGGGGAGGGGGGCCCCCTCCGGCAGGATAGGGCTTATCTGACACTGACATGATCCCGCGCGCAGATGATCCTCGATGTCGAGCCAGAGGACGACGAAGACGAGGAGGATGAGGAGGACGAGGACGAGGAGGACATAAGTGGCGATGCCCTGGACCGCAGGCTCCCCGGCGAGCGGCGGCAACACAATCGGATGAACAGTGACCTCTCTGTGATCGAGTCGTCGGCCGAGATGCTCTACGGGCTCATACACCAGCGGTATATCTGCTCCCGCGCAGGCATACAGCAGATGAGCGAGAAGTACGAGATTGGCCACTTCGGCTGCTGCCCGCGGACCAACTGCAACCAGGCCCGCACCCTCCCTGTAGGGCTTTCCGATATACCAGGCGAGGACACGGTCAAGCTGTTCTGCCCGTCGTGCCTCGACGTCTATGTGCCGCCCAACAGCCGCTTCCAGACCGTCGACGGCGCCTTCTTTGGTCGCACCTTTGGCGCCCTGTTCCTGCTCACCTTCCCGGACTACGACTACTCCAAACACGGCGCCGACCAGCTGTCGTCGAATGCGCTGCACATCTCGCGCCGCTCCGGCGAGGTGGACGTCATGATCAACGGCATGCACGCGCGCAACATCGCACCGGGCCTCGGCCCCACCAAGATCTACGAGCCCAGGATCTACGGCTTCAGGGTCTCGGAGCTGGCCAGGTCCGGCCCACGCATGCAGTGGCTGCGCGACAAGCCCGCCGACGTCAACGAGCTGGACGAGGTGCGCAGGTATGCACTAGAGAATCCCGATTCGGACGACGACGAGAGCATGAACGGCACGAGCACTAGACCACCACGTCGGCGTGTCCGGCGCCGGCCGCAGCGGCAGGACGAGAATGGCAGCCCAATGGCCATCGAGACCAACGGCGCCGAGTCTGAGCTATAGCGAGGCAAGAGAACAAAGCGCAGAATTCACCTTCCAGTTCCAGACGACGAGTCACAAGTCCCCCCTGCTCTACGTCTGACATCTCACGGGCCCGCTGGCCGTCTTGGCAGCAGCAGCCCGTCCAACCCTTTCATCCTTCTTGACATTTTCCTCGCAAGAGACACGAGGGCATGAAGGCGTCAAGACAGGCTTGTTGCAGGCTACCTTACAAGCCTTTTGGGGGGGGGGGTGGGGGTTCATAACATGGCCCTCTCTACTCAGCATTTTTCCTGATCTCCAGTCCCCAAATTCTCATCCTCCAAAACACTATTGAGTATATGGACTTGTGGACACCCAAGAAGGGAGTTTCTGGAGTGCGGTTGCCGAGACCTAGGTTGCTGGCGTCTGGAGCCGTCTCAAGTCAGTCCCCCTCCCGGGGACATTCTAGTTACGCCGAAGTAAAGAGAGAGATTGGAAGGGAGATGTATAGGACACGAAGCATCAGAAGACGTAGGCAGACACACACACACACACACACACACACACACAGAGAGAGAGAGAGAGAGAGATCCTGGAGGTAGGAGAGCGAGGGTGTCCAAGGGACAAAAGCAAGGCTGAAGAAATCCAAACTCATCATCACTGTTCATACTTTTTTATTTTTTTCATTTTCTTCTTCTTTTTTTCTTTTCCTGTGCATTGTGACCGGCGTTTCCTGTGTCCACCCCCCCCCTTCTCCCCCCCTTGATTCCTTCGTTCTTCATATACGTTCCACCGGGCTTGGTGGGTGGGTGGGCCGATGACAAAAAGGTATCGTCGGATGGGCGGATAAGGAGGAACGGGGGGGTTGGCTCGTACCGTAGGTTTTCGGGGGATGTGGCTTTGCTTTTAGTTTGCTAGCATCCCGGCTCGAGCCAATCTGACTTTCATGAATGACCATCACAGCACGGGCTTGTGTTTTCTTTCCCTCTGCTCTAGTGTCGCGGACGTTCAAGTACCTAAAAGTACGCAGTACCACCAAGAAGAACTCTTGATGACCATCACCCAGGATGTGTGATGTCACGAATCGAGCCATGGGACATGTTTCTGTCACTGCGGAACGCATCTCAAGCACTATACTTCAATTTGTATCAGACTAAGCTACTCGTCATCACTCAACAATGGGACACACTTTCAAAATCACCGTCAAGTAGTAAGACAATAGGGTCGCGGGGTATTCAGTGTTTTTTTTTTTTCAACGCTCGCACGATGAGAAATTTCGAAAATCAAGACGCAGTCATAACAGCATGCCCATGTGTTCCTTCAACTAACGACTCCTCCGGGTTGGCCACTCAAGTCAACCAACGTTGTCTGGGTAGTGTTTGTCCTCGAGAGTTGAGACCCCTTCCCCCTAGCCAGACTTCTCGGTCTGGATGGGAGTGGACTCCTGGAGGCTGACGCCACCCTCGGCAGGCTTCACGGGCTGCGTAGTCTCGGTGGTGGTGCTAGCGCCCGGTGCGGCAGGGGCACCGGGGCCCGAGGACGGCGCCTCGCTCGTGGTCTTCTCGGCGCCGAAGACACGCTCGAGACCGGAGGCCTTGTAGGCGGAGCCGCCATGTTCTTCCTTCTTGAGCTCTGCGAGGCGGCGGGCCTCTGTGTGAACATCCTGGAGCTGCTTCTGGCCCTGGTTGTCTATGTGGAGGGAGCGCCAAGGTCAGCTTGCACGGTTCTACGAGAGGGAGAGGGAGAGAGAGAGAGAGAGATAAGAAGCCGGGGGGGGGGGAGCCAGGTATTGGGGTGGGTGTTCTTCCTGCGACGTACAGAAATCTACCAGCTTCTTGCCGGTGGGGGTGTTAGTCGCCTTCTCAAAGTACGAACCCAGCCCCGTCATGATGGTGTTGGCGCGGGCGGTGATGCCGTAGCTCTGGTCGGCGGTCTTGGCCCGGTCGGTGGCATGGTACTTGGAGTCCAGCTCCGTCAGCTTGCTCATGAAGCGGGTCGACACGCCATGCTGGTGGTCAAGAGCGATGGCGCGCTGGATGGCGGCGTCGCCAACCACGTAGCCGTGCGCGAGGTACTCGGCGATGATGCGGGAGCGTGGCTTCTCCTCCTGTGTGATCTCGTCGGAGTCGCGCTCCTTATTCGTGGTGATGGGGCTCTCGTCATCCGGGGACACGCCCGACGCTGAGGTGACGGAGATGTGCGAGGTGCCGAGCTGGGTGCTGTTGAGGAGGAGGGCGGTCTTGGCAGCGGTGTCCTTCTCTGTGGGGAGGCTCAGTATGTCCGTTCTCTTCAAAGCAGGCTGGTGAGGGCATGGCAACGGAAGCTTACCAAAGGTCACGCTGGCTGACTTGGTCTCTCCCTCAGTCTGGACATCGAGGCTAGTAATCTTGCCGCTGGAGGGGGGGTGGGACAGGTTAGTATTTACCCGAGATGCTTGCTACAGCAGAGTAAAAATACCTACCAGAAGCTGAAGAAATCACGGATCTCCTTGTCCTCGGTCTGAGCCGAGATGTTCTTGACGTGGACAGTAGTAGCAGACATCTTGATGTTGTTGTTGTTGTTGATTGATTGATGGATGATCTTGGGTGAGAGTCTCTTGAGGTTTGAAGGGAAGAGAGATGATGAATCACAGGGACAAAATTGTAGGGGGCGGTTGCTTTATGAAGATCTTGCAGGGACAGAGACAGAGGCTGAGCACATGTGAAGGTTTGGGGTCTCGAGGTATGCTGGGAAATAGTCAAAGTGGCTGGTTCCGGGTCCCCCTCTCTCCCTCCTGACAAGCTTGGTTTGCCCATATGGAGACCACTGGTCCGAGTGAGGGGCAATGGGGCGACGTCATCTAACTGCTAGAAGCTACAGTGGGGTGTGCCCCATGTCCCATGTCATATGTTGACAGCTTCCCTGTGGCTGAGCCTACTACAAGGTACCTCGGAACGGACCAGAGCTATGCCTAGGCACCAAGTACCCCCCTACTATGTACATCAGCCAGGCTGCCTCCAGAGTCAGTCGCGCCCCAGAGCTCTGGCACTCAGAACCGCCACCCTCTCAAGAATATTCTCCCAACTTGCTAGGACATTCTGAGAGAGGGATACCATGATTACTTGCAGGCATGTGAAAATCATCAGGTGCCCAGTCCTCCCTCCTGGATTTCATAGAACAGTTAATTTTCCTTACAGGCTGCAGTCTCTGATGTAACAGCTTCACGATGCGCCCCATGGCAACCACAGCAAGGTGAGGTAAAAAGGAAAAATTTGTGTCTTGTACCAGTATGCTAAGTCTGTATAAGGCCTCTGTACCCTCCTCTATGCTTAGGACCATAGAGGGCCTGTCTGGGCAGGAGTTGCTCATACCATCATCCCAACTCCACCCTGGGCTCCATTACCTCTCTGTTTTCCCAAACTTCTCCTTCAGAGCATCATCGAGTGGTCCCTTGGGGTTTGATGACAGGTTCTGGGAGGGAACATATGTATTAGCTATTGTTCGTCACTGAGCCATGCCTGGAGGTTCTATGCTCTTCTTACCTCTAGTTCAGACTTGTTGGTCTCTGGCTTGTTCTCAGTGTTGGCAACGCCATGGCCCCCAGCAGGTGGGTCCTGGAGCTGAGCCCCAGTCTGGGTCTCGGGAGGAGGGGACTCGCGACCTTCACCGGAAGACATCTTGACTTTTTGTTTGGATTGTGATGGGGTATGGGGAAGTAGTAGAGTTGGCCTTCTTTGACAAGCTTGGAGGTTAGCAATTGCATTGACCTGTGGCTGATGTGCTCCAATGGGCCGAGGCAGCCTTGAAGGGATGGTGTACTCACCTGAGGTGATCTGCTGGCTGAAGGTCGTGATGAGTTTCTTTTTTTGGTCGTTGAGGAATGTTGTTTGAGACGATTGGGGAATCTGCCTAGCAGTTAAGAGCAGTTGAGATTTAAATAAATCAACAACAGCCTGCGCTGAGGAGAGAGTGTTCCGGGGGCGTGCCTGTCTTCTCTCCTTGTGCTATGTCATACATGGGACCAAGTGCTGCTATTTCGTCATTCTGACAAAGGAGATGACGTTCCTCTAGTGCCTCCCACCCCCATCGTTCCCCGATCAAGGGCCACCATCTTTAACAGCGAGCTATTGAGCACAAGATACAGTAAGTAATGCACCATCTCAATCTTCTAGAAGATTTCCTTGCTAGGCTTATCTTTGTAGATCACACAGACCTCACCACAAACATTTTGTTTTCTGACCCAGGATTGTTGCATTTGTGATATCTGGTCTTGGGTGTTCTCACAGCAGCAAATTTTGATGGTGGTGCTCATAGTCAGAAGAGATCTTGACCACAATAGCATACTTGCAAAGCAGGGTCATCTAGATCAGCGAATATCACCGTTCGGAAAGCAGAAGCACCTCACAGGTCCACCTCTCTTTGCCGTGACTAATCGTGCTACGAACCAAGGGATTTCTGGAGTGCGTACGATGATGCGTCGCCGTCCCACAAAGCCTATTCATTCCATGGGGAGAAAAAGGGCTCGGGACACCACCTAGTAGTCTTAAGGCTCAGGAGGAAAGACGTCCTGTATAAGTGAGGAGTATTCGGCCCGCAACTGGCGAATCCTATGTCTGAAAGTTCTGGTGTACAAGCTGCTGCTGCTGCTGCAAGGGCGAGAGGGACTTTTGATAGCCTCTCTTCGCTTTCCCGTCTCACATTGATCACTTGCATACTGTTTCTGTTGCCCTTGCTGATGGGTTGTCTCGGAGTCCTACAAATTATTGGCAATCTAGACCGTGGGCTCTGCTATAAGTACAGCACGGAGAAACCAAAGGCCTGAGGGGCCTAATGTGAGTCGTGTATTCCCAGCTTGCCAGGGTCCCCAGGCGGGTTGCTGTAAGACGGTCGAGCCCCGCTACCCCCCGCTACCACTGCCGTGCCGAACCTACTCTGGGTGTCTGGTACTATGATAGGTACCAACCACTTCCTACCCAGCTTGGGGACTTCAAAACAGTAGTCTCTCGCCCCGGGGGGGTTGCGCATAACATTTCATTTAGCCACCAGGGTTTTATGTATCGCCTGCTTCTTTTCCTCTGCCTCAATTTCCATGATCTGACAGCGACTTGCGGGGTTGACGTTCCGTCACGTCATGCAGCACAACAAGTTGAAGGCACCCCCCCTCCCCGCAGATCACTACTACGATCACAAAACCAACCGCGATCGCGATCGCCAGCTGATCCACAGACAACACACGTCCTCACCGAATCTCTCTCTCTCTCTCTCAATCAGCTCGTGGGACTCGGATTGCTCTCTAGATCATGCCCGACCTCAACTCGGTTCCTGAGTCTCCTCGCGTCCTCGCCCTCTCCAGACGAGTCTCGTCAGCCCAGATGCCTCCTCCCCCGCCGCCAGGTCCCGTCCTGGGCTCCTCGCCTCCAGAAAACGCCCTCAATATCCTCCCTTCGAACCTAAATGCTGTGGCGACAGGTGCCCCAGTCGCGCCGTCTCTTCCTTCTCCTCACCTGGCTGCGGCTGCCGCATCAGCGCCACCCTCTGCAGATGTGTCTTCTGTGACTTCGGGTCCCGGACCTATACGGCACCCACGACCACTGACAGCTGCCGAACTCCACCAAGAGCTCGAGAAGGAGCAAGAGGCCGTAGTATGTTGCACGTGGAACAGCAGCAGCAACCCCCCCTCCCCGGCTTTTTTTTTTCCCTTCCTTTTCTACATGACAAAGGCTGATGGTTTGGGCTCCCTAGGTCAACCGTCTCACCCGTGAGCTCGACATCCTCCGTCAGGCCCAGAACGCCTCCGTCGCGTCCAACGGTTCTTCCACCTCTGCGAGCGCCTCTGCTTCGGGTGCCGAGGTTCCTGCCATTCCCGACGGCAGACAGCACCTTCTTTCCGGCTCCGGCTTCTCTATCCCCTCCTCCAGCGGTCGACGACACACCAGAAGCGGCTCGAGCGCCAGCGCGCGCAGCATCGCGGCTACCGCGGGCTCAGCTTCGGCCGTGGGCGGTCCTGGCGCAAGCACATCCGTCGTCAACATCACCGCTCCTGCGCCCATCAGGCCAGGCGCTACGACTCTCAGCCGCCAGAACAGCACGCAGTCGCACTCGCGCCAGAGTCTCAGCAGCTCGCCCGCTCATGCCTCGTCATGGGCCTCGCACATGGCCGACACCGCACACACAGGCTACTTTCCCCTCCGGTCCCCGCCCACCGCCACCACAGCAGGGCCCACGTCCATCCCCTCGGCCACGCCCACGCCCGGTCCCGATCATATATCGCCCTTTATGATGCCCGCGACAACGCGGTACGAGGAGACGGCCTTCTACAGACAGGAGCTGGACAGTGTGAAGCGCGAGAACGAGTCCCTGAAGCGGCGCATCCGCGATCTGGAGCGCATGGTGCGTGAGAGGAGGGCGAGTGATGCGAGCACGCGACCACGGAGCGAGAGTGTGAGCACTACGGCCAGCGTGACTGTTGCGTCTACCGGGGGCGCCAGCATCACGCGCCCGAGGAACGAGAGGGTCACCAGTATGCTGAGCACTACCGGCAGCGTGACGAGTGTGGCTATCGGTGTTCCCGAGGACGAGGTCAAGGTTGGCGAGAGCGCAGCGAGTGCGGGGCTGCGTGGTGCGTCTACATCTGCGCCTGCGGCTGCGACTGGTGGACAAGCTGGCCAGGAGGGCGCACATGGTAGGCAGGCATCCTGAGGCGTCATTCTCATCCCCCGGTGTTGTTTGGGTCCACTGGACAAAGTGGGACCCTGAAAGACAGATAAAAAGAAGAAGAGGAAAAAAAGAGAGGGAAAAGGGAAACAGGGGGAAAAGTCATGAACACGACCCCGACCCTGTCCTTCACGCTGTCTGGATGGTTGCGTTTCTACCGAAGACGATTAAAATTTGGAAATGGCCTGGCGTTCCGGAAGATACTGTTTTTCAACAAGCACCTGAAGTACACTGGGCCAGGAGGTGGCCAAAGCGGTCTGGATAAGAATGGCGAGGAAACAATGGAAATGTGCAAGCAAGTGAGTTCTTTTAGTACCAGATTCTCAATTTCCAATCTCTCTTCAGCTACATTGTGTTGCAATGTGGAAAGCACGCGATACCCCCATGAGGCTTTTTTCCTTTCTTTTCCTCTGCTGTCTAGAGAAATTGTGATGGACAAAAGAGAAACGTCCCTCACGAGTCCTCCCCCCTCACAGCTAGCTCATCAACAATCTCAATCTTGGTCTCCACGTTCCCCCTCGTCGCCCTGCTGTACGGACACACCTCCTCCGCCCTGGCCACAATCTTCTCGACCTCGGCCCTGTCCAGGCCCTTGACGCGAACCTTCATGTCGACCCGGATCCCCATGTCCAGCGTCTTCATGTCCCCCACCAGGTGCACCGTCGCGTCCACCACGCTGTCCTCCTTCCTCCGGGGCATCTTGATCCCCATGCTCGCCGCGCTGGCGTTCATGGCGCTCTGGAAACACGCCCCGTACCCGGCCGCGAACAGCTCCTCCGGGTTCGTCTTGCCCCTGTCGCCCGTCCCGCCGAGCGTCTTGGCCATGGTGAGGTCCAGATTCAGGTCGTCGCCCTCGATGTGGCCCGTGCGTGCACCGACGACGCGGGCGTGGGCGGAGTAGAGGATTGGGGCGAGGGCGGTGCTGAGGGCGCGGTGGGCTGCCCGGGGGCTCCTCCTCAGCAGCATTGGTGCTGCTGGCGCCTGGGTGGGTGTCAATGACTGGAGGAGGAGGAGGGGGAGGGATGACGGGCGGGCGACGTGTTGCCGGGTGAGGGATGTGCGGAGGGAGGCCATTGTGAGTTTGGTTTCTATTTCTTTCTTGGTTTTTTTTCTTCTTTTCTTCTTCTTTTTGGTTGGTTGTATGGATGTTTTTTAACTGGTGACCGAGGAATATCGAATTTGGGATGATGAATTCTTTCTAAAGTTGATAACGTTGAATGGGGGGGTTCTTTGTACTAATAGCTCTCTGATTTTTGGAGTGACGTCTTATACATTATAATAGTACATGGCGCCGACTCTTGGCCCGCTGCTCCTGCGATGGCCGGCCAGCCCTAGCCACTAGCAGCAACTGACGTCCTCGACAATTGGCTCAAGTTGTAGAGACCTTGAAATTTGGAGCAAATAATAGAATGTGTTGCAGTGCCCCAAATCATGTAGTGAAGTCCTAATAGCAGTGATGATATTTTGATGCTTGGAAAAAGATTTTTTTTTCTTTTTCTTCTTTCTTTCTGGAACTTATATTTGGAGAGAGAGAGAGAGAGAGAGAGAGAGAAAATAAGGATGTGTATGTCGAAGGAATGAATACTTCCAAGTTTGCATCGATGTTGCTGGTACAACAAGAGCGGCCTCACGATGATTACACAGCAGAATGGTGCTGGTGCTCAATACAAGCTCCCTGCAGGTGCACCTTCAAGAAGAGAAGTACCTTCACCTATCGTAAGCAATTGACATTTTACATGCTGCGTTTATTTGATAGGAACATGGTAGTAGTCAAGAAATACAGAGTTGTAGAGGCGGTCTGCCGAAGAAACACAGACGTAGTCTTTTACCATAGCACACCTAAGTCACTAGATTGATGTATATCTAGATCTTGTTCTATGCTGAGTGTGATAGACCTTGTTCAAAGTATATCAAAAAACAATGTATTGCAAGCCAGCACATAAATAATGCGGCTGGCTCGCCCGCACGCTCAGGCTCTGGTGAAGCTAGCTTTTTCTCATATATAAGCCTGCCTAAGTCCTAAAGACAAACAGTCATGCAGTTTTTATTTCAACGCTCGAGGCTTACTTTCTTAGAATACTGACCTCAGTATATAGAGACTCATAGTGATGTACAGGTCGGCCCTCCTTTTGGTAATAATCATATGCATTTGGAAGTGACCCGAATCTGAACCTAGGCCCATGCTAGCCCGGCAAGATCTCGCTCACCCATCCATCATCCACTTCTGGCTGTCAACCACTTTCTGAAATTTATTGAAGTGGAACGCAAAAAAAAAAGAATCAATAAACTGTGGTGTGTGCGTCAAAGGAGAAAAAACGGTTCACGTGGGGGGGGAGAGGGGGAAAGGTGCGGGTCGATCTCGCACCCTCCCACGCACCCTCAACATATATGAACCCGAGCACTCCAAGCCAGAGAAAGTTTCAGACAAATTATCAGCCTTGCCCTTGCGCGCAGTCCATATCAACAGGGGAACACAAAAGAGAGAGAGAGAGAGAAAGAAGAGAAAGTCATAGGATTGAAGTCACCCAGTTACCAGCAAAGTTTAGAAAAAAAAAGAAGACGTTCACATTGGATCTACCATCTCAAGCACGTGCACGTTGGTTGTTGAGGGGTTGCTCCCCCTCTCCCGCGCCCCCTCCCCCCCCCAGCAACGATCCATGTAGGTGATCAGGTGATACCGTATGTACTACTGTGTGCCGCAGGAGCCAAGCGAAGGAAGGGGGGGGAAGTTTGCGGCAGAAACCGTGACAAGGAAACCACAACCCTCCCTCCCCCCCTTCCCTCCCCCCCAGCAGCGAGCCGGCTCAGTGGTTTGATTACCTGCATAAGGCTGAAAAAAAAGAAGGAAAAAAAAAAAACAAGGAAAACCACACAAGAAGCTGACACGTTCATTCTTTTTGGTGTAGAGAGATGACTAATGCGCCCTAACCCTTTTGACTTCATCTCTTTTGAGTTATAAGGGGGGGGGGGTGTGGGAGAATGATGATGGTACGAGGCCAAGACTTTGATCTGTTGGAAAGTCAATGCTTTGATGGAATCTTTTTTTTTTTTTTAATGTTTTTAATTTTTAATTATTATCTATGATTACTCAGGGAGTGCTTAAATGCGTTAGTAGAGGATTTTGGGGGTTTAGGAAGGGTTCAAACGAGGAGCCCCCGCCGCCCCCCCCCCTTTTTTTTTTCTTCTTCTTCTTTGGCGTTATCTGCCAAGCGCTGCTGCCCAAGGGGCCACACACTATCAGCGGTCAGCGTACCCGGATTGGGAAACATATTACCGAAAGTCTTCCTTTCGAAGAATCACGATAGTGTCGATGTCCCATCGGGGCTTTTCAAATACTACATGAATTTTTGGGTGTGTGTGTGTGTGTGTGGAGATTATAATGGTTTTAAATATCAAATTCTCAATAATAATAAAAAACATAATACATATATACGGTTGTGTCATTACTGTACTTGTGGCAGAAGAACCTTGGGGAACACTCTGTTCTCATGATCCAAGCTCGGGGACCAAGAATGCATAACATCCTCTCTCCTCCTCCTCCTCCTCCTCCTCCTCCTCCTCCTCCTCGTCACCTCACCTTCCTCTACTACTAACCCCTTCGATGTGTTCGTCCTCTCACGCTTTACAGGGTCATCATCATCGCGGCAACCACAACACCGGCAAGCATCGACAGGCTGCCCTTGACGCCGACCGCAGCATTATCCTTGGCCGCCGTGGCCGCGTCCTCGGTCGTGTTGCACAGACCGGTAGCGTTCAGGTGGCTCTGCAGGATGTAGGCCTTGGGCTCGCCCTTGTCCATGTACATGGTGACGTTGCCGGTGTCGTCGGCGGTGCTGGTGGTGCAGCTGAGCAGCTCGACGACGGCGTCGCCGGCCTCAAACCCGCCGACGGACAGGGTGTAGCTGGTGCCCGAGCTGCTCAGGTTGATGATGCACGAGACGATCTGGTACCCGCTGGGGCCCTTGGCCTGGCAGAGGTGGTTGGTGTCGACGTGGAGCGACTGCGCCTGCGAGCTGACGTACGAGGTCGAGGCCGACGCCGTCTGGTTGATCAGGTAGTTGCGGGCCGTGTTGAGCTTCTTGGCGGTCTGGTACAGCTCAGCCGACGTGTTGTACCCTGACAGCCAGATAGCCTCGCGGTTGTTGGGCGTGTCGCCGCCGTTGTAGTGCTGCTCCTGGCCTTGGTAGACTGTACATTGGCAAATTTTAAAAAAATGTAAGTAATCCTGCGTACAATCAAAAAAAAAAAAAAATCAAATCAAACAAAAAAAAAAGCATGCTCCTTCTAGAGGGAGAAAGAGAAGATTGCGTACCCAGAGGAATACCGTCGTTGAGGATGATGTAGGCCATGGCGTTCTTGGCGAGGGCCATGTCGTCGTTGTAGTAGGCGAAACGAGGCATGTCGTGGTTCTCGGCAAACGAGCCCAGGGCGGCGGTGTCATTGCAGGCATCACGCGCCTGTTCCCGGATCGAGTCGATCTCGGTCATCTCGCCGCCGTTGAAGGCGGAGATGATCTGGTAGTACTCGAGGTAGTTGGGCATGCCGGGGAGCAGCCCATCGGTCTGGTAGGGGCAGAAGTCCGTGACCTCGCCGGTCAGGACCTCACCGAGGGCGAAGACGCCGGCGTTGGAGACAAACGTAGGCAGGAAGTCGTTGTCGACGTGCTTGGCGGCGTCGATACGGATGCCGTCGATGGAGTAGTTGGCGACAAGCTCCTTGATCCAGGTGCCAAACATGTCCACGACGGTGTCGGACTCGGTGTCGAGATCAGCCAGGGCGACACCCAGCGGGTACAGCCAGCAGTCCTGGTAGTTGGTCGCGTTGCTCCACTCGGTCACGTTGCAGTACGTGTGGTAGTAGTCCTCGTTGTCGAAGGGCTCGATGAGGGCATAGTCCAGGGGCGGTGGGTACGTGTTGTTGAAGGCCTGGGCCATGTTGTTGACGACCACGTCGACCAGGAAGTACATGCCGCGGGTGTGAAGCTCATCCGAGAGCTTCTGGAGCTCATCGGCCGTGCCGAAGTGCTGGTTGATGGCGTAGAGGTCATCCTGCCAGTAGCCGTGGTACGCATCACCGACAATGGTGTCGTTCTCAATATTGTGCACAACGGGGCTGATCTGGAGAGCGGTGAAGCCCATGTCTGAACGCGGGGAAAAGACGTCTCATCAGCAAAATCCCATTCCTCATACAAATTTCTCTTTCCATATATATATATATATATATATATAAGCATTAATTTTCTCTCTCTCTCTCTTACCCTGAATGTAGTCCAGGTGGTTGATCAGACCGGTCCAGGTTCCATTACAGAAAAGGTACAGCTCGTCGCACTCGGCTGTAGTCGATCCGTCCGTCTTCGCGAAGCGGTCGACGACGACCTGGTAGATAGCTCTCGACTTCCATTCCTCCGTGGTGGCAGCGTTGGATACACCCAACAGGGCCGTGGCCGCTGCGAGAGCGAGTGATGCAGTGTACATGGTGCCTTGTTGAAGAAAGAGAGTGTGCGTGTGTGTGTGTGTGTGTTTAAGAAGATAACGAAAGACTTATGTTGGGCTCAAGCCTGAACGCGTACTGAGGGCATACGCAGCGCCTCCACTTCTCGTTTAGTGGCCGAAGAGAGAGATGTCTGAAAAGAGCGTATAGAAACGAAGGAAGATGGGAAGCAAAGTCCTTGTCTTCTTTCTTCTTCTTCTTCTTCTTTCCCCAGGTGGTAGGACCAATAGACAAATGAATGACTGACGTGAGGTAGGATGAGAACTGTCAAGTGAAGACGGGCAAATCCACACAACCTTGTGGAGGAAAAGGTGAAGCGGGTTGTCAGGTGGTTCCTCCCACCACGGGGGAAATTGGCTCTTCTTTTCCCTCGGGACCCCCAGACTGCCCAGGGGCCCCCATCTGGATTGGCCGTCGTATCCGGACGGAGTCCATTTTCAAACTCAGCAGATCGCACACTCTTGGCAGGACGGTAGCGACCGCTCTTTTTTCTTTCTTTTTTTCTCTCTTCTTCTTCTTTTCCCTTCCATTTGCGACTCGCCGCCGCCCATCACCGTCGTTGGTGGTCTTGGCTAGGCCCAAGGAAATACGGCCCTTTCAGCCAGCCCCAATTTTAGACTGTCCGTATTTTGTGTGTCCATCGTGGGATCCATCTGGGTGGGTGGTGGATCTGGGACAAAAAACTTTGGTTAATTGAGGCTTGTTGATGGCTTCCCGACCACGCCGTCCAAGTGGAAGAGATTTCGAGAGGCTTATCTCGGATGGGCAAGGGTAGAGCACCAGACCGGACCGCCTGGACTAGTAGGAGCAGTAGTAGTACTGTAAGTAGATTGTGGTACATGGAGCATCCAGGCAGACTCCTTTACCAGACAGATGGTACTCGATACTACTTAGTATGCACAACCATAGCAAGTGACGGTCGTATTGAGAAATTACCACCAGTACGTTACAGTTTTGGATTGGGAGATGGGGGGGGGGGGGCATGAAAGCCAAGTCGTGCCCCTGTTGCCAACATGCTGATGACCCAATTATTTTATTTTCTTTTTAGGTTTTCCCTTTTTGGGTGGTCCCCTTGTCTGGTTGGTCTGTCTTCACCCTTTTCTCGTGCAGAAGCGTGTGCGCGTCTTGCAGGCCACCTTCTTATCGGCATGGTGGTATGATGGCCTGCTATCCTACGCGCGCAGGCACGCACGCACACACACACACACACACACACACACACACACACACACATCGCGAAGCCCCCCCCCCTCCTCTTCAGGCGAGATAAGGGCGTGTGATTAAGATCGACACGCCCGCCGTGGGAGGTTGATACAGGATCAAGGCTCTGGCATCGTTGGTGGATTGATTGGCTGTTGTGAGGCGATAGTCGACGGTCGAGACGGGGAGAGCTGAGGCCTCTCTCCCCGGCCTTCACTCGTCCGAGCCGCGAGTCTTAGCTCAGGGGGCAGAAGTGCCGGCTGTACACATTAGTACTGTGCTATTGCCAAAAGTATACCTTTTTCCCCATTCTTCTTCATGCTACTACGTAGTATGTAAAAGAAAGACGGCAGCACCGTTTTCCTGACTCGTAGTATGTAGTGTGGCGATGGCCAAGGGCGGAGGAAGCGAGGAGGAGGAGGAGGAGGAGGAGGATACACGAAGGCACGAGGGTTCGCGACTCGTGGGAAGAAAAGATGGAGTCTGATACTAAAAAACTAGAACGCTTAACACTTGGCAGTACCATAGTAAAAGTAGAGGAGGCCGGGGGGGGGCCAGGGCGTGCCGCAAGAACGAGCGTGGGGCGGGGGGCGTAGGCGAGGGCGTGTGCGCTGGGGCAGTCCAAAGTCTCTTGCGGCCTCATTTTTTTTTTTTCCTCTTTCTTCTTTGCCTTTCTTTTTGTTGTTATTATGGGCCACGTACCACAGTACATAATCACCCATTGTTTGTACATGGTAGTACCTTGAGTGGGGGTTGGGTGGGTGTTCGGACAGGGGGCGCTGATAACCTTATTGCGCCACCACGGCGATAGGCGCATCCGCTTTTGGTAGCTGTGATGATGTTCCAGCAGGCTCAGTGGTTGGTGGCCCCTGCTGAGGCCCCGCCCTGGCGCTGGGATGTGCCTGACTCTGCCGGAACCTCGTATCCTCTGGCGTGCTCTTGTCTGCAGGGAGGTACCCATTTCCAGATGCTTCTGGCCCTGACGCTTTACCCAAAGAGGACTGAGGCTCATCCTCTTCCACGTTGCAGAAGGCATGATCATCATTTCCTTCCGATTCGACTTCGGCGCCCACACAAAATCGGGTTTTTTTTTTTTTTTGTTAGGCTCGCTTCGTCCGCCATCTATTTTCAGGATTACCAGCCCCCAAAGCCCTGCTCGCTCGGCCTTGGATCTAATATGTTATGTGTGTGTGTGTGTGTGTGTGTGTGTGTGTGTGTCTGCCTGTGCCTGCTTTTTTTTTTTTTGGTTTTTTTTTTTGGGTCTTTTCTTTCTTTTCTGCACGGACCAATCTGCGTTGGCAGCTTCGGCCCTGTGGACCCGTCTTGCGCGTCCAGCCACGATGACCTTGACAAAGCAGTGATGGCGCCACGAGGGGGGAGAAGAAGAAGAAGAAGGGGGGGGGCTTAGGGAGGGATACTGTCGGTGACGAGGGGGAGAGACTTCGCCTTTACACAGTCTCTCCCCCGAGCTAAAGCCGGAGGGTGGAAAATGGCTACCACTTCTGCACACCACTTCGCAGTACGGGAGGTGTGTGCTCATCACCCTGTGAGGTCCAATCGTGACCGCATAAAGGGCCCCAGACACACAGCTTGGACCTAGTACTATCATGGTGCTATGTCCCCGGGCAGCATCCGGGTTTGTGGGGCGCGTCACTGGCCAGACGCCAAGGTTTTATTCCCCCCCTTCCCCTTCCCTCTCTTCCCATACAAGGCCACTGTACTGGTTCTTAAAAAGAGTATCTCTAATGAGTGTCCACTCGTGGTCCAGCGCAACGGACTGGTTCTTTAGGCCGGTGGGTATCTGGGTCTGCAAGGATCGATATTACAGCCCTTAGTTGCAGCTAACAACGGACAGAAGTTGAAGCTGGAGGGGAAGAAGTAAGATGGGAACCTCGGTCGAGGAGGCCTGCCTGGTCGGATGGAGAGAGACAGAGAGAGAGAGAGAGAGAGAGATAGAGGATGAGGGACCACGGTGGGCAAAATATCTGGGGTGCATCATTGTTCTCGCCCTCCTTGAACCCGAGCTGGTGTTGACAAGCCACAGGTGCCTGGTAAGGAAGTAGGTATGGTCCTTTACTTTCAACCCTCCATGGCCAGGGGCTCGGGTCTTGACACCACCTCCACCGTCCGCTTCTCGAAGCTACTCATGATGGGGTATGCGCGCGCCTTTCTTACAACCAAAACCCAGTACCTCCCTCCGACCCCACCAGCTTTGTCGCGGACAGAATCCGCAGCAACCCCGTCCCCCCCTTTTCCATGCCACCCCCCCCCCCAAAAGAAATAATGCCCTTGGTGTGGCTGAGGGCAAATCTGTCATCCCATGTCGTGGACGCCGGGAGAGGAGTCTAAGCTAAGTTTAGCTCAGCTCGAGGTGGACAGTGAGGGTACTGTACAACCTTGAGCGTGTGCGCGAAGGATGCCAAAATATCCTCTTCCTGTCTCTCCACCATGGTCAAAACCCCCTGTTGAGCATCGTAGCATCGAGAACGGCCCCTCTTAGCGAGGGGTGGTGGGAAAAAGAGTCCCGGTCCGTAGGGCTAACCGTGAACTTGGACATTTCTGTGTCTATCTGGCGCCATCTAGACATCTTACCGTCCTTCCCTTTCTATTGTCTTGTCACTCACTTATCGATCTCGTGGCTGCTCATCGTCACACATACACACACACTCTCTCTCTCTGTCTATCTTAGTAGTAGCCGCTTGTCTATCGTTATTGGCAGACAGCAATCGGGTTATGTCTCTATAGAGCATCCGGTCATTCTTTTTTTTCCTTCTTTTTTTTTTTTTTTTAGGCGGCTGCTTTTCCTCTATACCAAATCCCCTCACCATTGGGTGAGCTGAGGTGGTGGTGGTGACGATGTTTTCCCTCCCGTGGCTATCGGCCATCACTCTTTTATGCTCTACTACACCACTCGTTCACGGTCTCAAATACGACGCTTCCGAGGCAGAATATAATCTTAATGCGAACACGACGGCAACGAATCCCCTCGACTACTGGATAGAAGAACGAACCGGCCATGACTACCACAAATCCCCCGACAACTGGAGGTTTCCCTTCTATACCGTGTTTATGGATCGTTTTGTCAATGGCGATCCAACCAACGACAATGCCAACGACACGCTTTTTGAAACGGATATGATGGCCACGCAGATTCGCAATGGAGGTGATCTGCAGGGCTTGGTGGACTCGCTGGACTACATCGCCGGCATGGGCATCAAGGTGCGCACCATTCTCGTCCTCTGACAAGCTCTCTTGAAAAAAGAAGGGGAAAAAAAAGAGAGAGAGAGAGAGAGAGAGAGAGAGAGAAATACCTGCTGTCTACGAAACCTCGCCACGAGTTCCTTGCTGACCACAAGTTTTTGAACAAAATCAACAGGGGATTTACCTTGCCGGATCTCCTTTCATCAACCAGCCATGGGGCGCAGACGCATATTCGGTAGGTCTCCAAGGAAAAATAACGTCCCATTGTTGTCTCTCATACTGACAAGAGTGCGCCAGCCGCTCGACCTGACCATGCTCGACAAACACTTTGGCAACGTGACAATGTGGCAGGATACTGTGAGCGAGATTCATGATCGGGGCATGTATGTCATTCTCGACAACACGATGGCCACGTAAGTAGAATGCCCAACGTCTCCTTTTTCTTTCTTTCTTTCTTTCTCTCCCCCCGTTTCCCAGTCTTCACAGCTTCTCACATGTTATTCGGTTGTTCAGCCTCGGCGACTTGATTGGCTTCGAGGGTTATCTGAATACCAGTGCGCCCTTCTCCGTCGACGAACACAAGGTCGAGTGGAAGACGTCCAGACAGTACCTCGACTTCGAATTCGGCAACACGTACAACGACTCGTGCGACTATCCTACATTCTGGTACGAGACTGGCGAGCTGGTCGACTTCAACAGCTCGGACGAGCTCGTGGGGTGCTACGACAGTGACTTTGACCAGTATGGCGACATCGAGGCCTTTGGTGTGTTTCCCGACTGGGAGCGCCAGCTCTCCAAGTTCGCCTCGGTCCAGGATCGTCTGCGTGAATGGTATGCGCCCGTGCGTGAGCGCCTCGAGCGCTTCTCCTGCATGACGATCGCTGCGCTCGACATCGATGGCTTCCGGGTCGACAAGGCTATGCAGGTGACCGTCGACGCGCAGGCCGCCTTCTCCTCCTCGATCCGCGAGTGTGCCATCAAGTACAACAAGACCAACTTCATGGTGGTGGGCGAGATCACAGCCGGCAACACCCTCGGATCCATCTGGGTGGGCCGCGGCCGCTCCCTCGACATGTGGGCGGACGATGTGTCATCGGCCCAGACTCTGACCTGGAACGAGACGGACAGCGACTACTTCCTCCGTGATCCGGGCACCAGCGCCCTGGATGCTGGAGCCTTCCACTACTCTGTGTACCGTTTCCTGACGCGCTTTCTCGGCCTGAGCGGGAACCTCGAGGCTGCCTATGACCTGCCCACGGACTGGGTCGAGATGTGGAACCAGATGATCCTGTCCAATGATTTCTACAACGCCAACACGGGCGAGTTCGACCCTCGTCATCTGTACGGCGTGGCAAACCAGGACGTCTTCCGCTGGCCTGGTATCGAGCAGGGAACGAAGCGCATGATGCTGGGCTACATGGTCACCACCTTACTGATGCCCGGCATTCCCCTCGTCTACTACGGGGAGGAGCAGGACCTGTACCTTGTCGACAGCACAGCTGACAACTACGTCTACGGCCGACAGGCCTTCTCGCCCTCCCAGGCCTGGATGAGGCACGGCTGTTACACGCTCGGAAGCTCCATCTTTGTCGACTGGCCGGCCGACAGCGCAATGACAGGCTGTACCGACACGTCGCAGGCTCTGGACCACCGAGATCCTTCGGCCGCCATCCGAAACACCCTGAGGTACATGTTCTCCCTGCGGGACTCGTTCCCCGTGCTCGAGGGTGGCTGGCTCCTGGACAAGCTATCAAACCAGACCAGCTACACCCTCCTCAGCGGCAGCACAACAGCCACCGAATTCGGCATCTGGAGCGTCGTCCGCGCATACAACACGCAGACCCAGACAGTATCGTCCAACAGCACGACGCCCGTCTGGCTGGTCTTCCACAACAACAACGTGACGACCGACTATACTTTTGACTGCAGCACCGAGGAGAAGGCCTTCCTTGCGCCCTTCGACGCCGGCAAGTCCGTCAGGAACCTCATGAACTCGAGCGAGCCCGTCTACAAGCTTGGTGACTCGTCTGTCTCCAACACCAACTGGACAGGCACAGACGCCAACATGGGCTGCTTCGCCAACATCACCATGCAGCCGTACGAGTTCAAGGTGTTTGTCGTCAGCGATGATTATGTCGCTCCTGGGCCCATGATCACCAAGTTCTCGCCGGGCCACGACTTCCAGATCGATTCGTCCGTGAACACGACGGGCGAGGTGGAGATCGTGCTGGGCTTCTCGGTCGAGATGGACTGCGACACCGTCAGCTCTGTTGTTTATGTCGAGTCGTACCTTGATGGCTATGGGGCCCAGAACCTGACAAGCTTCGGCACAGCTGCGTGCGACGCCGTGACCGAGACAGAGGTCGGGGACTTTGTCGGTTACATCCCTACGGCCTGGACCTGGACCGCGACGCTCTCTGGGCTGCAGGACGGTGTGCACAGGCTCACTGTCGCCAACGCGTCCACCTCGGACGGTGTGACAACCAACAGCATCGACCGCTTCCTCATTCGACAGGGCCTGCCTACCAACCCCGTCGTCTGGCCGCAGACGGGCAATTACTCGTCTGCGCTGTTGACCGTGAACGATGACGAGATCATGACTGTTCACCACAGCGCTCCCGGCGCCCAGAAGTGGCGGTACAGCACCAACTGGGGCTCGAGCTGGAGCAGCTGGAACAACTACACAGGCGATTCCCAGACCGTCACGACTCTGACCTGGTCCGGAACCACGAAACAGGCCTGGGACGGCTACCACCTGATGGTTCAGTACTGGAGCCGGCCCCTCGGATCATCGGCCTTCATCCAGCATGGCGACTCTGGCGTCACCTACCAGCGCCAGCAGCCTCACATCTTCATGCACGGTGACTTCAACGACTGGGGCTTCGACTCGGGCGTTCCCAACTCCATGACGCTCGCGGGCAACAGCACGTGGGAGATGCATTTCATGTACGAATGGCCGGCCCAGGTGCAGGCCAACATCTGGGGGATGAACCCGGACGGCCAGTCGGACCAGACCTTCCTGTATGGCGATATCGACGGCGATGGCATCCTCGACAGGCTGGCGCCGAGCAGTCTGTCGACCAACGTGTTCAACATGACCTCGCCCCCGTCGTGGCCGCACCTGTCGTACAAGCTGGTCATCGACGACGCGACCTGGTCGATCAAGGCCGTGCCCACGGGCAACGCGCCCTTGCAGATCTGGCTCTTCTGGTTCCTGGCCATCATCCCCATCATCACTGCGGCCCTGGCGGGGTGGGTGTACGTCCACGGCTTCTACCAGGTCAAGGTCAACAAGAAGGGCTTCAAGAGAAAGTCCAAGCTCTTCATGTCGCTCGACGGCCTCCTGAAGCCTTCGGATGCAGACGAGAAGAAGGGAAAGCACGGCATCGCCCTCCGAGCCCTCTCGCCGTCCTCGGCGTCGACATCTCTCCCCGTGGTCAAGTCCGCAGGCGAGAAGAGGACTGTCCTGATTGCTACTATGGAGTATAACATCGACGACTGGAATATCAGCATCAAGATCGGTGGCCTGGGTGTCATGGCCAAGCTGATGAGCACGGCTCTGGAGCACGTCAACCTCATCTGGGTGGTTCCCTGCGTGGGCGGCCTCGAGTACCCGATGGATGAGCCCGCCGAGTCCATGTTTGTCGAGATTATGGGCGAGTCCTACGAGGTCAACGTGCAGTACCACAAGGTCAAGAACATCACCTACGTCCTCCTCGATGCGCCCATCTTCCGCCAGCAGACCAAGGCGGAACCCTACATCGCCAGGATGGACGACATTGAGAGCGGTATCCTGTACGCCGCCTGGAACAGCTGTATCGCCGAGACGATGCGCCGGTTCCCCGTCGACATCTACCACATCAACGATTACCACGGTGCTATTGCCCCCCTGTACCTGTTGCCACAGGTGATTCCCGTCTGTCTCTCGCTCCACAACGCCGAGTTCCAGGGCCTCTGGCCGATGCGCACGCCCGAAGAGAGCAAGGAGGTCTGCGAGGTCTTCAACCTGCCGAGCGAGGTCGTCAAGAAGTACGTCCAGTACGGCTCCGTCTTCAACCTGCTCCATGCCGGCGCCAGCTACCTGCGCTATCACCAGAGGGGCTTCGGTGCTGTGGGCGTGTCCAAGAAGTACGGCGACCGCTCGCTCGCCCGGTACCCTATCTTCTGGAGTCTGAAGAACATCGGTCAGCTTCCCAACCCCGACCCTTCGGACACAGCCGCATGGGAGCCCGAGAAAGATGCCACGAGCAGCAGCAAGGACGGCGTCGAAATTGACGCGGCCTTTGAGGCCGGTCGTGCCGATCTCCGCGTCAAGGCCCAGGAGTGGGCTGGTCTCGAGGTCGACCCGACGGCTGAGCTGTTTGTCTTTGTCGGCCGTTGGTCCCTCCAGAAGGGTGTCGACCTGATCGCCGATATCTTCCCCAGCATTCTGGAAAAGTATCCAAAGACACAGCTTATTTGTGTCGGTCCCGTGATCGACCTATACGGCAAGTTCGCTGCCCTTAAACTCGCTAAGCTGATGGATAAGTACCCCAGAAGAGTGTTCTCGAAGCCCGAGTTCACACAGCTTCCGCCCTACATCTTTAGCGGCGCCGAGTTCGCTCTGATCCCGTCCCGTGACGAGCCTTTTGGTCTCGTCGCCGTCGAATTCGGAAGGAAAGGTGCGCTGGGCGTCGGCGCCAGGGTGGGTGGCCTGGGACAGATGCCAGGCTGGTGGTATACTGTCGAGTCGATGACGCCTGCTCACTTGCTGGACCAGTTTAGGCACTCGCTGAAGGAGGCGCTCGAGTCCAAGCAGAAGGTGCGGGCGCTCATGCGCGCGTGGTCCGCCAAGCAGCGGTTCCCCGTGAAGCAGTGGGTGAACCAGATCGATAACCTCTACGACGAGTCGATCCGTATCTCGCACAAGGAGGCGACCAAGAAGAAGAACCTCCTTGTGAGCAGGTCCATGCTCTCGCTCAACACGTATGCGAACGACTCCGGCACTGGGCCCGACACACCCGGTGCGTCCAGGCCGTCCACGCCCGGCTTCAAGGTTGAGATCTCGTCACCGACCATGGTGAGCAGCTCCCTGCTGCAGCAGTCCTCGCCCTCGCCTGACCTCCAGGCCGCGTCCCCCACCGGGCTGCCCTCGCCTGTGTTCGGAACAAGCCACAGCCGCCTCTCGTCGGCCAGCAACCTGAGCAACCTCGGCTCGCCTGGCCTGATGCCCAAGTTCCCCTGGACGAGCCTGGAGCCCGGATCACACGCGAGCGTGGCGTCGTTTGACAGCTTTGCCATGCGCGCGCAGCAGGACGGCCACACCTCGATGCGGCCCGGCTCGGTGGCCCCCGACTTCACCGACCCGATGACGGGCCTGCCGCTGCCCAAGCCCAGCTTCTACCAGCAGGGCAACCGCGGCAGCCAGCTGTCGCTCAGCGACGTGGTGGGCGAGCGGCACGACATGAAGCTGCAGAAGGTGGACCTGTCCTTCACGGACGCGAACGGGGAGTTCTTCGCCGAGTTCCAGGAGATGCTCGACGGCATCACCGCCAAGAACTCGCACACGGACCTGTGCATCGAGGAGTTCCTCAAGAAGAGCGAGAAGGAGTGGTTCAAGCGGTACCGGAACGCCAAGCTGGGCATCGACAGCCGCGACGCGAGCAGGACGCGCAGCCCCATGGGCAGGCGGCCCGAGAGCAGGGACGGCAAGGACAGGAACTCGTCCGTCGTCAGCAGAGGCCGACCGAGGCACCGCAGTATTACTCCCCACAGTATCAATACGTATATGAGCACGGAAGCCGACTCACCGCGCGAACTAGACGTTGACGATGAATTCTTGTTGGGTTCCGGTTACAAGGCGCCGACGGGGTTGAGGAAGTGAGTTTTCTAGTCCTCCTTTTTTTTTCCTTTTTTTTCCTTTTTTTTTTTCAATTGCTATAAGTCTCTTTGACGATTGATGAAGTCATTCTTACTGACACCATTTGTGTCTCAACCAGGTTCCTCTCGATCCGCATCGGAGATTGGCCCATCTACGCCTTCATGATGGCGCTCGGCCAGATCCTGTCTGTCAACTCGTACCAGATTACCCTGCTCACCGGCGAGGCCTCGCAGACCACCAACAAGCTGTACATCATCGGCTCCGTCTATCTGGTCACCTCCATCATGTGGTGGCTTATGGTCCGCAACTTCAAGTCTCTGTACAGCATCGCCTTGCCCTGGGGCTTCTTCGGCCTTGCCTTTGCCGTCATGGGAATCACTGGATTCATCAGCAACAGTGACACACAGGAGACCGTGGAGCTGATCGCTACTGTTCTGTATGCGGCTGGTGCCAGCAGCGGTGGTGTCATGTTTGCGCTGAACTTTGGTGACGAAGGTGAGTTTTTTCCCCCTCTCTTTTCTTTCTTCTCTCTCTCTCGGAGGTAATACTGATGAACCCCAAAAACAGGCGGCTCTCCGACCAAATCATGGGTCCTGCGTGCTATCTCTGTCGCCGGCATCGCCCAGGTCTACACACTGATGCTCTGGTACTGGGGATCTCTCGTCGCAGTGTCCGAGGCTACTATTACTGGCAACATCGGCAACTCTGACGTCCCCCTGGGCCTCGTGGTCTGCGTGCCCCTTGCTGTGATCTTCTGGGCCATCGGCATCATCCTCTTCCTCGGCCTTCCCGACTACTACCGCCAGTCGCCCGAGTCCATCCCCGGCCTCTACATCTCCCTGCTCCACAGGAAGCTCGTCCCCTGGTTCTTCGTCGCCATCATCATCCAGAACTACTGGCTGTCCGCCCCCTACGGCCGCAACTGGGAGTTCCTCTTCGACAGCCAGTACGTCCCCGCCTGGGCCGCCGCCGTGCTGGCCCTGGGCTTCTTCGTCGGCCTGTGGAGCATCGTCCTCTACGTCTTCAGCCTCTTCTCGGACGAGCACACCTGGCTCCTCCCCATCTTCGCCATCGGCCTCGGCGCCCCCCGCTGGGCCCAGATGCTCTGGGGCTGCTCCGGCATCGGCTGGTACGTCCCCTGGGTCGGCTCGGGTCTGGCCTCGGCCATCCTCTCGCGCTGCCTGTGGCTGTGGCTCGGCCTCCTCGACGCCATCCAGGGCGTGGGCCTGGGCATGATGCTGCTCGCCACCCTGACGAGACAGCACGTCCTCGCCGTGCTCATCGGCACCCAGGCCGTCGGTGCCGCCGTGACCATGCTGGCCCGGGCGACGAGCCCCAACCGCCTCGACGCCACCACCACCTTTCCCGACTTTAGCCAGGGCGCCCTCCCCGGCGCCGCCCAGAAGTGGTTCTGGATCTGCCTTGCCTTCCAGCTTGTCATCCCCTTTGGCTACTTCAAGTTCTTCCGCAAGGAGCAGGTCGCCAAGCCATAAGGAAAAGTCTATTGCTATTTCTCCTTCTATTCTTTTCTTCTTTGGGTTTTATATATTACTCAAAAAACAATTATATTTTTTATGTGTTACCCACCTTATAGGCATCAGCGAAAGGTCAACATGGGCGTTTTTTTCTTCTTCTTTTCTGGTCTCTTTTATTTTGAATTCTTGGAAATGGATTATAGATTAAAAAAGAAGACTTTTCACATGTTTTTTCTTCTTTTTTTTCTCTTTTTTTTTTTTTTTGCATATACATCATCTAGTGGTAACTTACAAAGGCGGATCAACAAGGGGAGGAAGAGGCGCTTCGTGCTCTCCGGGTTATTTTGGGAGGCTATATGAATTATTATTATATAAGTACTTACTGCACACGAGATACCAAATATACCGCACTTTACGCAACACTCGAGCTTTTCCTTTCTTGCTTCTTTTTCTTTTTCTTGTAGTCGTTCAGAGCTACTTAGGTAAGGGTTTTAAAATTGATCTGTCTCTTGAGTGAGTTCCAGCAGCAATCTATAGAGCCCAAGCCACGGCCTATTCATCTCTCGTCCCCACCGCCCTCCGCATCCTTTCCCTTCCTCTCCCACTTCTCATCACACTCACCACGGTGGGCTGTGTATTCGTTCGGTAGAAGCCCCATGAGGCGTGCGTTTATTCTCCAAGGTAGCTCCACAAAACATCCTGCGTAATACTACAGATCTGTAACACTGAACATGATATCTCCTTCTCCTGAGCTCGTGTCCCGAAGAAACAAAAGGAGCCGAAGGCTCAGGTCTAATGTGCTCTCGGCGACAAGTTTTGCTTCAATCCAGGTGTCGTTGCTTCCTTGTCGAAGGGTGTCTAGTGATTGTGCCTCGTAGGTATTCCTCAATCAAGGATCCGACGATGTAGGGGGTCAGAAGCGGCAAAACCACCAAGGCACATCTCGTCTGGATGATTCAACAGCCAATGTCGGCCATGCGTCAGGCCCTGCCTGTCTGAGCTGGGGGACTGGACCGCGTGTCGAGTCGCCCGCCTTCTCTGTCGCCACCAGAATAATATGTTGTCGCGCCTGACGGTTGCCAGCTTTCGACATGAACCCGTTAATTTCTAAGCCCCTAAGTCTCTCCATCACTATACAGCAGTACAAACCCCTTCTTTTTTTTTTTTTTTTTTGCGAATACTTTCTGGGCCAAAAAACATCTTGTTGTCGAAATATCGGCAAAAGTGATGACCAAATCGGGTTAGAGAGAGAGGGAGGAACAATAGAGGAGGGGGTCCGATGGTACGCCGAAGGGGGCCCGGGCGTGCCTGCCATGCCATGCGTGCCTTGCCATTGCTTCCTTCCCTGATATGAGACGGGCGCTGTGGATGGGTGACCCTTGACTACTCACTCACGCTACTGTACCTAGTGTACTATGTACGTACTTTAGAAGTCACCTAGTAATTCATTCTGCTTTCATCTGCTTGTGGCTTGACAGGGAAATCGCTATCCTGCGCAGCATGACGAAAGCGCAGAAACCGTCGACGGCCGAAAAGAGAGGATCGACCGACCGTGTTCCCCTCCCCCCAATATAGCAGCTTGTCATTGTCGCCTTTGCCTTGCCTACATGTGACTTGACTGACTGACTGACTGACTGACTTGTCCCTCTTTGCGACCCGAGCACACCTGCAGACGAGGCCAATTGGACTTTTTTCTCTCTTTCTTTTTCCCCCCTCTTCTTTTTGACGTGGCACATCGCCGTCCATTCAACTCTCGACTGCGCGCGCGTGCAGCCAAGTCAACCCTCCATCTCGGTGCTGCTGTCCAGACCAACCCCAGTCGAGGCCAAATCCTAGCCAATCCTCCTCCTCCATCCCAGCACGGATATATTTCTCGCGAGCAGGACGAGTTGAGTCAGAGGTCAGTCAGGTCGTCCGTCCCAAGGTTCAGGTCAAAAAGGCCCCAGGCCTCCTCGGTCGCAGGCAAAACAATATCCGAACCGAGAGACAAGCTTTCCGATGCTAAAAGAGAGAAAAGACAGGATCCGGCCTGAATTGATATCCAATCCGTGGCTTGCCCACTGCATCTCTCTTCTTCCACCCGACTCTCTGTCTCGCACAAATAACCCCGACCCGAACCAAAGCTTGAAACCCTTCCCAGGGCCCAGGTCTGACCAGACCCCCACGCTACGAGCTCGGTGGAAGGGAGGAAGAAGGGACAAGTCGACAAGGTAGTACGCCGTTTGTCACTGTTTGAGGCGGACTATCCCCTGAAAGGGCGAGGGGGCGAAAAAAAAAGAAAGTTAACGGAAGGGAAAAAAGCAATCATGGCGAGGGAAACAGACAGCATGTCACCTTCCACGGGCCAATCAAAACGGCCACCCTCTGGCCGCGACACGGACTCGTTAGCCAGCGACCAGACACAGCGTCCTCATAATCAGCAGCAAACACAACAGCAGCAGCAGCAGCAGCAGCAGCACAGGAAACACCAGCAGAGACACCATGTTGGGGGAGGTACAGGTGGTCGAATGCATGCAAGAGTTCCCTCCTCCAAAGGCCTGTCCAAGCAGAACGCCACCACCTCCTCGACCAAGCTCCACCGCCGTCTCACCTCGCCATCTCCCGACCGTGGCACCACCACCACCGCCAACACAAACACAAACACGAACGCCGCCGCCGCCGCCCCCGCTGCCGCCTCCGGGCTGACCTTCTCCTCCTCCTCCACCTCGAACAACAACCACCACCACCACCACCAGCGCAAGCACTCAGCCCACTCCTCCGACCTGAGGCTGTCGCGCAACCCCTCAGCCACGAACCTCAAGAAGAACGCCTCCCAGATCACCCTCAAGCGCAACAAGTCTCACGTCGAGGTCGGCAGGCGGGCCAAGTCCTCCGCCCAGCTCAAGCGCTCCTCGTCCGAGAAGACGGTCAGCAAGCTCAAGCCCTCCAAGACTGCCGTCCACTTCGACATCGGGACCGACGGCCAGTTCGACCAGGAAGACGACGAAGACGACGTGGAAGAGTGGGTCGACGCCAGCAGCTCCGCCTCCCCATACCTGTCGCGCCGTGGCTCCGTCATCACCAGCGGCCAGTCCTCCGCGCACGCCCAGGGCAGCCCCGTACCACACGCGGGTGGCGGCGCCGGCGGCGGCAGCAGCAGCAGGAAGAGCAGCAGCAGCAGCGACGCCGCGGCGGCGGAGGATGACGGCGACAACGACAACGGGGACGAGGAGCCAACACCGCTAGCGGAGCCCCAGAGGCTTCTGTTCGACCCCATCACCCAGCACAGCAGGGACCTCACCTCGAGGCTGCTACAGCGCACCCCGTCGCACAGCGCCACCACCAGCATGTCCAACATGACCGCGCTGGCCAAGGCGGCCTCGCCCGACAGCAAGCACTCGGCGAGCACCCTGTCTGTGATCTCAGCCCAGCCTCAGGGCGTGGCGGGTAGCAACGGCGTGGACGAGGTCACGTCGCGGTTCATCACGTCACAGGGCTCCGCGGGGTCCTTCTACACATCCGCCGAGGCAGCCGCCAGGGCGGGCAAGAGGCCGCAGTCGATGGGTGGTCTGCCCGGCCCAGCGGACACAGGACTGTCTGCCGCGACTACACAGGTACAGGAAGAGGAGGATGATCAGCAGGAGGAGGAGGAGGAGGATGATGATGATGATGATACCAACGATACCCCGCAGCCCCCCCACCACCACCATCACCACCACCACCACCACCACCAGCAACAGCAGCAGCAGCGCCAGCACCACGAAGACGAGGAGCTGACCGACGAGGAAGACAGGGGCATCACGAGCGCCATAGCGACCACGGCCCGGTCCAGGAAGGAGGGACCTGTGGACGCCCGATCGGAGAAGAGTTGGACCCAGCAGAAGATCAACCTCCAACGCGCCAGCTCGTCCATGGAGCCCGTGCGCCACCGCCACTCGGGCATAGGCGGCTTCGCGGCTGAGGTCGCCGAGGTCGCGGGCCCGCTCCTCGGGGGCGCCGGCTATGAGAGCCAGGACCCGCGCGTGTACAAGCTCCTTGAGCGCACCGGCGTCGAGTACAACATTGTCCGTCGGTACCAGAACCCCGTCGCCCGGTCTCTGGCCCGCATCGCCCAGCTGCCCGGCAACGACAAGGCCAGGCGGATCCCGCGCGGCGCCCCGCCGCCACCGTCGTCGTTGTCGTCGGGCCGGCGCTCCCTGCAGAACTTTGGGCTGAGCCAGAGCTTCCGAGAGCCGGGGGCTGTGGGCACAGGGGCGACGACGAACGGCCGGCGGCCCGAGACGCCCAGGCGATCGCACTCGACTACTAGGCACAGCGGGGCGGGCTCGAGCCTGGACATGGACGACGACGGCGGCGCGGCGGCCAGCATGCACGAGGGGCCCGGTTCCCGCCTCAGCGGGGCGAGCCTGGTCAACGGCGAGGAGGACGAGGGGATCCAGGCAATCCTGAGGGCCATGTGGGATAAGAACCTGGTGGATCTGGCCACGAGTGCGGACTAGGACCCCGGGAGTACATTCTCCTCCCCGCCCTCGGCCCAGATGGACAGGAGATATTTATGCCGTGGATCATTCATATCATATTACAAGGGTGCAATATCACCTCGTGGGCGTCTTGTCGTCGTCGCCCTGTGTGAGCTTTACGATTTCGAGGAATCTCTGGGCAATCCAAGGACGGGGAGGCACGATGGATGGGGGACGGCGTTTGGGTACGGTACAGGTACAAGGTTAAGGTACAGCATTGCGAAGGGTAGGGAAAACCACACCATCAAGATTGCAATTCTCTCCCCAAGAACCATTCTTTCATTCCTCCAAGGATCATTTGGGGCTCTCTTGTCCTTCTACACTGGTGCAGTTTATGTCAGGTATTTCCATATGAAGTCATCTAGAGCTGAAGACCTAAGATACTGTGTCCTCCCTCCTTCATTCGCAAGTGAGGAGTTGAGATGTGTTCTTATTCCCCAAGTTGATGTGAGTCTGTGTCTAAAAGAAGAGGAGAAGAAAGGAAGAAAAAAAAAAGAAAAAAAAGGTAAACCAAAATGTAAAGCCGCCTCTTGATGGGGTACAGTAGGCTTATTAAGCCATCAAGTCCCGTTCGCAGGGGTCCGTCCAATCCCAGCCGAGGCGGCAACTTGGACGGCTTCATCTTCATCTTTCTGGACTCTTTCCCAAAAGTAACAACCCCCCCCCCCCTCATCCATACCAAAACTAGCCCATCGACCATCTCATCTGTACCCAGAGCGTCTTCTTGAGTACATACATATTTTCCTTTCTTTCTCTCTCTCTCTCTCGCCTCTTTTCCACCACAGCACTAGGATCCGAATCAACACAAAATGAGTGCGCAGCTGTCACAACTCGAGGAGGAGAAGAAACAGTACCAAGAGCAGGTACGTTTGTGCGCGGCTGGATCTGCTGCTTCCCCTGCTGCTCCCTCTCCTTTTTCCACCGTATCACTCCTGCTGACTCCCGTATCGTGACCAGCTCGACATCGTCTCCCAGTCCCTCCACGATGAGCCAGAGAACGCCGAGCTCCTCGGGCTCAAGGCCGAGCTCGAGGAGATGATCAAGATGATCAATGAGTCCATCGCCGACATCGCCCCCTCCCGCCAGCGGCCCGCGCAGGCCCAGTCCGTAGCACCCCCTCCGCCGCCATCACCACCGGCCGCCAAGCCTGAGAAGTGGTCCCGCGAGAACCACCCGGCGTTCAAGAAGCAGATCCAGGAGGAGAAGGACCGCACGGAGGCCGCCAACGCCAACGCCAACGCCGCCGTAGCCGCCGCGGCAGCGGCAGCGGCAGCGGCAGCCGCGGCTGCGGAGCCGATACAGATGAATTATGCGGTCAACGACACCGTCCTGGCCAAGTGGGTGTCGGGCGACAAGGGCTTCTACCCGGCGCGGATCACGGCCGTCACGGGGAGCAGCACGCAGCCCATCTACACAGTCAAGTTCAAGAGCTACGACACGGTCGAGACGCTGCGGGGCCGGGACATCAAGCCCGCCACCAACAAGCGCAAGGCCGACGGGACGTCTGCGGGCGGCGCGGGTGGTAACCTTGGCAGCCCGGTTACGCCAGGGACGCCGTCGTCCTCGTCGGCAGCGGCAACAGCTGCTTCTTCTTCTGCTGCTGCTGGCTTTCCGGGTACCGGCGGGTCGGCGACGAGCAACAACGGCATCGTCCTGACGAGCGCGCCGAGTGTGTACCCGCAGGCGGAGGACAAGGGCGCAGACGGGGCCGAGAAACCGGCCAAGAAGTTCAAGAAGATCAAGGCGACCAAGGAGCTCGAGAAGGGAAAGAACAAGTGGCAAGAGTTCAACAACAAGAGCAAGTTCGGCAAGGCGCAGAAGAAGGACAGCATGTTCCGAACCCCAGATGGTGTGCACGGGCGAGGTATGTGAACCCGCGGCTCGCGGCCCCAAGAGTCATCATCATCATCATCATCATCATCATCATATGCTAACGTGTGGGTGTGTGTCTTTGTGTGTTTTGCTTCAACAGTTGGGTTCACAGGCTCGGGCCAGGCCATGCGCAAGGATCCTACCAGGAGTCGTCATATCTACCAACCTAATGAGGACGTTGACTAAGATGCTTTTTTCTTGCTGCAGAAAACCTTTTCTTCTTCGTCATCCGGGGCTGTCTCGGAGCGCGGCAACAAAGACGACTGCTGGATCATCTTCCTTCGAAACCTGAAAAGCCAGGAGACAGGACACTCTCTCGACCGCTGCGCAGATGGGCCCCCCTCTCGGCCCTTGCAACACCCACATCTCGCGCGCGCTCTCTCTCTCTTCTCTCTCCCTCTCTTTCCGGTCTCTTTCCGGTCTCTTTCCTTGCTGGTGTTTTTGTTCGGGCGTTAGGACCTGGGTCTACTACATCTTCCTCTTCTCCACGGTAAAACGCACCTTTGATTTCTCAGATGGAGGCTAACTCGGTTCTTTCTCATGGCTCCCGCGCGAAGACTGTCTCTGTCGTTACTACAGTCATTCAAAAAAGAAAGAAAGAAAGAAAGAAAAATTCAGCAGCACACAACTTCATATGACGTGCTCAGCACTGTTGAGTGAGCCCCTTGTTACATGAGGCCTGAGTCTGTTATGGGACAATGTGTATATATATGCAAATATATGTATCTCTTGTGTATGATTACAATGAGATTTCAGAACCCTTGATATTGGCTTTTTGGTTGAATCTTTCGCTGAATCGAAGTGAGACGGTTCTATTTCTGAAACTTGGTCTATCTGTGAATCTCAAAAACTTGGCTCCATCCTGGAGAGGACGGCGTTCAGTATTCCCTTTCTGTTCATGTTGCTCCTGGTCAATGTAGCTGCTGCGACAAATGGGCACTCATGATGGCTTGTATCAGCGTTTCATGTACAGCGAGGTCTCGCTTCTTAAGAGATAAATGTATGTGGCTATAGGTTTTGGTATCTATGCCATGGCCTCATAATCACTTTACACACACAAGTCTCGGATCACAGATCTCGCAATTCTTTTGAGTTCATGATGTATGTATTAAAAAGGTGGTGGGATCGGTCTTTCAGCCAAGGTGGGTAAATTAACATAACCCCCTGAAGACAGATGGGGCCAGGGCCCTCTCTGTAAATCCTCGCCTACCTACGCCGCCACAGGCAAGATGCGACCAGGCTTCATCTCAAAGGATTCGCTTTCCCTTTTGGAGCCACCTGCAGCGATTTCAATGGTCCCCCCTGTCAGCAGAGGGGGTTCCTTTGGGGAGGGGGGGGGGGGGCGGGGGGCGCAGCAGCATCAAATTGACCTTTTGGAGCCTGTGGCTCTGCTTATATTCCCGTCTTGTCGACCTCCTCTCGCTCTCGGCGCACAACCATTCTCTCTTTCCGTTATCCCATTTTCACCTTTTTCTTCTTTCTTCTTTTCTTTCATGATCACATCATGGTAGACTCTACGATCTCTGAGGAGAAGATTGGCATTTTGTGCGCTGCTGATGGTGACCAAGGGGAAGAGGAGCCGTCGTCTGTCGACTTGGAGGAGGCCCGTCATGATGACCCAATACCGTCCGCCGAGGATGTCGAGGAGGAAGATGAAAAGTCACAGCAGCGTGTGGCTGCCCCTCAAGACGGACCCAGGTTCATGTTAAGCCTCCGCTTGATCCTCTGCGTCTGTCTCGGCCTGGTCGGCTGCCGGATCGTCCTGGCTGCGGCCAGCCTCTACCCGGGAAGACACTGCGCTGGCAAAACATATACCTCTGCCCATACCGGTCCCACAACGGTACACCACACACTATCGCGACACAAGATCCCAGCAGACAGGGCCTTCATCCTCGAGATGAAGGCAGAGCTGGACCGCCTCGAGTCCGAACAAGACACGGCATCCATTCCGCCGCGGACCCTCAACGACAGCAAGCAGTGTCTCTCCACGATGATTCAGCGAGAGTCCTCGACCAGCTGCAGCCTGCGGTTCACGGAGGAGCAGCTGGAACAGATGCTGCACGACCCAGATCCCACGCTCCGCACGAGCTTCTGCGACGAAACGTGCCGGGGGGGCGCCCCGTGGTTGAGCGGATGTCAGACGGTGGTGGAACTCACACCAGAGGTGCAAGGCTTCATCATCAGGAGCGTCCCGGCCCGAGAGAGGCGGTCGACGTACTGCAGCGCCGTAGCACCCGCCGCGGAGCACGACAACTGCGGCAGGGCCCTCGTCGGCATGAACAGGACGGACTGGGCTTTCACGCTCCGTAGTTTCAACCTGGACTTCATGAGCCAGGTGGACCAGGCCCTGGCGGAGCTGCTGGAGGCCCAGGCTGCTCAGCGGCAGCAGCGGCAGGAGCAGCAGCAGGAGCACCCGGACCTGCGCGCCAAAGCCCAGAGGCCCCTTCTCGGCGAGATACCCTCGCAGCAGCAGCAGCAGAAGCAACAGCTAGGCGCCACCATCTGTGCCGGCTGTTTCTGGCGGCAGGTGGCCGGCGCCCACCTGGGAGACGCGAGGACCTTCATGACCACAGCGCCCTCGCCCGCCGAGTACGTCGAGTTTGTAAAGCGGTACCACGCCGCGTGCACGTCTCTGGGGGCGGACTGGCTCGGCGACGTGCCCTACGGGGACGACCCGCTGCTCTGGCGCGAGCAGACGCCGCGCGGGGACGTCATGCGGTACGTCGACTCGGACGAGTGGGACGAGGCGTGGATGCCGGCTGGGCGCATCTATGGCCTGAACGAGGCGACGCGGCAGGTCTGCTGGCGGGAGAAGGCGGCGGGCGGGGCGAGTTCGCTGTGGCACGTGCTTCTTGCGGAGAGAACGCTCGGGTACGTACGGGAGGACAGGTGGGATGAATGGGCGCGCGAGATTGACTATAGGAGACTGGCGGATGCCGAGTTTTGGGAGGGGGCGGATGGGAAGTCTCTCAGCAAGCACAAGGGTCCAGAGGCCGTCATGGAGATGGATGTTCTTGGCAAGGGGAGAGGGAGGGGGAGAGGGAGAGGGAGAGGATGAAGCAAGTCGAAGGAGAAGAAAGACTTGCGAGGAATGGCAGGGTTTTGTCATCGATATACTCTGATTTTTATATTAGCATCCTGTATTTCAAGACATAATTGCGAATCTTGTTCATGGTCCAGCTTGCACTCACCTCTTGAGTGCACATATATGTTGATTCACCATGATCCTGTGAGCTGCTTCGGCTGATCACCTGGCAGCAGTGCGAGGAACGAGCGGCTATACTGGGCCATTCCGTTGAATATTATATCACCTTGACCTAGTCAAGCCCCTTCTTCTCCTCCCCAGGCATATCCAAGTCCTTGCTATTAAATCGCCCTGAACATACTTGTGTATGCTCTGGCGTCTTCCAGGACCCTCCTTCATGAGCATTCAGTACAAGCCATACTGTACTTTGAAAGAGACGGTAAGCTCATGGGCTTTTTCTTTGGACGACAGCAGATTCGGTGCGTCTCGGCGGGCACCTATGATGACTCGTTAAAATTGGACCTCACGAACATTATTATCATTCGACCACACAAGAGCCCTCTTTTCAGCCACTCAAAAGCCCTCAGCAGCCCATTCTCAAGGGTAGAAGTCACCAAGAACGACTGAATGAGAATCATTTCTGTATTTTTTCCGATTTCGAATTTCGTACGAACAGCTCGCGCATGCTATCTTGTCTTGATCGTATTTCTGGGGGTGCAGAATATGTGAAAGAATCGAAACGATGCTCATCAGGTGATGCAGAATCAGCATGTCTACCGCCGTCTATGCCTTGCCCTCGTTCAGCTTTCGGAAGAAATCCATGACGCCGGTGAAGACCACAAGGAGAATACCACCACCCTATTAGCACGTCGTTAGTCAATAACAGCACCGAAACCAAAAAAGCAAAATTGTCATAAGAACAAGAGACTGTATAGAAACTCACCGGACCCAGGCGCAACACCTTGGGCAAGAAGCCCTTGTAGAGCGCAGCGAAGCCCTCCTCCTTCATGACGGTGCCGACAGCAGGCCAGGCCCAGTTGTACTTGGGGACGGTACCGGGGACCTTGGGGCTGTTCTGGATGCGCGACTTGACCACGTCCATGGGTGTGTTCAGGATGGTGCCGACCGTACCACCGACCGTGCCAGCCATGATGTCGTTGAACATCTGGCCCCGCTTGTCGCCCGCCTTGGGCAGCAGCTGGCGCACCTGGAAGATGCAGCCAAAGTAGCCCGCGTTCCACAGGATGTGACGCCACAGCGTGCTCTCCAGGCCGTTGTACATGGCCAGCACGCCCTCCTGCTTGATCGTCTTGGCGACCACGTCCAGCATGCCATTGTACTTGCCGGCCGAGGCCTTGTCCTGCAGGCGGATCTTGACGAGCTCGAAGGGCACGACGACGAAGGACTCGGTGGCGCCAGCGGTGGCGCCCGTCAGGACGGAGAGCGACTGGTTCATCTTGTCGGCGCCAAAGGCCTTGCGGTAGAACTTGCCCCACTCGTCATTGGCCGCGAACTTGGTGGCACGCTTGGGGGCCTCCATCAGGATCGGGGCGGTGATGCCTCGGTAGAGACGCGAGAAGCTGAGAAAGGACGCGCCACATTGTCAGTTCTGCAGGGGCGCCCTCCGCTTCTCTCCGAGCTGCTCCTCAGCTGTGGGGGGATTTTCTTTTCTTTTCTGTACATACCCCTCATTGCGAACAATCTTGGAAAAGCAGTCAAACATGCCATTGTAGGAGTCTGCGCCAGCTCCCTTGCCAGTCTGGAGTTGTCTGTGGTGGTGCTCTCGTCAGCTCAGGGACCTCCTCAGCCCCACTCCTCTGGATGAAGCTTACACTCTGGTCTTGACGACGTCCAGTGGGTACCTAAAGCCAGCTATCAGCATCACCAAGTGTTGTTGTGCCAGCTCCTTGACACATACATAACCAGGATCTAAGAAGAGATGGGGATGTCAGCAGGCCCAATGGGAACAATACAGAGGGTGTCCCTCATACCTCAGACACGCCGGCGACAGCGCCTGCAAGGAGAATTCATGTCAGCTTTTGGTAAATCCTCTGAACCAATCGTGTGGTTCATCACCAAACAAGTGTGGCATGTGACTTACCGGCGGCGAACTGGTATATGAAGGGGAGAGGCTTGTCGGAGGACATCTTGAAGACTGCTGCCAGGTTGCAATAGTCGTTAGCACTGAACTGGGGGTGGAGATTGTTGTTGTTTTTTTGTTGGTGTCGCTGTCGATGGGGAAACTCACAGGGACCAGAGACTGGGGCAGAGACTGGGCGACAGAGGTTGGTTTGTGGAGAGTGAGTGAAGTTGATTCGAAATATCCCGGCTACAAAAGGCTGTAGGTAAAAAAGCACCTTGGTTATCGGCAATGCGAAAATCGGGTTGCCAGTGGTGCAATCCCCCACAATCCCCAACATCCCGCTTTGCCTGGCGTGCCTGGGCCTGTGCTTAGCGCCATGTGCCTGTACCTGGGGGGCCCTCTGAAAGGGCGGCATCGGATCTATGCGCCAAGAGGACCCCTGCTTCTTTACCCCGCATCAGATGAACAATCCCCTCCTTAGAACCAGCTCTGCTATGAATTTTGCTGTCATGGGCAGCCGGAGAGCATAGCATCTTGTCTCGTGGGAAAAAGACATCGCCAGCATTGCCAGCACTAGGTGCAGTGTTGCTGGACATGGCACTAACTGAACAGGCTAGCAGCTAGCCACAGCGTTGGATGCTGTCTCATCTTGGCCCTGGCCAGGCCTGAACTGAACCCGTAGTAGCAGGAGTAGTAGTAGTCATGGGATATGATACAATCAATACAATCGCCAGTGATAGTAGCAGTGGAGGCATACTCTGCACCATCACGACAATTGCCACGGGTTCATCATATACATGCCATACTCCATCATCACATTCTGCGAACATGGAGGAGGAGCTGCTGGTAGATCACATAGGAGGCGAGGCGACATTTCATTATTATTATGATGACCCGGGAGAGAAGACAGCCAGGTCTTAAAAAGACAACCTCACAACTTTTATTTTTATTTTTGCTGCGATTATGCCAGTGTGCTACTGGCAGATGCATCTGTCCCAGGGCTTAGCAATACAGAAGTTCTCCACGAATGCCTCCCTTCCTCCCTCTTTTCTCTCTTTCTCTCTCTCTCTCTCTCTTTGAAAGTCTATCTAGCCTGTTCAGCACTTCAGATCTCCTTCTTCCATACAGCTCTTCTCGCTCGGGCCCCAAGGGCATTTAAGCTGCATCATCAGTAATCAGCTTGATAACCTTGCCGATGGCGATCGTCTGTCCTTGGTCACGCTGCACACCCAAAATTAGCATTTGAGAAGAAAAAAGAAGAAAAATACCAAAAGACGTGAGGCGTAGGGGTCGGAAGCCTAGCTATTACTTACCAAGGTGAAACGGCCCATCTGCGGGTAGTCATCGAATCTCTCAATACATACGGCGCCTGAAGCACCCGTCACCTCCATGCGGGCGATGATGCTGTCGCCCCTCTTGGCGTGCGTGGGTGGCCTCTTGCTCTTGCGGTTGGTACCCTTCTGCAGAGAGTGCAGCAGTGCTGCAAACGTGACCTCTTCAATGGCGGCGTGCACGTGCAGCACGCAGTTGAAGCCGGCCGACAAGATGGACTTCAGGTCGAGAATGCGGATCTGTGCCTCGAACTGCTTGACGCAGTGCACCAGACGCTTCGGCGAACAGAGCACGAAACCCGGCAGGATGTCTTCTTCCTCTATGCCGCGCAGCCGCATTCGTACTTGGTCACCGCACTGCGCGATCGCGACCTCGTCTTCCTGCTCTCCATACACGGCCGCGGCATCCACCTTGGCCTTGTTGGGCATCATGATGAGGCTCATTCCCTTCTTCACGACACCAGCCTCGACACGCCCTTCCACCATGGTGCCCATGTCACGGTATTTTCCAGCAACAGCCATCATGAACGGTGCGTTGAGCTTGCGCTCCAGGGCCTGCATGCCGTCCAGGTACTCGAGGAGAGAGGGACCGCTGTACCAAGGGCAGACTCCATCGGGTATCCTGTCCTTGATGCCCATCAGGGACTGAGCAGCGATGGGCATGAAGAAGACGTCCGTCTTCAGGTTGTATCCCGTGCCCTTTAGGAATGCAGAAAGCTTGGTTGTGCACTCCTTGAACCGATCCTCGGACCACTCCACGGTCGGGTCGTCCATCTTGTTGATAACGACAACCAGCTTGTTGACACCTTGGGTCTTGGCCAACATGGCATGCTCACGCGTCTGGCCGCCCTTCTCGAAACCAGTCTCATACTCGCCCTTTCGTGCACTGTACATACACAAGTCAGCAGAGGTGCTCGCCTTCCCGAGCCCACCTGATGACTCCGTTGGGATTATGCTTACCTGATGACGAGAATGCCAACATCTGCCTGCGAGGCACCACCGATCATGTTCGGCACATACGTCTTGTGGCCGGGCGCGTCCAGGATACTGTACTTACGCTTGTCGGTCTCGAAGAATCCACGACCAACCTCGACAGTCTTGCCCTTGGATCGCTCTTCATTTGTAAGATCCAGCGCCCATGATAGGTACCAAGTCTCCCGGCCCATATCCTTGGCTTCCCTCTTATATTTGTCGAGCGTTCTTTGGTCCACCATACCCGTCTGGACAAGGATGGCACCGCCAAGAGTCGACTTGCCCGCGTCGACGTGACCGATAAAGATGATGTTGACGTGCTCTTTGCCGTACATCTCCTTCAGGGTCTCATCGTCAACATCAGCGCTCTGCTCCTGTTCGACGGCAGCAGCATCGCGAGCTGCCTTTGCACCGGCGGCACTGGCTCGTGAAGGGCTGCTGCGCCCGGAAGAAGGTGTGGGCGATGTCTTTCCGGAGCCGGTCTTCTCCGAGCCAGCCTTCTCACCGGTTTTCTCGATAGCCTTCGCCGCGGTGACCTTAGCACCCTCCTCAGGCTTGGCCGCCTCCTCCTTGGTCTCGGCAGCGTCCCCCTTCTTTGGCTCTTCCTTGGCAGGCGCCGTACCACCAATTGTCAGGACCTTAGCCTTCGGCTTGGGGGCGTCGCCGCCAATGCTCAAAACCTTGGTCCCGCCCTCCTTCGCAACTGTCACCTTGGCGTTGGGGTCGGAGGAAGATGCTGCAGCGTCGGTCGGTCGCTTAGCAATGGTGGGGGTCTGCTTGGGGGCTTGTTGCTGTTGCTGTTGCTGTTGCTGCTGCTGCTGCTGCTGCTGAAGCTTCTGTTGTTGTTGTTGTTGCTGCTGCTGCTGCTGCTGCTGCTGTCCCTGTTGGTAGTTCTGGTACTGGCCTGTGTGTATGTCAGCGGGTTGCTTGGTTGCAAGGCCGTGTCGCGTGCTGTCAGAGTCCCTACCGTAGCCCTGGTTGTACTGGGCCTGCTGTCCGTAGACGCTGCCGTAGCCACCCTGCCCTCCATATTGGTTGAAGCCCTGTTGACCGCCGTACTGAGGATAGTAGGCCTGTTGGTTCCCGCCGTAGAAACCCTGCTGGTACTGCGGCATGCCATAGCCACCTCCGTACGGCTGGCCTGGCTGGAAGGTCGCTGCTCCGGGCGTGAAAGTCGAGGCACCGGGGCGGAACGACTGTTGACCTTGATTGTTGCCCAGGTTCATCTGTTGGGCCTGCTGCGCCAGGTTCTCGTCCTGGGCAGCAGGGTCGTCCTCCCACGAGTTGAGGTTGGACATTGTGAGTCTTTCTTGAGGTGCGGTTGCAACAGACGATGTGTGCTGAAAGCGAGCGTTCGAAGGGTTGAAAAGGTAAGTGGAGGGGGTGCAAGTCAGACAGGAGGTTCTTCCGTGGCGGGGCTGCGAGACTCGACACGGTGGGGTGGTTTAGGCGGGTCTTTTAAGGAAACCACCTGAACTTTGACACAGGGATTCAGGTTGGCGGTTGGGTCGTAAGGGAAACCCGAGCCTTGTCCGGGATGCTGCTGTGGTGGAATAGATAGACAGAGCACCTGGGCAGTGCAGGAGGGATAGTGACTCAAACAGGCTGGATGTCCTGATTGCTGCCTAAGATTTTTCTCTCCTTTCAAGCCTTGACAAGTTGGTAAGAATTTCAACAATAGGTTGGTTAGTTGATTGTGGTAGAATTTGCCGTGGCGGCGGGATCTCTAGTTAGAGAATGGCAGGAGGGGTCTGACCCCGCCACAGCATCATTATGGTGGGTTAGGCCTGTGAGCTGCCCAGAGCACCTAGGCAAGCTGGCAAGCTTAGGTGCTTAAGTAGCAGAGTAGTACCTGTAAAAAGGCCACTAACGCCCTTCCATACACTTCCTTGGGAGAACCTGATAGTGTACAGCAGCAGCTCTACCTGTCACTACAGACCAACCAACTCATCACAGTTCAAACGAATTCAGACAAGCAAGCACAAACAGATTTTGCCTCGAGGTTGACTCCAGCTTCCAGGTGAAGCATCTTCTTTACACATTTTCTCTTCCTCAGACAGCCATGAGGTCATATCAGATGTTCACTTATTAAACGCATACATCCGGGGAGTCCTGGAATTTGCAGGGCCAGCCACTCAGGACAACCCGAAGCAACCAAAGGAGGCCGACCAGGCCAGACCAGTCCCGGAATGGACGCCCTTCTGGCTCGGTTCGGCGCGCAGGCCGTCAACTATGCCATCCGAAGTGGCATAGCCCTCACCTCGACTTATGCCATCGGGCAGTGCTCCAGGCTGCTCAAGACCGTTGACGACCGCGCAGTGCGCACTGAGCTCAAGTCATTGCAGGACCAGCTGAACAGCAAGATCAAGATCCTGTCACCGGTCATAGACCTGATAGAGTTTAAGTGAGTTATGCGAAGCCGTCAAAGTTGGGTACGAGATCAGGATGCTGACCAGCGAGACAGGTCTGGCCGTGGTAATGTATTCTTAGAGTCGGCCGTTCCGTTGGCAAAAGCTCTCCATCGCGATATTGTCGCTCTCGGCAAGCGGCTCGAGAGTGCTGCGCTCGCGGAGGAGGGCTCTCGTCGGCTGAGAACGACGGCCGCGACGGACGAAGCCCATCATGCTGAACTCCTGGCCATCATCCGCGCGATCAAAGAGCTCCTGGCGAGGATAGATAAAGACATACCCACGCTGCAGCTGGCCATCACCGCTTCGGGCGAGACGTTCGCCTCGTCGCTTCCGTCCGGCATATCTCCTTCGCGTTTCCTTCAGGCCAGCTTCTTTCTCAACCTCGGAGACACCCAGTTCGCGCGAGACCCCACCAGACCTGTGCAGATCGGCCCTTCCTTTTGCCTGTCCCTCTACATGCTATTTGTTGGCCATACCAGCTGTGCACCGCAGCGAGGCAAGCCAGGGCCTCCCAGGCCGGTCACCCCCGACGCATCTCATTCGGGAACCCCTATGAAGGACGAGCCATACGGCTTCGCGCCTGGCGAGAGGCGACCGATATGGCAGGAAGTACTGCACAAGGCTCGGGTGACGCTCTGCAGGACACCCATAGACTGGCACTTTGACCCTGCGCTGGGCTACGTTCCAAACGCCGCACACTCTGTCGTCCCCAGCCAGGATATCCCCTCTTCAGGACGCCAGATGTTTGGCAGACCAGATGAGTATTCGTACCATCTAGAAATCATTGAAGACCTAGATGATGGAAGGGTGCATGAAGAGGACGCAAGGGCTCTCTCCTATGATGATATGCCGCGGGCGGGGATCCGAGAGTCAATCCCCATCCACCAGGTGGCCAAGATCTTCTACACTGACAGTGGGAGGATTCTGAACATCGGCAATGCCGATGAGGCTGGCAATAATCCCATCCTTCTACTGAAGCGGGACACGAGAGCTCCGACCGCCGCTGACATTACCGAACAAATTATGACACCCGGAAGCCATATGGCAATGAAGACCATCGGAGACTCGGACAGCATCACGTCAGATGAACAAGACGAGATCGACCGTCAGCTACGGGAGAAGAGCCAGCCCCGCGAGACCAGAGCTGAGACAGGGCAGCAGCGGCAGCAGCACCCTCTTGCGATGCACCTCCCACCGCATCTCGACCCCGAGTGGCTGGCCCTCGAGGTCTTCACGGAGGACAATGACTATGAGTCGTCATCCGACCCAGAAGATGAAGTCGAGGACAATCTCGGGGACGGAGACTCTGTGCCTATGATCAAGCAAGCACGACCCTCTCCATCGCAACGCTCGTCACTGGACGTGAACCTCCTTGCACAGATGAAGAATCTCTCTACGACTGGCGTCACCGGCCGATCCAGCACGCCAACGACATCTCGAGAACTTGACACGCCACACGCCCAGCGCGATGCTAATTTCATGGCGCGGTCGCCTTTTGGCTCGATTACCTCGTCGTTGTCGCTTATGGAGATGTTGGTCCGGCTCACCAGCCTGCAGGAGTTTCAGCAGGCAGCACACCTCTCCATTCCGGACTACATCTTGTCATTTTTTCTAGAGGAGACATCCACCACGGGCATGAAGGGGGAGGAGCGGTGGAAGGCTCGGAACGAGGCGAAGAGGCGCGTTGGCTTTGATCCTTACACTGATACCCCTACAAAGTGAACAGCATAGCGTTTAGAATTCATGGGCATTTACGGCGTGTTGTGGCTTGCAGCAGAGGTTTTTTCTTCTTCTTTCTGGTTTCTTTTTTTCTTTTCTCTTTTCCATTCCGCTATCTATCTGAATTTATTCATTTCGACCTGGTACTAGTGTAAGAGAGGATGTTGGTGCACTCGTGCTTGGTCCAACAGGCCGTTGCATGTATTAAAAAAGTAAAGAGTCCCGAGCTAGAAAGGCTACGGCTGAGTCCTACAGTGAAAGTGAAGAACAACTCAGCCGCCCTGTGGCGGGCCTCTCTGCTGGTGCCAAGTAGAGTGTGGCGTGGCTGCTGGGCAACGGGCTTTCAATTATGTCACCGTTTACTTCTTGACGGGGCCCTGACCACCACTCAGTTCAATCTAGAACCTTGCCCCTCCAACACTTTGAGCAACGCCAACTCAGCCTTGCAGCTTTGGAAACGCGACACGCGTTACCACATTACTGGGCGAAGACGATCTGCAGCAGAGGACACATACCTCTGCTTTGTTGTCATTGACATTGTCTCAGCATGCGCTGAGCTGTTCAGACAACCTGGCTTTTGTCCATCCAATGCGCAGCATTCTTGTTGTGGAACGTTTAAACGGGCTTTAGGCAGACATTGCAGGACCTTCAACGCACCTGAACACAGTCTATCCAACCTCCCTCTTCGACATACTCCGCAGAATCCTTCTTGAAAACAGCCTCACTACTTTCCGATTGTCAACATGGCGCGACTCACGCGCACCAGTTCCTTCAGCGACGATGATCTCGAGGTCATCAGCTCACAGGCCGCCAACATGTCCCTCCACAACCCAGGCACCCCCCCGTCCCGCAGATCGCCCTCCAAATCCACACCCAACCCGCCCGGCGAGGTGATCGATCTCACGAACAGCCCCGCAAAATCACCTGCATACAAGTCCCTGCACTCTGCGGGCACCGGCCAGCCTGATCCTCACCTCTTTGGCAAGCCGGGGAAGTTGATGTCCAGTCTTAAGCAGAAGGCAGCCAACGCATCGAATCATCTCTTCTACCAGCCCAGGAACCGACCCGAGCACCACCGCGACCAGAAACCACCTGTGCAGAAGCCCAACGAGATACAATCACCAGCCAAACCCCAGCTCTTCAGCTCCCTGGGCTCCGAGGCCCTACAGCCCGAGCAACCCAAATATGTCCAGTCATCGTACTACAGGGCTCCTCAGGGCCACGCTGCCTTCACCGACCAAACCTTCTACACGGACCCTGCCAAGGCGAATGAGGACCTCAAGGCGCTGCTGGAAGGCGGCATGGAAGATGACGAGGATCAAGAAGGGCCCGAAACAAACCTGGACGACGGAACACTGGAGGGTATCAAGGTGAAGCTGCTGCCCCACCAGGTCGAGGGCGTCAAGTGGATGAAGGGTCGTGAGCTTGGCCCCGTGAAGAGCGGAAAGGTGCCCAAGGGCGGCATTCTGGCAGATGACATGGGCCTCGGCAAGACATTACAGTCCATCTCTCTCATCATCAGCAACCCGAGACCCAAAAAGGACGGCCCGGGATGGAAGAAGAGCCTCAACGGCGTGGAGAAGGGCACGCTCGTGGTGGCTCCGCTGGCGCTGATCCGGCAGTGGGAGCAGGAGATCAAGGAGAAGGTGACCAAGTCTCATCAGCTCAGTGTCTGTGTTCACCACGGTCCGAACCGCACCAAGAGGTTCCAAGACCTCGCTCAGTACGACGTCGTCATCACCACCTACCAGATCCTGGTCTCTGAGCATGGCCATTCCACGGACAACCTCAAGGCAGGCTGCTTCGGCGTCCATTGGTACCGCGTCATCCTCGATGAGGCGCACACTATCAAGAACCGAAATGCAAAGTCTACCAAGGCATGTTATGCACTGGAATCGGAGTTCAGGTGGTGTCTCACGGGTACGCCCATGCAGAACAACCTCGATGAGCTGCAGAGCCTGGTCAAATACCTGCGGATCTCTCCCTACGACAGTATCGCGCACTGGCGGGACAACATCGACAAGCCCATGAAGAATGGCAATGGTCACGTCGCGCTCCGGCGACTTCATGCCCTGCTGCGTTCTTTCATGAAGCGCAGAACCAAGGAGATCCTGAAAGAAGAGGGAGCATTGCTGCCAGGTGGCAAGAAGGCCCTCGCGGCGGCTGCCAAAGACGGACAGGCTGAAGCTCCGACGTCAGCCTTCAAGATCACGGAGCGCAAGGTCGTCCCAGTCGCAACGGACTTCTCGCCTGCCGAGCGCAGGTTCTACGACAAGCTGGCCGAACGAGCCGACAAGAGTCTGGAGGCCATGATGAAGAACAAGGTCAACTACGCCAATGCTCTGGTCCTGCTTCTTCGGCTGCGACAAGCTTGCAATCACCCGAGCCTGGTGTCGAGCCAGCTCTCACAGGATGAGGACGCGCTGGCTACCGACACTGCTGCCCATCAGAAGAGTGCAAACACCAGCGTTGATGACCTTGCAGATGCTTTTGGAGGCATGGGCATCCAGGCTAAGAAATGCGACATGTGTCTTCGGGACCTGCCCCGAGATGCCTCGGCACGTGGCGATATCCACTGTGCAGAGTGCTCCGAGAATATGGATGAGATGTATGCTGAGGTAACGGGGCCTAAAAACCACCCCAAGAAAAAGAATGCAGCAAAATCCAAAAAGAAGGTGGCGGTCAAGAAGGAAGAAAACCAGCGCAAGTCACGCAGCAAGCGGAACATCATCATCGATAGTGACGATGAGGAAGAGGAGGAAGGTAGCTGGCTCGTTGGCGAGGACCAGCAAGGAGCCTTGCGCCTCGGGAAAGCTGGTGGTACGGACGACGAGAATGCCGAGGGCGGGGGCGAGTCTATTGGGGATGAAGACTCGGTCCATGAATCTGAAGATGAGGAGGATGGCAGTCGACTGGACAGTTTCGTGGTCAATGATGAGGCAATCAGTCAGCCCTCCAACGATTACTCTGGCGATTATTCTGACGAAGACGACGACGACGACGACGACGACAATAGTTTTGTGTCCGTCGATAAGTTCGAGTCACAGCCTGTCACGTCGAAGAAGCAGCCCAAGTCGTCGAGCGTGGCGATGGACTCCGAGGACGACGAGTCGGAGGAGGACTCGGAAGAGGATTCAGAGGCTGATGATTCCGGCGTCTCTGAGTCTGCTTTCGATGCGTCTGACATCCTCTCGGGCTCACAAGGACGGCTCGAGGGCAAACACCTCATGAGCTCGTCCAAGATCCGCGAGACTGTCAAGATCCTACACAAGGAGGCTCCCGAGCACAAGTTCATCGTGTTCTCTCAGTTCACGTCCATGCTGGACCTGATCCAGCCGTATCTGCGGAAAGAAGGTTTCAAGTTCGTCCGCTACGACGGCGGCATGAAGAACGATGCTCGCGAGGAGAGCTTGCACCGCCTTCGGAACGACAAGAACACGCGCATCCTGCTGTGTAGTCTCAAGTGCGGCTCCTTAGGACTCAACCTGACAGCCGCGACACGAGTGATCATAATCGAACCATTTGTGAGTTTTTTTTTGGTTTTTTTAAAGCACACCATTGTGTCCCTTTTCTCTCTCTCTCTCTCTCTCTCTTTTTCCTTCTTTCGCCATGGACACGGCTAACATGAGGAGCAGTGGAATCCATTCGTAGAAGAACAGGCTATAGACCGCGTGCACCGCCTAACCCAGACCGTCGACGTGGTCGTGTACAAACTCACCGTCAAGGACACGGTCGAGGAGCGCATCCTCGAGCTCCAGGAGAAGAAGCGCCTGCTCGCGCAGCACGCCATCGAGAGCGGCATGAAGAAGGACAAGGAGTCGCTCAAGCTCAGCCTCCAGGATCTGCTGAACCTGTTCAAGCCGCGGCATGACGGCGGCGGCGGCGATGGCGACGGCGGTCGGTTCGAGGACGGTAGCCAGTCCTCGGAACAGCCGGATGTCGACAATGTGATGCGCGACCTAGCGGAGGGTAGGCGGAGGAAGCCTGCTGAGAGGAAGAAGAGGGAGGATGATGTTTATGGGAGGCGGTGGTGAGGAGGAAGAAGAAGGAGAAGAAGAAGAAGGAGCCCCGGGGGGGGGGGTGGGAGGGGATACGGAATGTGTGGGATTCATCGTCGTTCTTTGGGGACATGTTTTTTTCTTCCTGGGGTTCTGGAACACAAATACATGGGTTTGATGAGGGCTGGCTGGACACGGTCGAGACTTATTATGCATAGAGTTAAGACTTTTTACACATGCGATACGAGACGGGCGTTGGTGTGTGGTCTTTGTTTACTTGGGAGTTTAGGGAAATGAAATCACACACAAAAATGTATCAGGATTACACATACACACACACACGAGCTGCGAGTCATCCAATCTGGGGGTATCGCAATCTGCTATCCATCCGCTATCCATCCACCCGCTATGTCCATTATTTCATCATGCACACTCCCCATGTATAAGCACAACCGCCCCCCCTCTCCCCCCAAAGAAAAAAAATTCCCACTACCTTCATACATTGATTCGATTTGCTCGGAGTGCTCAGCTGAAACCCCTGCTTCCTGCTTCTCCTCCCCATGTCTCTCCCTCTCCCTCTCTCCCTCTCACTTTCTCTGTCTCTGTCTCTCATTCCTCTCTCTCACACACACAACCCCCCCCCCCTAAACACACACCACCACCTTATGTGCATTCCCAACCGACTCCTTGCCGCCACCACACATCACCAGCCTAATAAGCCGGATTGGGCGGGACGTAGGGTTTATACCCACCAGCAGCAGCAGCAGCACCACCCCCACCCCCACCACCACCACCACCAACGGCGGCCTGACTCGGCAGCCCCTGCCTGGCATCATAAGCCGGCCCGCTGGGGTGCAAAGGCGCCGGCGCACCACGGCCCCCAGGGAGCATGCTGTCCGGTACAGTCGGCGCAGGGTAGCTCGGGGCGCTCGGGGCGCTCGGGGCATGCTCGTCGGGCGAGTAGGCCGAGCTCGAGTACGTCACTGCGGACTGTGGGTAGTGTGGGGCTATGGGCGAGTCGTAGACGGAGGTCGCTAGCTCCTGCGGATTCTGGGGTGGTGCGGCGTTCTGGGGAGGGCCTTGGCTGGTGTTGAGGCCTGGTGCGTAGGATTGTGGGCGCCTGTTGTAAGGGTGGTGGTTGGGCTGTTGTGACTGCGGTCCTGGGCGGAGGGCCTCGTAGGTGGAGTCGCGGCGTGGCGCTTGGTTGTCTGGGGCTGAAGGGGTGGCTGCTGCTTGGGAGCCGGGAACGGGAGGGCGCGAATAGGCAATGTATTGATTTGCTGGAGGCGGGGACGTGGTGTTTCTGTGGTTTTGAGGTCAATAAGAGTATCACCTTTGAGGAAGAAATACATGAGCTCATCACGGCCGGCTCAAAACTTGCAAATGGTACCCATAACACGGCGGGAAACATATACACATATATATATATATATAATTTTAAAAAGGACTTACTGGACAGGATCAACCTGCTGCGCGTTCCCATCCGAGGGAACACGACCGTCCTGGTCTCTTGGTGGATAGCTCTGTTGTGAAGGAGGAACCTCGGCACCCGCCACATAAAATGGCGCAGGCGTTCCGCTAGGTCTCTGGAAGCCAGGAGACGGGGTGGGCTGTGGGTGTTGAGGCGGAGCATACGGGGTGTACTGATGATGTTGTTGTGGCTGTTGTTGTTGTTGTGGTGGTGGTGGTGGTGGTTGTTGTTGTTGTTGTTGTTGTTGTTGTTCTGTAACATCTCAAACTCGGTCAGGACTCTCTCATTCATTCTTCTGGTGTGAACATGTCTATAACATTCTAATAATGAGACCTTGGTCTAACCTTGAGTGGGCGCGGGGGTGTAGAATCTCTGAGGGTCCTGCGGCGCTTGCTGAAGTGGAGGATAGCTCGGCCCTGGGGTCGGAGCTCCATATACCTGCGCATCTTGAGGCCCCGGTGTGGGATAGCTTGGACCCTGTGGACCGCCATACCCCTGAGGTATCGCCGGTCGCATCGTGTACTGCTGGTACGTGGGCTGCGGTGGGTGTGCCATGGAGGACTCGAGCAAGGCCTCGTAATCTCTCCGTGCCTTGATGAACTTCTCATTGAGTTGGGTGAAATCCTCTGTGATGATGATGATGATGATGATGATGCGTTGTCAGCACTTTTGCAAAGTCCATTTACCAGCCAGTGGGCCATAGGTCAAAACTCACCCTTCTTTTGCGAGTACTTCTCAATCAACTTGATCAGCTTTGGCCGGATTGCCAGCGTCTGGTGGTACAGCTTGGAGATCTCCTCATTGTCCTCCTCGCGCGGGGCGCTATTGGTGCTCAGCAGTGTCAACAGCTTCTCGACGTTCTTGATCTCGGCAAACACCTCGGCCTCCATCTGCGCCTCGCGCTGCAGCTCCTCGGGCGTCGGGTCCGTGAGTTTCTCGACGTAGTTGAGGGGGAAGATGCCCGTCTTGCCCTTGAGGCTGCCCCGCCACCAGTCCTTGTACACGCTCTCCAGCACGGCGATCACATCCCCGCGCTTGAACTCCAGCTCGCCAGGCTCGCTCGGCACAAAGTCGTAGAGCGCACGCACGCGGCTCACCGTGGCGGCGGTGGTTCCCGAGGGCATGGGGTGCTGCACGGGTGCGGCAGTCTCCTGGGGCGCCGATGACGAGCCGCCGGGCCCCGCCACGGCGGCGGCGGCGGCGGAGGCGGCAGGCTTCTGCTTCTTGCGCTCCTCCTCTTGTAAGGACAGCTTCAGGGCGATCTGTAGCTCCTCCTCCTCCTTCTGGCGGTCGAGGTCCGTCAGACCAGTCTTCTGGGGCGCCGAGGGCGGCTGCAGCTGCGGGTTCGACTGTTTCAGGCGGTAGTATGCGTCGTACATGATGCCCAGGTCGGCATCCTTGCTGAACATATCGCTCCACTCTTTCATGCGCTCCAGGATCTTGGCCTTGACCTGGTTGTGCGTGTTGCGGTCGTTGGCGAGCTTGAGGAGGGCGTCGGTGAAGGCGCGGCTGGCGAGCTCGCGGTGCATCGGCTTGCCGCAGTTCTGGCTGAGGGCGTTGGCGAGCTGTTTTTGGGGGGGGAAGGTTGCGTGGTGAGGGTTGACGGGCGTTTGTCAGCTTTATGACCATGTTGCCAGATAGCAGCAGGGGCAGCGCGCGGAGTAGAAGCCTCCCGCAGTCATGTGTGTCTGCTCACCTCAAGTGTGTACAGCTGGACGTTGGCATTCCTGTGTGCAAGACGCTTGATCAAGGCCTGGACGGCCTGCTGAGAGCCATTGGAGTCGCTCGACACGCGGTCGCACACCTCCATGATGGCGGCCCAGTCCTCCGAGGTGAGGTTCTCGTCCGTCGCCTTGGCTAGATTTTTTTTTGTCGCCCAAGAGTCAGCACTCATCCTTGGCCCCTCTCTTCCTTCTCCGTTATCGACTGGTGGCAACACATACCGACGGCCTCATCGTAGGGCCCAGGAGCCGCTGCTCGGAACATGATGACAGACCCTGGGTCTCTAGCGGATGCTGATGCTGATGCCGATGCTGTCAAGTCGTGGCAATCGTTTCAACGGTGGAATGTAGAGCTGATACGAGGTCGTCCCGCCTTGCGCTGTGGGATCCGAGTTCTTGTTAGCGAGGAGGTTGGAAGAGTCGTCCGAGGTAAGGTGGGTGGTAAGTGTTGTTAGGTTAGAAAACCCAAGACGGAGGAATTACGCTGAGGAGGAGGAGGCGTGGGAGAGGAGGTTCATACAAATGAAGTGTGGCGCTGGGCTGGGCTGGGCTGGAGATGGGTAAGAAGTAGGTACTGTATACTGTACGTACAAGGGTGCACGATGACGACGGACGGCTGTGCACGCGTGCATGGCAGTTAGGGATTATTAGTACAGTAGTACCTTCAGCACTACAAAGTTGTTGCGAAACCCTGTTTCCCATGCCTTTGGCCCGCTAAGTAGAGCTGGGTCAGGCTACCACTGACTGGTTATAGAGGGATGGATGCCTCACTCGAGTCGGCAAGGTAAAAAAAAAGTAAGCATTGCGTACCAGCTTGCGCCACACACCTCCTGAGCGAGCGAGTCGAGACCACCTACCAGGCCCGCCTACAATATTACCTACAATAATACCACCGGCTCACTTCTCTCTTCCCCAACATATTTCCCACGACTTTACAAGCTTGTATCATAAGACTGACTGCCATTTTTAGATACTAGCCTGCATCATACCAAAATAATAATTAATAAATCATAAAGTTTCATATGCTTGACGGTGGTGATTATTCGAGACCTGCAGCTCAGTAAAAAGGAGATAGATGTTGGAACAGGAGGCGGGTGGGTGTGGATGCACACGAGACTCGCTTGCAGACATTATTATAGCACCGCCACTCCACAAGCCGAGAGCTTCGTCACCGGCCATGCACAGCCGGGTTCATTTACACATGAAGAATGATATCTCCTATTTCTATGTCCGAGTATGATACTTTGCATCCCAGGGCGCCGAACTGTCCAACATTCTCAGTCCTCGCTCTCTTGTGCGCTCCCCTGGCTCCAGCAGGACCGAGAAAAGTCCACACACATTTCTGACCTTCTTTTTTCCTGAGGACCTTTTGCCCTTTGTGGACCATCAGCCAGCGCCCGTGGTCGCAATACCCAGATACAGCACCCAAGTCAAGTACCAAACCATCGCACTGGTTGATCTGCCCTCAAATCCCAGCGCGAAACCAAGAGAACGCCTCTTGATAGCGTCCTTGCCAGCATTGTTGCGGCTCTGCCCTCAAAATACCCACGAGCAAGTTATCCATGGGAGCTCCTCCAGAAAGTCTGTTCCTGTAATGTGTAGAGGGGGGGAGAATATGTTCAGTCTGAACCCTCATCCAAAGGGAGATAAAACAAGAGGCCACAAAAAAAACGCCGTAATGTAAATGCTGCCTGCCATGCCTAACTGGTTGGCCAGCATCTTCTACAAAGCTCAATCTGTCCGCCAGCCCATTGTGCCCCCGGGCCGGGGGGGGGGGTGAAGCCCGGGGTGAAGCCCTGTGGAGATAGCCTCACCCGATGTGTGTATGATGATGATGATGATGATGATGATGTTCATGTTGATGTTGATGTTGATGCTGATGCTGATACCCCATGCTGATGATGTGAGCCTCACCAACCTCTCCTCGAAGTGCCTCGCTGCTCGTAACCACGCTCGTTCGTGCTGCTCCCAGCACTGCCGCCGCCGCGGCCCTCCTCGAGGCTCCGGCGACCGATGTCGCTCACCTGCATATCAAAGACAAGTGGTTCATCGTCGGCCTCGTGATCACCACGGCCCATACCATGTCGGCCACTCAAGCCGCCCACAAAACTGCCACGAGATGATTGCGGCGGGGTCGGTCGCCCGCGGGTGCTTCTGTACCGAAGACGAGGGGTGCCATCGGTGGGCGTGCCGCGGAGCAGACTTCCCGGTGTTGCCTTTTCGTGTTCTGCAGAGCTTGGCGAGCCCGTCGCGCCAGAGGCCCGGATGTGAGCAGCAGGCTGTAGAGCAGCTGTGTCCTCGATCGACTCGCCGCGCTCCATGGCGAACAGGGCGCTGAGCGTCGGGGCATCACGTTCGGCGCCGAGGCTGATACTGCGGCGGCTACCAAAGGCCGCCTCACCATCGTCGTCTTCCACCAGGTTGCGCTGCTGCTGCGCCACGGAGCTCGACCGACGGTTCGTCTGTATCAACCTGGGCGACAGCGGCAGCGGGATGTCGATGGCCGTGGTACCCTCGGGACTGAGTGCCGCTGCCGCTCCCTGCTCCTCCTCCTCTGTAGATGAGATTTCTGGCGCGACGCGCGTGGCTCTCCGCGCAGCTTGCGCCTGGGCGTCATAATCGATGATCGAGTTCTCGCTGAGCCGTGATGGTATGGCTGGGGTGTGAGGTGTGTGTGGAGAGAGTGGTTTGCCGGGAGAGGAAGAGATCGACATGGACGCTGGCGCCGCCATACCAGGCACGCTTGTCAGCTGTCTGCTGGACGAGCTCGAGGATCGCTGCATCTGCATTGACGAGGCCATTGACTCTGTCAGGGCGTTGTTGGAGTCGCGCATGACCTGGAACTTGGAGAGCTGGGCCACCGTTCTCTTGGTGGCCGACTCGCCCTTCTTGGTAGATTCGAAGCTCGAGAGCGTCTTCCGGCTGTCCAGGTGCTTCAGGAAATCAGAGATGTTATCGTCGTCTGCAGTCAGGGAGCCGGAGCTGGCCTGGCCGCCTGCCTCCGCCAGGAGGTCAGATCCAGGCTGTGCTATCGAGGACGACAAGCTCTGTCTCCCGCTGCTGGTCTGGTCGTCATCGCCGCCTCTGCTTTGGCCACCGAACGACGGTCGGTTCCGCCGGTGGCTGAAACTGCTACTTATCCGGCTGCCGCTAGGTCTAGGAGACGAGCCCGCAGGTATGTCTACCGCTGGCGGTCCGCCCCTTAGAGAAGCCGCCATACCGGCGGTAAGTGAGGTACGGTTTCGCGCCTGGGTCAGCGCACTCAGCCCTGACTGCCGCTGCCCCGTGACAGGTGATGCAGGCATTTCTCCCTCGGGAATCTTCGGCGAGCCTGACAGTGACCCTGCTTTAAAGGGTTGGAAGGAGACCGAAGGACGCCTCGCGATCGAGTCCTTACCGCGGAGCGACGGACGGATGGGAAGGGAGTTGGGCGGGTCCTCCATGCTCGCTGGTACCGATCCAACGGGTGAGCTGGCCTCTGACCCGACGGGCCTCACAGCTCTCAGGGCGGATATGGGACTGGTCCCCAGGGGGCCCGCGCCGTGGAATGTGGACAGGCTGCCGTATGCCTGCAGCGCATCCTGAAACTCAAGCTCCTTACCACGCCGCCGAGAGGGAAAAGACCCTATCTCCGTCGAGGATTCAGCGCGGCGATGTCCCCTGCCTTGAGGTAGAGATGGCTTGAAGAAGTTCTCGTCGATGGCCGTGAACCGCGAGCTGAGCAAGGACTCGGCATCTACCAGCTTGAAGTTGCATTCCATGCGATAGGTGGCCGAGGCAGTGAGGCGACCTGCAGGTACGTCCAGCTCTCCAAACATGTAGTCTGTCACGACCTCGCGGGCGTCGCCCAAGGGCTGTCGAAGAAGATCAAGACCCGTTGTCTCTCTCTCAGCCGTCAGAAAGCGGCACTTGACCTCCAACGCAGATGGCCGGCCCTCCTTTCTAGACTGCAGAGCAAACTTGAATGCCGGCCACAGCCTCGCCGTGCTCCATAGCGACCGAAAATAAACGACGGCCTTCTTGTAGATGGTCGGAAGAAGGTGTTTGAACTCCTGGACCCCTTCGATCCCGATAGGATGAAGCTCGAACCGCCAGCGCTCGAGTATGACCTCCGTGTTCCTCCTCTTGCCCGTAGGGCTGTCGCCGCTCATCTCGGGCAGGTTCAAAGCCTCAAGCACATCCCATCTCTTTCCGTTGTCGTCCAAAAACACCAAGCATTGGCTCGGGGACAGCTGCGAGGCATCGAGGTAGGTCTCGATGATCATAGGCGGGAAAGGATTCTCGAAGCTCGTGGCAGACTTCCAGATTTGGAGCTCATCTCGGCACTGTTCCACCTCGTCGGTGATGAGGGAGAACTAGACTTCCATGTCAGCCCCTACGGGTGGCGGTGCGTCAGAAGTCAGGTCAGACATAAAAAAAAAAAAACATACCCATTTGTTCGGTTTTGAATCCGCTATGCGTTTCGTATTGACACGGGAGGTCGCGACAATCGAGCCAGCTTTCAGGAAGAAGTTCTGCTCCATATTAGCCCGAGCCAAGGAAGCACCAGGATTGCGCCACTGGTTACCTGTATGATCTGATCCAGCTTCTTGACACTCTCACGACTAGGGCCGGGAGATGCAAGCTCGCCGCTCCCCGGAGGGCTCGAGTCTTCAGGCCTTGGGCTCCCGAAGGGCGTCCTCGCCTGCTCTCCGACCGCGTCCCTGGGATTGTTGGATCTCATGGGGTTGGTCTGAGGAGAGGAGGCAGGAGACGACACCCTCGGAGGATGTCGTGGATGTTGATGCATGCTGGGCCAATGCTCACGGCGCAAGCCTGTGTAGCATTCGGGCTGAGAGCGGCAGGGTCAATTTTGAACGTATGCAGGTCAGAAGCCAGCCCTCTGTGGGGGATGCGAAGGCGGAAGATCAGATGGTGATGGTGGTGGTGGCGGCGGCGGCGGCGGTGGTGCTGGCAAGGATTGGCGAGTGTTTACTCTCGATTCCACCGGACATCTGCATCCATTGTTACACTTCTGAGGGGGGTTTAAAAGGTTTAAGATATGGCAAGGCAGATCTGGATGGGTTTTTCTGTGCCTGAACACAAAGAGGGCTGTTGGGCTGTAGATGGATATCCCAAGCACACCTAGCTGGTGGTTGGTCCTGCAGGTCAGGCAGGCAGCAATGCGATTGTCCAGTCACCAAGGTCCTTTGGTGATGACTCTTGTTGACCAGACTCCGCTGTGGTGCAGGTTCTAATAAGTTGCAAACATCCTGAGAGGAGTTGCACCTGGGTTGTTCCTCTGGGTGGTTGTGAGGATGACTCTCTCTCTCTCACTCTCACTCTCTCGCTCTCAACGACACAGGGCCTGGGAGGTCTGAGGTGGGCGGCGCAACTCTCAGGAGAGACGTCGGGATGGATGAAAGTGAGGTCACAAGACGGCGTCGATAAAGAGCAGGAGAGTTAGTCGATAAGGACGGTCGGCAGGAGAGGTCCACTGCAGGTCCTGACAGGGTCTGGCGTTACTGGGGGGGTGGACCTATGACCACGAGCGATCCCGTGTTGACGGGATGAGTACAATTGTTTCCGTCAGGGGCTCGAAAGGGTGCAAGCTGTAGCTGTGGTGGTGGTGGTGAATGGGAGGTCTCCAGGTTCTTGGTTCAAGGTCAAAAAGTCATGGGTGAAGAGAGCCTCGTGATGATCCGGGGCGAAGGGGGGGGGGGGTTTGGGGTGCCTTCTTTCGTCATCCGGTCGCAAGGTGAGAAATGGAAGCTGTCAACCGTACGATAGTACCATAGACGATACGCATTAGCGCTCGGCCCAATCCGTTGAGGTTCTAGTCTGCCGAGACAGAAGAGAAGGTTCAGGAGAGGGTCGAGAGATAGCCACCCCGTCAGACAGAATGGGATCTGGCAGGGCGAGATAATGTAAAAAGAATGTTTGATCCGAGGAGCAAAAGCGCAATGTCGAGGTGACGACTGCTGCATACAAGTGTGCATCTGGGGGAGAGTCAGGGTACCTGGTTTCCAGCCGACAGCGACCCGTGCAGGGGGGGGTTCCTGAGCACAGAGGGTAGCATTGACGCCAGGTCCCAAAGCCACGTCTATCCGCATACAACTGTACTTTAGGCCGATCCCTCCGATTTCGACCTCGAGGATGAAATGGGTGTGCCTCGCCCTCTGTTGCAATACTGGACGCACCTCGCCCCACAGATTCACCACCCCCCTCTTCCCCCTCTGCAAGTGATCGAGGAATCGACGGCCTCTGGTTGGGGACTTAAGCCGGTGCCCTCGAAACGGCGGGTTGGGTTGGTAGCTCCAGATACGCTGTACATATTAGGTACTTACTTACTTGGTGGTGTGGGCAGGGCACAGTAGTACAGTATGTACTTCCTAGCATGTACATCGGTATGGCTTGTACTACCATAATATGTACATCATCCATACATCATGTAGACATGTACATGACAAACTTTGTTCTTCAGCCAAATCTTCTATACTGTATGGTACTATTTCCCAGTGCTCTCTAACTACGGTGGTCCTCCAACCTGGTCCTCAATTGTGCCCAGGTATGAACTTGATATTTACGATCAAAGGTGCAGCGGTCAACAACGGCGGAAACCTAACATCGAGTCAAATCCAGGTCTACCTGGATAGACCTGCTTGGCTTAACCTTGGTACGTCGTGGGTGCTGTACCAGAGTAGCGCTCTTCTAGGCTGGGGACGGGATGGACGAACGAGCTTGCAATGCCAGTGTCCCTGCAGCTAGTCTTGTTCGCCGTGATCGGATGCCATATAGCTTCTACTAAACAGTGATCAGCCAAGATACTGAGATAAGGAACGGTGCGTGCGCCCTATCAAAGGACGGCCGCTACCACCACGGCCACGACCACCACCACGGCCGCCTGCATGCATGCACGCATCCATCCATCCAACAAGCCTACCCGACGCCAGCGCTAGGTAGATTAATGCAGGGCACAAGCTATCGATAAAAACTGCCCACTTACTTCTTCCCTTGATCAGATCTGACGATGAGGGTTCACCAATCCTACATGGACTACTCATCATGTCGACCCTGAGTCCCCTCCTCTCGCACTGCATTTGGTGCTGCCCTCCCAATATAGCCAAGACAAACTTTGTCCTCCTCTGAAGAGGAAGTGAATTGGAGGACGTGAGCTGGCACGATCTACTTATTGCTCGTGGCGGGATCACATCAGCCAACGTTCAATTACCGACTTTACCTGTGTCAGTTCTCCTGCGTTTCAATGGTACAAAGTGATGCATTCGGCATCCTCCAGGGGCCCCACCATTGCCCGTCACCTTTCCCAAAGCTGGCATGCGTTCATTATGCTGTTGCTTCTTCTGCTTCATCCTTTCCTCGCTACGGCCTCAACATTTCACGTGCTGGCAGAAGAAGAAGAAGAAGAAGAAGAAGAAGAAGCAAGTGAGCTGAGGCTCCTCGCTTTTTATTATCTCGAGTCATTTGGAATGCTAGGCGTCATGTGTGCTGAAGCGGGACCTAATCGAGGACGACCTCCCGCTGAAGCACACTGTAAACCCTGGCCTCTTGATTGGTCGGCACAATGACGTTAGCTGGTTGACCCCTCTGTACGTAGTAGCCCGGACGCGCCCACAAGAGCTTCCTGGTGGCGGCGGCGTCTCATAGTAATTATCATCAGTGAACCGGCCACTCTTCCGAAGCCAACAATCCTTTGTCTCTCTCTCTCTCTCTCTTCATTTCTACCGAAACCACAAGTGCCCCGTCGCTACCTCTACTCGAGATCATAGTTACCAATTTTCCTCCTCACCCTCCACCGCAGACCATAAACCTCTTCGGAATTCGATCGCAGAACCGGTCTGTTCGGCGACATCGATCGGTGTGACTCTTATCGCCGTGCTTTGACTTCCAAGTGGCAATTTCGAACGACCGCACGCACCGTCTGGCATCTCGCGACGCACCCACCGGCAGCTACCCTTCCAATCGCCCGCCGAGGCTCTCTTTTAGCACTTCCACGCGCACCTTTAAACAAGCCGTGATCCAGCTCGAGGTCATAGCGAGGTGCCATCCGCGGAGTGTCGGGAGAGTCTAGGTACCAAGACGCCAATCCGGTCCGATCTCATGAGCAGCCTTTGGAAGGCCTGGGTCGATCACGATGTCGATCGCTTTCGTCGCCTGCTGGCTCCCGCCGGCTATGGCGCTCAGGGCGCTTCCAAGAGCCCCCATATAGGAACAGGAGGAGCTGGTGGCAGTCCCGGGGCATTCGGGACTTCGCCTAGGATCGCAACAAAGATGCGCAAGGCGTCTGGCCTTGGACCCGGAGGAGGAGGAGGAGGAGGCGTTGGTGGCCGGTCTGGGAACACCAACTTTGGCCGCGCTGAGGTCAACAGCCGAGATCATGCAGGCTTGACCATCCTGTTGCGCGCCGCGTCCTCTACCTCCGAAGACGCCATCGCTTTCGTCGAGGCCCTGCTCAACCACCCCGCCATCGATCTCCACGTGCAAGACCCCGAGAGCGGATGGAACGCCTTACATCGTGCCTTATATGCTGGGAACATCTCGATCGCAAGACTGCTCCTGGAGAAAGAGCGCAGGGACTTGACCGGGCAGACCGTTGGCGCATCTCTATCCAGGGCTGGACGCCTGATCAGGACCAAGGATCATGAGGGCTTGTCGCCGTTCGATTTGTACAACTCGACAATCGCCCAGCGTGATATAGCAGGCGTAAATGTTGGAAGGGACTCGGACGACGAGTCAGAGGACGAGGAGGCTGGGGATGCTCGCGCTTCCGACTCTGCGGGCTCTCTCTTCGGCTCGGAACTCTTCGCTTTCGGGAGCAACAAGAACCTGACCTTGGGCTTGGGAGATGAGGACGACCGTCAGTTCCCGGAGCGGGTATATTTACAGCGATCGAGTCATCTCTTGCAGAGGTTCCATGACGAGTATCTCGGGGGGGCAGATTCCGACCTGTCTGCGTCAACTCCCCCCCACAGCCTGGACGAAATGCCGACGCTCACCAGATTCAGAGACTTGGAAGTCCAGGACGTGGAGCTTTCCAAGTATCATAGTGCCATTCTGACGACGGATCCGGTCTCCAACCTTTATGTGTGCGGTGTTGGGCGCGGCGGCCGACTTGGCCTGGGGGACGAGAATACACGTTTCCACTATACCCCAGTCCAAGGCGGGCTCGTCAACAAAAAGGTAGTCCAAGTTGCCCTCGGACAAAATCACACCATGGCCATCACAGATACCGGTGAGCTGTGGAATTGGGGCACAAACGCGAACTCGGTTCTCGGCTATTCCTTGCCTGATCCAGTCAACAAAGGCGAGGAGCCCTTCATTGCTACACCACGGCAAGTCTTTGGGCCACTCAAGAAGGAGGCCATCACTGGCGTTGCTGCTTCAACCATCCACTCCGTGGCGTATAATGGGTCGGCGCTGTTTTGCTGGGGCAAGAATGTCGGCCAGCTTGCCCTCATGGACGCAGACTCGAGGTCCCTTGAGGTGCAGACGACCCCGCGGAGAGTAGCAGCGTCTCTGATGTCGGCACCGATCGTGATGGCCTCGGCGATAGACAAGGCTACAACATGTCTCTTGGCCAATCAGGTTGTCATCGTCTTCACGGCTTACGGATACAACATCGTCAAATTTCCCTACGCTGATGCGTTGGCCAATTACAACCTGGGCGGGTTCACCATGTCGTTCTCAGGCCATGATTCTCAGAGAACTCGGATCAAACACATCGCGTCCGGCGGTGAGACCATTGTTGCTCTGACTGGCAGGGGAGATCTCTTCCACATGAACCTACTGGCTCCAAAGGCGGATGCCCATTCCTCCTCGTCCACAACAAACCCTACAAAGATCAAGAACGCTGTCAGCCTGCCAGTCTGTATCTGGACTGCGCACAAGGACGGCGTTAGGTCCGTCGACGTCGGCGAACATGGATCAGTCATCATCAGCACCGAGTCAGGAGCGGTATGGCGACGTATCAAGAGGGCCAAAGCCAAGGACTCTTTTGTCGCCGGTGTTGGGGATGCCAAGCACAAAGACTTCAAATTCCAGCGTGTTCCGGGCATCACGAACATTGTCGCTGTCAGGAGCTCCGTCTTCGGCGCTTTTGCTGCTGTTCGGAAGGATTCTGAGGTCATCCGGGAGCAGATCAAGACCAGCGCGCCGACACTTTGGGACGACCTCGCTCCGCTCAATTGTCTCAAAAACTTTCAGTCTTCGGCCGGTTCAGACCCCCAAAAGAAGGACAACTTAAAGTTTTGGAATTATGATCAACTTGTCTCTCAGCTTGCAAGCACCGCCCTCGAGGTGTTGAAATCTCCAGGTCTCGATGCGGATCTGTACAACTACTTATCGACCTGGCGCTTCTCAAACGAGGAGTTGGATACTGTTGTTTGCACCTCATCCTCACCGGACATTCGCTTGCCGGTTCATAGTTGGATCTTGGGAGCACGCAGCCCGGTCCTGCGAAGAGGTCTGCCAGCGGCTCGACTGCAGGGTTCCTATGAACTGCCGGAATGCCTCAGCATTGGCAGTGTTGACGGCAAGACTACTGTGACCTTCACCGGCATCAACATTATCTCTCTTCTGAACCTTGTCCTGTTTATGTATGAGGACCAAGTCATCCCAGTCTGGAACTATACCCGTCAAGATCCTGCCCTGGCTTACAGGTACCGCCAAATACGTACGGATGTGATAAAATTGGCAGCGAGGCTCGAGATGAGCAAGCTGGAAGCTGCGGCGCAGAAACAGACTGACCCGCCGAAAACTATGCATATCGACTTTCGGTCAGCCTTGGACGATCCAACGTTCTTCGATGACGCGGACGCCATCCTGCAGCTTGATGGCGACGAGGTTCCCGCGCACAGCACACTGCTCCGGCAGAGATGTCCCTTCTTCGAGGCACTGTTCCATGGCCGCTCACAAGGTGCATGGCTTGCAAACCGTCGGGCCGTCGTGGGACCGGCCGGCATGATCCCTATTGACCTGGAGCATATCGAACCAGAGACTTTCAAATATGTGCTGCGGTATCTCTATGCCGACGTTGGCACTGAGCTCTTCCACGACGTCGTTTATGACAACATTGATGATTTCTCGGATCTCGTCATGGACGTCATGGGGGTAGCCAACGAGTTGATGCTTGACCGAGTAAGTCGGATGTGAACCCCCTTCGCTCCCTCTTAAGTATTGCATTCTTCCTCTTGCACACCCCCCCCCCTCTCAATGACCACTCTTTTTCTCGGGCAATCATGCCAAATCTTAACTCTTGAGGAGTGCATTCCGGGAAATCCCTTCCTCTTAAAGCGTAGTTTTCCATGAGTCTTGTTTCCAGTGAAACTGTCTCCTGTCTTAGCAGTTGAGGTTGCTAATGGGCGCCACAGCTGTCACAAATCTGCCAGCAAGTGATTTCTCAATTCGTCAACACTCGCAACGTGGCTCATTACCTCAACGCCATCAGTCCATGCTCCGTGACCGCATTCAAAGATGCCGGTCTAGAGTACATCACTTTACAGGCTGAAAATCTTCTCGAGAATAATCTTCTTGAGAGTTTGGACGATGAAGTCATCGAGGAGCTTGATGCCGTGGTCAGGGCCAATCAGCTTGCCCGCTCCCCCTTTGCCCGAAGCGATCGGGCAGAGCTGCTTCTCCACGAGAACAACCCCGAGCTTGCCCAGGATATCGAAGAGGAGAGGCAGCGAAGAGTCAGGGAGATGGCATTCAAGGCTAGTCAGAAGGAAGAAGAGAGGAAGCTGTCCTCGTCACTCAGGGGCAAATTTGGCAGTCTCGAGGACCTCACGCCTATCTCACCCGGCCCAGACAAACAGGCAGTGAAAGCCAAGGCACGGAGGAATGAACCATTCAGCCCCGAACTACGTCCCAAATCTACCCAGAACGACTTCATGTTTGATATGGACGACGAAGAAGGGACGGCTGACAGTCCGTCCATCCGTCCACAGAGAATCCCTGGTGGCAAGAGGCCCCAGCAGCCCGGGCTGGATCAGATACCTCTGCTGGCGGGATCATCATCGTACCTTGATGAGAGGCGGAAGCTCATTGCTCAATCCCCCTTGATCCCATCACCAGCTGGCTCCGAAGATCCAGCGTCGCCTCACCTCACCGGTCGACGAGCGGTTGCCACCGCCCCTGGGAAATCGGGCACGCCTTGGGCTTCGGCTGCGCTGCCCACCACCAAGCTTGATCTGCGCGAGATCATGAATGAGGTGTCTCCTGGACCCTCGGCCCTGTCGGCGGGCTTGGCTGCTCAGAAGGCCAAGGAGGCTTCGGCGAAGCCACAGCAGGCCAAGATATCGCAGAAGGAGCGTAAGAGACAGCAGCAGCTGCAGGCAGAGCAGGCAGCGAAGGAAGCCCTGACGCCACCTGCCAAGACAGCTTGGGAGAAATCGTCTGCTGATGCCAAGGCATCGCCGTGGAAGACGGTGTCGAGAGATGCCAAGCCTTCGCCGAAGGGAACCATGCCTGATGCTCTCCTTCAGGTCCCGCCCAACACGAAACCTCTTGTTGCTGCTGAAGCCTCTGCAAAGTCCATACCCCGGCGGACACAGTCTCCTGACACGCGCCACTCAGGCCAGTCTCGCACACCAACCACAGCACCGCCTCCTGTTCGGCCGCCTCAAACACCGACGGCCCCTTCATCCATGTCCACATTCTCTGCGGACGACCCATCTAAGCCCATCGTCCCACACTCCAAGAGTTACATGAAACCGGCTTCCAAATCTGAGCCCACGCTCGGGCTCAGCATGGCCGACATCATGGACCAAGAAACGCGGAACCGCGACAAGGTGAAGGAGGCCGTGGCAAAGCGCAGCCTGATGGACATTCAGCGGGAACAAGCGTTCCAGGAATGGTGGGACGAGGAATCGCGGCGCACGCAGGAGGAGGAATCCCGGCGGCTGGCTCGAGAGAAAGACAGGGAAGAGGGCAAGTCGCGCGGCCGGAGGAGCCGAGGTGGAAAGGCGAGGGCCCTCGGCAGGGGAGGAGGAGGAGGAGGAGGAGGAGGATCCAGTGGCCATGATGCTGGTGCCACGAGCACTGGGCCTGCTGGAGGCGAGACGGCAAGGCAAGCAGCCCAAGAGGCTGGAAGAAGTCGCGGCAATCGACGGGGCCGAGGCCGTGGTGGTGTTGCGAAAGCCTCGTCGTGAGACACGATAACTCTCACAAAACATGCGTGCTTGATCACAAATTTTTACTTGGAAAGTTACACATACATTTTCATGGACAATCTTTGCCGCATGCTTAATAGGTGCGAGTGCCCTATCTTAGCCGTGAATATATATATATCCCTCTGTCTCTCTCTCTAGAAATATACACAAATGTGTACATATCTATATATGTCTCTCAAGACTCTTACAAGACCGAGACACACATTTTTCGCACCACCCGCCGTCTATGCGATGATTGTACCTAGCTCAGTAGGTGGTCGGGAAGCACCCCAGTCGCCCGCCGTCAACGACCACGATACTACCATTGCAATAAGCACCGGCGCGCGAGACCATGTACAGGACAGTGCCCATAATGTCATCCTCATCGCCGGTTCGTCCGACGGGTATCATAGATTTGTCCACAGAGATGGAGCCCGTGCTGCTCTTTTCGGCGCCTATGTTCTGCAGGACGGGGACGGTCATCTCGGAGGGGAAAAGTCCCGGCGCGACGGCGTTCACGCTACAACGGTCTTCTCGTCAGCCACACTGTATCCATGGCTATGCTCCTCCTACCAAGAGCCACAAGGAAGGCCTGCACAGACCAGGGAAGAGAAAAGAAAAGGAAACCCACCGGATGTCCCAAGTCGGCAGTATAATAGCCAGCTGCTTCACCGCATGCGTCGTCGCCGCCTTGCTCTGCCCATACGCATACCCACCAGGCGCCTTCCTGTTGAACCCAGCAATGCTGCTCGTCACGACGACCTGGCTGCTCCAGCCCAGGTTGCCCTTCTTGTTGCCCTTGTCGAGCAGGTCCAGGCACGCCATCGTCGTGTACCACACGCTGCTCACGTTGACCGCGAACGGCTGCACAAACGCGTCCATCGGCACGGCCAGGTTCTGGGCCGCCCACGCCGCGGCGCTGAGCCCCTCCTCCTGGGAGGACGCTGGCGGGGCGGGCGGGGCCACCTGGGGGCCCGCGATGCCCGAGTTGCAGAAGAGGAGGTTGAGGTAGCCGACCTCGCTTGCGATCTGCGAGGCGAGGGCGGTGAGGGCGTCCTGGGAGGTCACGTCGCAGGTGACGGGGATAAGTACACCGGGCTCGGCGCCGATGCTGGCGGCGGCCTGTTGTAGGACCTCTAGGCGGCGGCCTGCTATGTAGACCTTGGCGGCGCCTGCTTGGGCGAGGGCGCGCGTGATCATGAGGCCGATGCCTGGAGGGAGGGAGGGAGGGTTAGATCTTGGGGGGGGCTGTGTAACTTGAGGAGAAGGGGGGGGGGGGTTGGACTGACCTGTGCCTCCTCCGGTGACCTGCAATTGTGGAACTTCATGTCAGTGATTGTGAGACTCAAAAGGACACAGGTGATAGGAAGGGAAAGGCAGAAAGAAAGAAAAGGATAAGAAGAAAAGGGATCAGCTGTCGCGTCTGTAGATCATATGAACCATGAGCAGTAGCATATGTTGCGTGGCATGTGAACAAGTGCAATTGCATACCAAAGCCACCATCCCCTTCACGGAGAACAGGTCGGTGGGATTGCTGGATTTCGATGAAGCCATGGCTGCTGAGGTCTAAATAACGACCACAGAAGGATCTTGGTTTAATCTAGGAGACGAAGGCGAAAGAAAAATAAGTGTAGGAGGGGGTAAGGTCTATGTGTATATGTGCAGCTCGAGAGTTGGTCGAAACTGGGTTGACACTTGAAGGTATACGATAACTCTACTATATATATAGGCCTTTTTTTTGATTTCTATTTTGGAGGTGGTTCGATAGGTATCCAACAGGTTTACCCTTACAAATTGCCCCGCTCCATGAAACGATTAACGCACTCACACGGGGACTTAAGATATTCCACTCACATGCATAACACTCGGGCAGGGTCCGCGCCCGCCATCTCACGACACTCGATCTGCTGAGTCACCACACACCTTATCTTGGAGAGGCACTTACAGAATGCATGCGTTGTCACTGTCCCGGCGTACATTCGTCGATTATGTGTGTGTGCGTATATGGCTCTGTGATCGAATGGTGATCCAGGAAAAAGCAATGGGTATCACTTCAGTCAAAAACAACTCGCTTGCCCTGGAACGCGGCCGTCTGTTGCTGCTCCTTGGCCTTCTTCCTCGCCTCCCAGGAAGGATGCAGAGGTCCCTCGTTGTCCTTCTTGGGTGCTGCCCGTGGCCGTCTCGGCTCCAGGGGGGTCAAGTTCGCATTGTCTTCCGTCTCGTTCGCCGACCTCCTCCCAAACGGATTCTTGATGCCCTGCTTCCACGGCGTCCTGGAGTTCCCGTCCACGGCTCCACGCTTGAGATCCCACCCCGCATCCCGGCCCGACTTCTCCTTGCCCAGATGCTTGGCCTTCTCCTTGAACTTCTTCTCCCAGATCGCCTGTCGTGCCCGCTGGCCTCTCCTGTTCTTGCGCGCGGTCGGTGCCACGTCGATGTCTGATGCCTCTGATTCCGAGCCCGAGATGTAGCCACCCATGAGACTAGGCAACGCCGTTATCTCTTTGGTCCTGATCTGGTTGGCCTTTTGCGTCACTTTTCGTGCCTTGGGCGGTGGTGATATTGCAGACGAATCGGAGGCCGAGTCCTCATCTGAGTCCTCAGATATCTCCTCTTCCTCCTCCTCCTCCTCCTCCTCCTCAGAAGCAGACTCGTCAACTTCTTCACCTTCGTCCTCTGACTGCTCTGACGCCGAGACATCCGTGATCTCCATCGGATCCAGCTCCTCATTGGCAGTGTCATATCCTTCCTCGTCCGAGCTCCCGAGTCTGTCATCAAAGCGCGACATGGCTTTTTCCTCTTTCTTGGCCACCTCGTCGTCATCCGACAGGCCATTCCACTCGGTCTCGTCCTCGTCGGGCGCACCCACATCCTCCGAGGAGCTTTCATCCTCAGATCGTACCTCCTCCTCCTCCTGCTGCCTGGCCTTTTTCTGGGCCTTGGACTCGGTCTTGCCCGCAGGTTGCTCTTCTGGGCTATTTGTATCGCTCTTCTTGTCCCCCTTCTTGGCCTTGCCCTTCTTGTCGGGCATTGGTACGCGCAATGCCACGCAGATATCGATGACGGCTTTATCCAGGGCCTCTCGGACCTTGTTCTGGTTATACAGCCCACTCGTTACATTGTGCAGTGCAGCCCGCTCCTCTTCCGTTATATCAGGCCTCGGTATGCCATTTTTCACGCTCTCTGGTAGCTTCGGCGACTCGGCCACGGCCTTGATCTTCAGCAACGAGGCACAGAGGTGGGCGTTTGCGACGGATTGCAGGTCGAGAGACTACAGACACGAAGAAGTTAGCGCTTTGAATGGGACAAGGGGTAACGAGTTGCCGTACGAAAGAGCCCACTAACCTTTAATACAGCAATTTCCTTCTCTATCCTAACCTTCTTCTCTGGGGTCGACTTTGGGTCGCGAAGGCGTTTCGCCATGCGCTGCCTCTCGAAGCCCTTGGCCACCTTGAGCATCCGGAAGAGCTCCGTGCTATGGCGCGCCAGCTTCTCCTCCAACTCATCTTCGGCTCGCTTTCGTTTCGGCATAGTATCGTCTGGGTGTTGATCGTACAAAGTGCTCTCTTGGGACACCAATTCTTCATCGAGTCGGGGCGTAACTTTTTTTCCTTCTTGCGCGCTGCCTGCCCCAAGGACTTTATCCAGAACCCCAGCAGATCAGACTGGTAAACGCACTAACAAATACCAGCATAGTATACATGATATATTGTTAGAGATTCTTCGAAATCCTTAGAACCCTGCAGGCACTAGACAGACCCTGGAATGTTTGGAGGGGCAGGCCCAGAAGGTAATTCCCCAATTAATCCCTGCTGCCAAAAAGTCGCGGTTTAAGGGCGCGTCTGCATCTCTCCACTACTGTTGGATCCGCGTCTCAAGGCGCCCTTGCCCAACCCCCCCCTTCGATTCCACCCTCGCGCCACGCCCAGCCGAGCCCAGCCACGCACCGTCGAACCAAGGCAAGCAGGTCGAGAGGTCGAGAGCAGAAGCAACTGCGAGCTATCCTCAGATCGGGGCTCAACCCACTTCCTGCGCGAGGGAATTTGCTGCCGATATTTCTCTTGTTGTCCTTGGAGGGTTCGAGAAACAAAGGGAACGGAACAAAAACATTCAACCAAAGTACTCGGCCAGCCCTCGACGTCCTTTTTTACCCTTCACCCTTTCTCTCTTTTTAAAGTGTGCAGCGCGCACGCGCAGGATGATCGCATTCAGGATAACTTCAAATCGATCGCTTTTTAGTCTGCACTGTGTTCCTTAAGACCTGTTGCTACGACGACGACGACGACGACTACGACGGCGCTGCGACGACTTACTTAGTTCTACGACTACACAACTTCTACGACAGCTTACGACGATAATTCCTCTGGTATCTTCCTCGACCTCGATATCAGTGGAAGCTCCAAATAATCTGCAGAAGGCCTCGTTTCGACCTTATCTGCTTCACCCTGCGCCTATACACTCCTCGCCATTTTTCTCTTCAGAGTCCACCGCTTTTTCAAGATGATGTCCTCACGGAATATGAACAATCTTCCTACCCACGGAGCCCCCTCAAGAGACGACTTTGCGAAACTGGACGAGCGACAGAGGGATCAAATAAACGATGTCGTAGGTGACCCCCTTCTTTTTCTTTCTTCTTTTTTTTTCTCCCCCTTCTCCTCGCACACAAGGCCGGTGCTGATATGCGCCTCCGCAGTTCTCCGTCTTCGACGTCAACAAGGACGGCCGCCTCGACTACCACGAGCTACGTTTCTGCCTGCGCGCCCTGGGCTTTGAGCTGCCCAAATCCGAAACATACCCGTACCTGGTCAAGTTCGGGATCCAGCCCATCGACTGGGACCCGAAGCGCGAGTGCACGCCGGTGTGGCGCGAGTTCACGCTGCCCATCTGGCAGGGGATCGCGGGCACGCTCATGTACAACCGGGACCCGGTCGGGGAGTGCCACCGGGCGTTCAAGCTGTTCGACGTGGACGGCAAGGGGATCATCGCGCTGGAGGACCTGCGGCGGACGATGCGCGAGATCGGGCAGAGCATGGAGGAGCAGGAGCTGCAGTCGATGATCAACGAGTTCGACTCGGAGGGGAAAGGGGGTGTCAACGTGGACGAGTTTACAAAGATCATGATGACGAGGAAGCAGAAGTAGGGTTCTGCCGGACTGGCTGCGGAGGAGAGAAGGGGCGGCAAGGCTGCAAGAAGATGAGAATATCTGTCACGGCCAACCGTTGTGTGTGTGTGTTTGTCCCCCCCCCCCCCTTTGCGCAACATGGCGGTTAGGAGGATAGTTACCACTCACTGTACGAGAAGAGATTTTTTTTTTTTTTTGTCTATACAAAACCCACAAGAAGAACAGCAAGGTTATGGTTGGTTGGTTGATTTGACACCACTACGGTGGAACGTAAATAGCGGTCTCAAGCACAACTCTATTCGTCGTGACTCCAGTCTATATCCACCAGCCAACGCCAGGAAGTGAGAGAAAGAAAAGGAGAAACTAGAAGAAGGGAAAGAGAACAGCCCAAGATACACAAAAAAATTAACAATTGATTATCATGCGATGCAGACAAGGATAGAACAAGACGTGCTGCTCATGAGGAAGAGATCTTGGGGAAGAACCTCGGCGTGTTCTTCTTCCACTCCTGGTAGTCCTTCCTGTCGCCGTACCGCTTGTCGTACTTGTTCTCCGACAGCGGGATCCCGCTCACCTGCGTCACCAAAAACGTAGTGAAGAGCGGGCTGACGAAGGCCAGGGCCAGGGCGCCGGTGATGCCAGCCGCGCCGCCGCCGAGGCCGAGGGCTGTCTGGACGGCCGGGTTGACGAGGACGCCGGCGGCGGTAGTGGCCAGGCCCGTCCAGAGGGTGGACTCGCCAAAATAGTTGGGAAAGCGACTGGGGTAGTGATTAATAATCGGTTAGAACGATGTGGGAGGCATTTATTTTCTCAGCAGGAGGAGGAGCGAGAGAGAGAGAGAGAGAGAGAGAGAGAGACAGAGTGTGTGTGTGTGTGTGTAATGTGTGTAAGGGATAAATTTGGGAGGGAAGGGGGAAAAAAAGCTCACCTCCTGCCCCAGAGCCCCCTGGTCAAAAAGTCCTCCTCATGCTTCTTCTCCTGCTTCTCCCGCAGCCATTTCGCCTTCTGCCGGTCCGCCACAATCTCCGTGGTGATGCCGCCCACCCACAGCGCGATCCCGAGCACGTCCGTGAGCCAGACGCGTGCGGGGAGGGCGGTGGCCAGCACGCCAGCCGGCACGGCGTTGAGGGCGACGACGGGGAGGCAGACGAGGGAGCACCAGGTGGCCTGGGCCATCCAGGCCACGAAAAACTTGGGGGGTGACTTCTTGATCTCTTCGAACCGGGAGTCCTGGCCTTGTTGGAGGACGCGCTGGAAGAGGTAGGTGCCCACTTTTTTTTTGTGGTGTGTGTGTGTTGTGTGTGCCACCCGTGTTTTAGTGATTTTGCTCTCGTAGTAGGGGTGTCACTGCGACGAAAGAGCGAGGAGGAGGTGAGGAGGTGACTTACACCTTGCAGCCCAGAGGCACACCGCGGCGGTCAGGGCGACCTGCCTCCAGTTCAGTGCGGCGGATGCCGGGTTCGTGAACGGCGCGAGCAGGCTGGGGAGGGGCTTGGCCACGGCCGCCGCACCACCGGCATACCTGGCCCGCAGAGCGGGGAGGTAGAGGCTCAGGGCGACGACGGAGATGTGGGTCAGGGCGCCGGAGAAGTCATAGAAGCGCTCTGACTGCGCGGCGATAGAGGGGGCGGCGAAGGCGGCCTGGATGGCGAAGGCGGCGCCCACGGCGGGGGCGGCGGTCCGGAGCAGCGGGGAGGAGAAGTTGGTGAGGTGGAGGAGTCTCTGGACGAGCGCCATTGTGGAATTACTTGTGGCTTTCTTTTAAGCTGCACAGGGGTAGTCCAATGGTCATGAGGTCGGTGAGCCTTGTTGGTGTGTGGACGGGTGGATGGAGAGGGGAGTCCGTGGTCTCTTGAAATTAATTAATGAAACATGCTTCCGCGGGTCGTGAGCTCATAGAGGCCCTGGGGCTGCTGGGAGCTGGTGAGTTAGAGCTTGTCTGTGACGTGATGGACAATGGACAATGGACCTCGAATTGTCCCGAGCCCCGACGTTTCTGGAGCGTGGGGGAAGCGGCTCAGAGTGAATCTAGGCATTGTGGTCTCAAAGTGGTTTTGGGCCAAGATGCGCTCATAACCACGGGCTGAGAGAACAAAAAGTTGAGTTGAAAAGGCATCATGAAGGAGTACACTTTTCGATGCACTCCACTGAGGTCGATTTGGAGTCGCGAGATGGACGGTCGAGATCGAATTCGTCATTATTTACGGCGTAAGACGGCCCCACACAGGCAGTTGCTGCTGATTCGGAGGTGATTCGATCCACCCAGACGGAGACCCGATGGTTCGTTTGGTGCCGGACACGCGCTCAGTCCGAATCTGTCTAAGGCGGAGGTGTCTTTTATCTTCATTTGTTTTTTTCTTTGTTTTTTCTTCTTCATTTTTTTTTTCTTCGGGGAAAATATGATTCAGAGATTAAAGATTTATAGGACCATGTGGTAGGATCGTTTTGGTCGGAAATTAGAAAAAGAAAAAAATCCAGCTGAAGAGGATACGGAGGACAATACGGAGGGTACTAAGATTAACGAGGTGATCTCTAGGGATGAGGAGGGCAACATTCTTAGAAATTTACATAGATTCTGGATGTGATAGCTGCATGCTAATTAGAAATTTGGATCAAGGGTACTATTCCTAGCATCATATTGATATAATTGTGAGTATCGAATGCCTCACCCGCAGGGCATCTTCAACATGTCGATTCAGCTTGGAGGATTTATTTAGGCCGCATTCCGGACGCCCTCGCCGCTTGAAACTCGGGCATCTCGCTATCAAAGCCCTGCTTGTTGCTGCTCAGAGATGAGTGCCTTTTGTTGCTAGGAGGAGCGGTGGTGTGTCTACCGCAGTGTCCCGACGCTGAGGTTTCCATGTCTCCCCTGGTTGTCGTCATGCTCACGACTTTTTTGGATCTTCCTCGCACCGTCTTATCATTGCTATTTTATTCGGTATATCGTTTAATCATGATGAGATATCCCGTCTCTTCCATAATGGCCTGCTGGAAGCCCTCGCCTGTATTAACCTAGGTCCTGGCGGTACATATTGTAGCACTTCGTGATCTGATTGGACTGCATGTGTAAAGCACCTGTTCATTAAGTAGGGAGACTTGCATCGTCGCGGTTCACTGAACCAGGAAGAAGGCTAGGGAAAGTATTTAGAAGAAGTACCTACCTACCACAAAAGCAATTTTACCCGCAAAGGCATCGCAAAGACACCGCGGTCCGTCCAATACGGTGAGGAACGGGTTGAAGAGCCATGTTTCAATGATGCCCCGCATCAACTCATGGACATGACTTTCCTTGAATTCCGTGCCCTCGTTGTGCTTCCTTGCCTCATTTAGCCTCTCAAGATTTCGGAGGCTGGCCCGAGGAAATGTCCGCTTATTCCTGGAGTTCCACCGATCAGGAAAGGCAGTCACAATGAAGCCTTGCAGTTCAAGGACGGGCTGCGTATTCTCTGTTACCACCATAGTCTGACCACCTGAGCCAACAGTTCGAAGAAGGGCCCTAGGGAATAGAAATCTCGTCCCAAACAAGCATGCTGGGTAGCTGCTGGAACAATGTAAAATATATTCTAGTCGGATTTACCACCTGAGTAAGACAAAAGCATGTTTGTTACAATTAGGACTGGTCTGTTGTGCAGCTGACCTGTCTTTTCTACTTGTGCACACGAGTAAGCCAACACCTACTGTATTGCGGGGCACCTATGTAGTTGATTGAGCCTTTCATTTTCTCTGCAGATGATAGTGTAATGCGGGTGCGTTATAACGCTATTGAACACACCCTACATTTCGATATATCGAGGATTGGGTGGGAGACCAAAAGAGCGGAAATCCTGTTGTTTGCCTGCCAAGTTGTACATAGTATCCTGTCGTGGTCAGAATGCTGTGGCTATCGGCAAGAGAGAACGAGTGGGGCGCAGCTGCCCCGGATTTTCGCGCGGGAAGCTGTGGGGACGACGGATGCACGCTGCGTGGCTGCCAAGCCAAGGCCTGCCGCCCCCAGACAGCAGACCCACAGAAGCTTCTCCCTTGTACGCACAGTGGGGAAGAACAACTGCCGGGCCGTCCATTGCTTTTGGCACAACTGTCATCACCGTGGTGGCATCGCGAGGGCCCCTCAGCGTCAACTTCAGCGTCGCTATCTCTAACAACCGTGACCAGGCTACCTTTTTTTTTTTTTGGCCTAGGGATGTACAAATACAATTCATGACCCTTGGAGAATTTTCGATCAGCTGAAAGGTTCAAGCTTTCGGCTTCTTTTTCTTCTTCGAGATCCAGGCGAGAGAGAGGGAGACATTGTGTTGAGTATTACTGATCTTCGGCACACGGACTACTACTACTGTACAGCTGAGAGAGAGGGTCACGGAGGAAATGAGAAGGAGAGAAAAAAAGAAGAAAGGGGGGGGGGGGGTGGGTGAGTGGAATGTGCCAGCGACAGCAGAGGAAAACCTGTTGTTTACCGTGCCAAGTTGTGTCTCGTCGTCAGATGTTGCCAGAAGGAATGTTTGATTCGTGGGGTCCATCTCGATTGGTTGCACTGTGCTCGTGAGCGGGGAAGGTCCATCCGCAGAGGGAGGGGGGGTGGCCCAACCTGGCGACGTAATGAATGGTTGCATGTGCAACAACCCTTGCAGCAGACGACTCGACGTGACTGGTCAACAAATGATTTATGCGCCCGCGCATTGGTTGATCGATGTGCTTGTTTGGCCTGAGGGCCTGGGCTGGCTGGCGGGGGTGAGGGGGGGACCTTGTCTGATCCGATGGACAGCCAGCCAGACAAGCATAGCTCAACATGGCTCTCTGGCGCGAGACAACAAGGCGCAAGCAGATCGATGTACTTCGCTAACGCCATCTAATTATTTTTGTCGTTCATTTTGGTTGTTTCGGGCGATACCGGTTTGTTGGCAGCCGTAGACCGAACTCTACCTTGTCTGCCTCTGGATCCGCACACCCGGCCCATACCGTAAAGCTTCGGTTATTATGAGCACGACGCATCCGCTATCTGTTCTCACGTTGGCGCTGTTGATGTTATCACCACTACTATTCGACGGCGTTACTTTTAGGTCCGTGGCTTCTGGCAAAGTATCCGCATCCCAAACAAGATTCGTAAGAGCGAGCGAGCATCGCCAGGTAGAACAGAGAGAAGGGCGAAACCAATTTCAATAAACTGCGGGACAATGTGCTCCAACCAGCGAAAAGGGAGAAGAGGGGAGAGGAGAGGGGAAAGGGGGGGGAGGGGGAGAGGAGTCGAACAACCGTAGCCCCAAGTCCCATGTTGGAGCTATGCCGGTACTTGGAGTCAAGTACTCTCTCTCTCTCTCTCTCTCTCTCTTCCTTTGAGCTGGCTCCCGAGTCCTGTTCTTAATATTATTAGCCTGGACTGCCCACCACCATTACCCCCCCTCTCGACCTCCTCCTCCTCATACCTGATCGATCGACTCCTCTTCCCCTCTGTGTGTCACCTTACGAGGCCCTCTTGGCCCTCTTGTTTCTAGCTCTCCTGCTGCACTGCTGGTGTGTTTCGACCTGCGCTTGACAGAGCCTCAGAGTACTGGGAGCGCCTCCATCTCCTATACAGCCAATTCGAGGTGTCGAGCCACACGCTGCCGACAACAGGGGCCCCACTTTGAAGGCACCCCGCCATCCATACGGCTAGTCAGTCCATTGCAGGGGGAGGAAGAAGACGACGACAACGCCGTGGCGGTTTATACCAAGAGACATTTCTGAGAGAGGGAAACGAAAAGAGGGAGAGACGGAGAGAGAGAGAGAAGGGAAAAGGGAAAAGGATAAAATAAGTAAAGGATCCGGGATAGATCTGCTGTTTTTGCTCTTGTAAGTCCCCGAAATCGCTGTGGAATTCGAATCGGTGACCGTGGTGCGCCCCCACGGGCAATGGACAACCACCGTTAGCCCTGGGGAGGACGACGACGGAGCTTTTATGTGCTTATGAGCTGGGATGCCATGTATTGCTTCCTGCATCGGTGCATATTTGACAGCTTCAGTACCTGCATCTGTCGGCTCAAGTTGAGCCTCCTCGATCCCCCTCCCCCCTCCTTCCTCCGGCTGCCAGTTTGTATATAAGATCTTCAACAGATGGGTTTTCCCACGGCAAGTTCCGATAGACAGACAGGGCGTCCTTACCATGAGCGAGCGGCTCCATCTCGGGAAACCACAGCCTTTTCTGTCAGACGAGTCTCTGACTACAGTCGCTCCTCGCCTCGGCTGGTTCTGCGCGGCAGTCGGGGAATTTCCCCCTCTCTCGAGGCTATTCCAAATAGCTGCGCAGTGATAACCGGTCGTCAGGCTGACAGCAATCCGGTCGGAGTGACTGTAGACCCTTTTTTTCCCTTCTTGGTCTGACAGCCGCTTCGACCAGAGCTCTGAACATGGTGGTACGCCACGGCTGTCTTGTCGCTTCCCGAACTATGGCCCATCATGCTGAAGAAACAGCATTCTCCCATTCTCTTGGCGCTGGAGTTGTGCTCATCTAATTTTGTTGCTGCGGGGGCATGGGCCCTGACATGGCATTCTCAGAGTGTTGACTGACGATTCGCAGCTCCGACGACACCTAACACTACCCTATTTCTTTTTTTCTTTTTTTTTATCCCAACAACGTTCTCATTCGACTCCTCTCCCAAGAGCAGGCGCAAACCTTGAAACCCTCCAGCAGCAGCAGCAGCGAGTTCCCTGCACTACCAGTTCGGGATGTCCAATACCATCAAGCAGGCGGCAGAAAAGGCCCGAACAAAGACCTCCGAGGTCATGGGCGGGGCAAAGAATGCACAGAGCGAGGGGGTCGCGGTGGCTAACGACTTCCTGCACACACCGTACATGAGGGCAGCACTGCCCTTCATCAATGGGGGCCTCAGCGGCATGGTAGCCACCACAGTCATCCAGCCCGTGGACATGATCAAGGTCCGCATCCAGCTGGCGGGGGAGGGGATCTCGACGGGGCCCAAGCCCACCCCCCTCTCCGTGACCCGTGAGATCCTGGCCAAGGGCAAGGTTGGTGATCTGTACACTGGTCTGTCAGCTGGCCTGCTCCGCCAGGCCGTGTACACGACTGCGCGCCTCGGGTTCTTCGACACGTTTATGGGCAGCCTGACTGCCAGGGCCAAGGCCAAGGGCCAGCAGATCGGGTTCGCCGAGCGTGCGACAGCCGGCCTGACGGCGGGCGGCCTCGCAGCCATGATCGGCAACCCTGCCGACCTGGCCCTGATCCGGATGCAGAGCGATGGCCTGAAGCCTGTTGACCAGAGGAAGAACTACAAGTCAGTCATCGATGCCCTCTCACGCATCTCAAAGAGTGAGGGCATCGGGGCGCTGTGGGCTGGGGCTACACCGACTGTGGTGCGCGCCATGGCCCTCAACTTTGGCCAGCTTGCCTTCTTCAGCGAGGCCAAGGCACAGCTCAAGGCCAACACAGACTGGTCTACCCGAACACAGACGCTCAGCGCCAGTGCCATTGCTGGCTTCTTTGCATCCTTCTTCTCACTGCCGTTCGACTTTGTCAAGACCCGGCTGCAGAAGCAGACCAGGGGACCTGATGGGAAGCTTCCGTACAAGAGCATGGCAGACTGCTTCACCAAAGTGGCCCGACAGGAGGGCCTGATGAGGTTCTACCGAGGCTTCGGAACGTACTGTAAGTTGTGACTCCTGATTCTGTACAGCCAGCCAGGTCGGCCTCTCTTTTTTTTTTTAACTGACATGGAGGCTAAAAACAGATGTGCGCATTGCACCCCATGCCATGGTTACACTCATCGTGGCAGACTATCTTGGTTGGCTCACCAAGTAAAGCCGAGTTAGACTGGATGGTCCCAGAGCTGGTGGCACACTTCTGAGTGTTGGTCTCGTTTTCTTTCTTTCTTTCTTTTTGTTCTTTAGTGTGTCGTAGCTCTTTGGCACTCGTGTCTTCCTCTTTTTTTTTGGGGGGGTCAAGGTTGAATAATCGTCGGCTGAACTAGCAGTCTTCCCTGGTTTTTGGATATCCTGAGGTGGCGCAGTGCTCAGCTTCTGTAGCATGGGCAGACACACCATAGTAGTAGTATTATCGGCAACAAGAATTGAGATACATCATTTTTTTTTCTTCTTACAAGTGTGAGCTGCTGCTGATGGTGAGGGGGAGGGGGGGAAAAGAGAAAATGGGCTCGGAAATTAGATTCCCAGTACCTTTTCTTTTAGTACTATTCCCAGGCTTATCGATAACACCTGAAGCTATAGTACAGCATACCCCTGTCCACTGAGCCTCGACCCCACGGTGACGAGCGAGGCTGGCTGGCTGGCTGGCTGGCTTGGCTGGCTGCATAATAGCACCATTCATTCATTCCTTCAGTTACACTACCCCCCCCCCCCCAAACACATTCTCCTACAAGACAACCTGCAGGATAATCCCTTCAGATTTCTGTGCACCAAGTTGATAGCACGATGCCAACTGGCGATCCGGAGCTATGGACGCGGATTGGGACGAGGTAAGACTCAAAATTGAACCATCCCCCTCTTTATTCACGTTTCAGCCCAGAGAGCACAGCACACAGAGAGGGAGAGACGACGCACCTTTCCAAGGTCTTTTGTTTACAGGACAGGACCCCTGCTGACCCATGACCCTCTTTCTCTACAGTTGAGTCGTCAACTCCTCCCTCCACCGGGAGGACAATCGGTGCCTTCGGTCGTCACGGCGCTCGCCTTCGATACTACACAAGAATTGCTATGGGCTGGGAATGGATATGTGCGTTGCCAGAGATACAATCTATTATGCTTGGGGGGGGGGGGGGAACGCGATTTTCCTGACAGGACTCACAGGGACGCGTTACATCTTTCTACGGCAGCAGTCTACAGAAGTATACTTCTTTCCGAGCGCACCCACCCGCCGAGGGCGCGGTGCAGCAGCTGCTCTTCAATGACAAGGGCATCATCGCCCTGGGCGGGCGTGGTGTTCATATGGCTATTCGAAGGGGGCTGCCTGTGTGGCCACATCTAACGTGAGGCGCCGCTCATCCTTTTCGTTCGACCGAGTGCTGAAGTGCTGACGACGTTTCTGGTCCGCAACGCAGGGCCGACGACATGCGAGACCTGCGGTGCATGAGCTTCACCTCGAAGGCCACCTCCGAGATCCTGGTCGCCGGCGTGCAGGATACCATGTTTGTGATAGACACAAATAAGGGGGAGATTGTGAAGCGGGTATGCTCTCAAGGTCAAAATATGCCCCCTCTCTTGGCTGGATTCACGATGATCTGACTTGGGCCCGCCCCCCTCCCCTTCTCCAGGTCCCAAGCACGAGCCACTACATCAAGATGAAGAAGAGCCGATATATATGCGCAGCCACTAGTGATGGCCACGTACACATCCTCGACCCAGTCAAGTTCACCGTCGTACACAGGTGGCGGGCACACTCGGCCTTCATCAACGACATGGACGTCCAGCAAGACTTTGTCGTTACCTGCGGAACGTCGCTTAAGCAGCCGGCCGCGAGCTACATGCTGGACCCATTTGTCATGGTGTTTGACCTCAAGAACCTGTCCACGATGCCCCCGATCCCCTTTCCGCCCCTGGCCGCCTACATCCGGATGCACCCGCGCATGCTCACGACAGGCATCGTTGCGTCCCAGGGAGGGCAGATCCACGTGGTGGACCTGTTGAATCCCAACACGAGCAACGTGCGCCAGGCAAACGTCGTAGGCTCTATACTCACCGGGATAGAAATTGCGCCGTCCGGAGAGGCTATCGTCCTCGCGGATACGGACTGCAACATGCACCTCTGGGCCTCTCCCACCAAGTGCCACTTTGTCGATCTGCCGCAGCCCACAGAATGGCCAGATGAGGAAACACCGCTGCCCATTATCGACTGGCAGGAGAACACCCCTCTGCATTCGATCGGCGTGCCGTATTATCGCGAGAGCCTGCTGTCGGCATTCCCAAACATGGCCATCTCGGACGTTGGGGCACCGCCGCCCAAGATCACCCAGAATGACATGATGCATATGACCAAGGCGTCATTCGGGTTCTATGGTCCCAACCACAGACAACAGCACCGGAATCAAGTCGAGAATACGCGGTTGGCAGAAAGGGTCTCCTCTGCACAGCGGGCTCCCAAGTTCCTCAGCGAGAAGGCCAGGGACTCGGCCAAGTCCCACTTTGCCGAGGCCGTCATCGAGGCACAGGTGGACAAGGCGGCCCATACTCTGGGCACGTCTGAGCTCGAGAGCCTGCAGCTGGACGTCCCAGGCCTCTACCAGAACGTGGAGATCCAATTTAGCAAGTACGGCGTGGACGACTTTGACTTTGAGTTCTACAACAAGACCAGGTATGCGGGCCTGGAGAACCACATCGCGAATTCCTATGCGAATTCACTCCTTCAAGTGTTTCACTTTACACCACTGATCCGTAACCTGGCGCTGCAGCATACAGCGACAGACTGCCTCGCTGAGAAGTGTCTGCTCTGCGAGCTCGGCTTCCTGTCCGACATGCTGCAGAAGACAGTGGGCATGTCGTGTCATGCGTCGAACCTGCTCAAATGCCTGAGCAATCACCCCCCAGCATCGCGGCTAGGTCTCCTCGAGGAGGACTACCGACATGGCTCGCTCACAAAAGTAAACCAGAGCCTTACGAGGTTCCTGCTGCAGACCATGGCCGACGACTACCGGACAAAATCATCCACTCCTGCGGCCATGGAAGAGCTTCTGGCGACCTCGGCCCTGACCACAATCAGGTGCTTACAATGTCGGAACGAGACGTGCAGATCGGGGTCCTCTTATGTCACGGACCTGACGCATCCGCTCAAGCAGGGGCGCGGACACCGAGCGCCCAAGATCACCTTCTCGCAAGTGCTGAAGAGCAGTGTGGAGGGGGAGACCGCAACGAGGGGTTGGTGCGTCCGGTGCGGCCGGTACCAGTCATTACAGACCAGGAAGATCATCCAGGGGATCCCGTCCGCCCTGACACTCAATGTGCCCATAGCAGAGAGCCGTGAGGCCGAAATAGAGCAGAGGCTGCTGTGGGCGACCCCGGGCTGGCTGCCGGAGGAGATCGGGATCATAGTGGATAACGGCTCCTTCTTCTGCTACCAGGGCGAGGACCTGAAGTTGCATCTGCAGCGAGGCGTGCATAACATCCAGGTCTACTCCCTCATCGGGCTGTCTGTGAACATAGAGAACGGATCACCGCAGAAGCCGCACCTTGCTGCACTGTCTCCCGTGGGCGCTGTGGAGCACGGTTCGACTCAGAAACCACATCTTGTGGCCATGGTTAATGGTAGATTGCCCTCCCTCAAAAGAAAGACTTCTTCTTCTTCTTCTTCTTTTTCTTTTCCCTCTGAAATATATGCTAATCGATGTTTTCTTTTCTTTTCTTTTCTTTTGTTTTTAGTTGCCCATGCCGAGCCAGAGGCACCTGGCGAGAGCCGGTGGCATCTATTCAATGACTTTTCCGTCAAGCCAGTCTCAGTCGCCGAGGCACTTACCTTCAACACGAGGTGGAAGATGCCATCCGTGGTTGTGTATCAGCTCAAGTCAGCCAACAACAAGCTCGACGCGGACTGGGTCAAGAATATCGACACCTCTGTCTTACACATAGACTTCAAGTGAGCAGCACACACTCCCTCCTTTCCCCACCCCACCCCACCCCACCCCTTCAGCGCCCCCCTCAAGTCTCTTGATTCACACCAACTGACATCTCCCATTTGCTTTCAGGCCCGACGCAAAAGACCATCCGTACCGCGTTCTCAACCCACATACCGAACGCCCCGGCCCGGGGAGTGTAGTAGCTCTCGACACAGAATTTGTCCTCGCCAAACAGTCCGAGGTAGAGATGAAGTCAGATGGCGTTAGGGAAGTCATCCGGCCCAACTTCCACGCCCTGGGACGCGTGTCCATCGTGCGCGGCTCGGGCGAGGACGAAGGGCTCGCCTTTATCGACGACTGGATCCAGGTCAGGGAGCCCGTCATCGACTACCTGCACAAGCACTCGGGCATCCTCCCCGGCGACCTCGACCCCCGCACGAGCAACCACTGCCTCGTCTCGCTCAAGGTCGCCTACAAGCGCCTCTGGGTGCTCCTCAACCTGGGGTGCAAGTTTGTCGGCCACGGCCTCAAGGGCGACTTCCGCGTCATCAACATGCAGGTGCCCAGGGCCCAGATCATCGACACCATCGACCTGTTCTACCAGAAGAACTACCGCCGCAAGCTCAGCCTCAAGTTCCTGGCGTGGTTCCTGCTCAAAGAGGGGATCCAGGTCGACACCCACGACTCCATCGAGGACGCGAGGATCGCCCTCAAGCTGTACCGCAAGTTCCTCGAGTTCGAGGACGCCGGCATCACCAAGAAGATGCTTAATGAGATCTACAGGGCCGGCGACAGCGTGGGCTGGAAGCCGCCTGGGCCGGACCAGCACCAAAATAAACAACAACAAGGAACACCAGGCGGGGGCAAGAGGACGGGGACCCCGCCCCTCGGTCAGGTCGATGGACCGTCCACGCCCATCAGAAAGGGCGTCAGCAGTCTTCCCAGCTCGTTGGGTACACCCATGGGGTTTACGCCGGGAGGGTCAGCGTCGCCGTTTAAGTAGCGGGGCCGCCAGACTCTGGACATGAAGGAAGATTCAGGATAGTTGGACGGACGGACGGACTAATGGGTGGATTAGCAGGTAATTACGAAACAGTCTCACAGTCAGGAGAGTACAAAACTACTAGATCATCAAAAGAAAGAGGATGCAGGTTGGGATATTATGTTCTGTTTGTCCAGGAAAATGCAGCGCCTGTTGTTTTCTGTATCGTCTTCTAAGCAGAGAAGCCTCCCCCCCCCCCCCAAAAAAAAAACCCCCCAAAAAAATTGAGCAATGCCGTCTTCGTCCCATACGGGTATGTGGAATGCTCAACCCAATTGTTTCCTTTCGGGCAAAATGCAACCGGGGTTTCTGTGGGAAAATATCGCAGTGAAAGACACCCCTCCCCAAGTTATGATGTCCTTCCTTCCATCTTGTCAGTAGAAATCTCTCGAGATCCAGGACTGTTCAAAAGATCAACGCAGATAAAAGCAAGCTCCTATCCAGGGAGCAGCCAATGTTGTACTCGTACGGCCTCGCGGGTCGTAGTATCCCCATGTCTCGTGCAGATCGAGACCAGACCTTGCTGCTGCTGTGAGCAACAGCCCGCCCATCATGTGACTGTTTTCTTCGTCTTCTTTTTGTCTTTTTGGTGTGCCTTGGGCCTCAAGACCCTATCGGTCGATCGAATAGACTGTCCATTTTCCTCAAGAAATCTAGATGTCGTAAAAGCTAGAAAGTAGTTATCATGGCGCCGCGAATCCAATGCAAAGGGGAGAAGGAAAGAACAGGAAGAAAAAGAAATGGAAAAAGGAAATCAAGGAAGAAAGAAGAAGAAAAAGCAATATCAGCAAATTCTGACCGCTAGAACCATATCAAGATCCGAAAAGGGGGACCAGGGTAGGGAGCGCCCAGATATTAGTAGATCGCGCCGGGCCACGACGAGGCATAGTGAGGGTGACCGTCAGGGCCGAAGTTGTTGAGCTGTCTCTTTCGAATGATATTGTCCTCACTAGCCACGGTGCTCGGCTCACGTTCGCGCTTGACGCCTCTACCGGGAGCCGGCCGACCAAGTCCATGGTGTGCGGCGAGGTTCTCGCCATCTGGCACATGCTGCTTGTCCTCGTCCGAATCAAGCGTCAGGTCGATCAAAATCGTCGCTGCGCGGGCCATGGGGCTCGTCGCGCTGGACCCCTTTGTATCTATGTCGTCCAGGCCTTCCTCGTCAGGACCTGGAGTGACAAAGAGGCCGGATGTGGTAGAACGACGGCGGTTATCCAGGTTCATGTTCGGAGGCTGTGGAGACGACTGGAAGTTATTCGTCTCAATATCGTCGTCATCTTTATCTTCTTCTTCCTCATCGATGACGATAGGTTCACGAGATTGGCCAGGAAAGCGTTCCGAGATGGCGTTTGCCAAGGGCGACCAGATATGGGATACTTCCCGTCCCTCGCTGCGGAAGCTCTGGTAGCTGGCGAGAGGGCTGAGTGGGACGAGAGATAAGCGTTCGCTTGTAGGCAAATTGCAGACAAAATCACGAGTTCTCTGCCGGCGGACCTGTTCTTCGGTCTCCAGTAGATCGTCAAGGTCAGCATCTCCCTCGTTGTTCTCTCCATCCAACTCTTCATCATTATCACTAGCTGAAGAATTGTCGGTGATCTCGTATACCGCGTGCGGCGCCGGCGGGGTCGAAGGCGGCTCTGGACAACCATCGGAGTCGCCACCAGAGTCCGAATCGTCACCTGTATCGGACTCGTCGCTGCCCAAGCGAAGACTGCCACTCAGCCCCTCCCAGTCGCTAGGCGTGCCTTGTCTCGGCGTCAGGTCTAGATCAAGATCATTGGGCCGGCAATCGTATGCATTCCCGTTAGCCTCGATCTTCTGCAGAACAGCCCAGTCTTCGGGTCCAGGATTCCATCTATCTGATCTAGGCGGAAACAGAGGGTCCAGCCGGTTCAGCACTGCGAGGGCAGCACGCGAAGCAACGGGCTTCATACGAGCAGTTCTATTGAGATCAAGGACCGCTGACTGATCCCTCACAGCGCTCTTGTTGCGATCGTGATGCGATAAGTAGCGGTTCGTATCGTACAGCCTGATCCAGCGCAGACCACGTAGCTGAAGAAGAAAATCCATTCCCTGGCATACCCTCAGAGCTCGGGATTCCCTGGAATTTGGTTGCCCAGATGTAACTTCTTTCTCGTATTGCCGAACATCTCTATGCTCGTTTATACGCCGGACAACAGATTTGCCAGACTCATCACTATTCCTAGTCAGCATTTCGTAGAAGCGCGGAATTTCGGAATATTCTGGGATATACTTACATAAAGATAACAAGGGACTGAAGTCGCGGCATCTCGCAAAGCCAGGCTAGAGGCATCACTCTCCTGTTCAGTATTTTCTTGTCAGTCTCCTCGCCCCGGCGCAGACTCTTGCCCCCCATCCAGTGCAGCTCGATATTGGTCAACCGCTGGACTCGAGCAGCCCCGATTCCGTTGGCAAAGCGGTCAAATTCGCCAAACGAGCTGAAGGCGAAGGAGTTGCACGAGTAAAAGATTGAGCAGCCGTAAAAGCACCACTTTCGGCTCACCACAAGAGGAGCCAGCAAATCTCTAGGCATAACAGTGTCATGCGTTAAAGAAATAACCGCTCTTTCCTTTCCAGAGATGAAAAACCGCGCTTTGAGACCGGAAGTTCGGTTGAGCCCTAAGTTGTAGTCATCTGCAAAGACGTTACTCAATGCTTGAGGTTCCTCAAAAGGGTCGAGCCTGCTGAATGCATGGACAAGCTTTTTGTCAAACACGAGGAGCTCAGAGAGGATCTTCACCAGTATGTTTGTTGGGAGACTGTCAAAGCTCCCTTTAAACTTGGTTCGAAGCATCGGCGGCACGGCTGGCATAGGCTTGCGGGGGCTGTAGGCGGAGTCGGAGCCGGAGTCGGAGTGCACAGGCAGGATGTTAGAGTGCTCCCGCCCAACGAGTTGCACACACGGGTGCAATAAGAGTCGAGTCGGCATATTCTCTTCTTGGTACGACATCTTCCAGACTGCCTCCCAGCTGACATGGCCTTCAGCACCAGAGAGCATGTCACGTAGGAGCTGTGGCCAGATTTTGATGTTTCCTGCCTGAGGTTTGATCGCCCCGTCAGTATGGGCGTGATTGCTGGTCCACCCTTGGCCGCCTGCATTATTGCCCGTATTAGCCCTGCGGCGGAGATCTGCTTTTAGACGTCGAACTTCCACCTTCAATGCGGCGATTTCGATATCCTGCTTTCGGATCTTGCGTTCGTGTAGCCTGATGCGCTTCAAATAGGCGACGCAGTCCTCGCACTGCATGTGTTGCGGGTGCGTGATGGGGAGATACTTCTTTCGATTGTTCTCCATATTGACAACCTCCTCTTCCTCATCACTGGAAGTCGGGACGCTGGAGGCGGCGTTGTCCTCCAACTGCTCATTGTCCAGCTCTTGCTCAACATTGACACCGTTTTCCGTGGCTTGTTGAGCGGATTTAGGCGCTTGCTTGCCCTGGCCAGTAAGGTCACCACCATCTACGGGGGATGGTGAGGAATTCAAAAGGTCCACGGACTCGTAGTCTGGGTGGTTCTGCTCCACAAACATGGAAGACTCCCTACCACCACCAGGGCAGGTGTCACGGGGATCCAATTCAGCGTCGGCATCCATTTTCCAGCCGAGGCGGAAGATCCTGGAAGGGAAGGTGTTGATCTGGCAGCCTGTGTAAAGAAGTCTTGTCAGACAGACCAAGGTGAGCAAGTTGAAAGTTATTCAGTAACTCAAGGTGGATTGAACAGAGGAGGAGATGAGTGATCAAGAGGGAAGGAAGCAAGAAAGGTATGTAGGCATAGATGGTGATAGGCAAGCCACCCAGTGGGATGTGCAAGAAGGGAAGGATGAGCTTACCACGACAGAGGAGCAGAAATATGGCCTCCTTCCGCAATCAAGTTTGTTCAAGTACCCCTCCTGCTGCTGAGAGGCAAGAGGGATATGCTGTTAGTAGGTCTGGCCAGTGTGAAGAAGAACCGGGAGCGGTTCCTTCTCGGTTGGAAAGAGATGAGGGCTGGCCTGAGGAAGGTGCTCCTGTGAAGATGGTCTCGCTTGCTGAAAGATCCCAAGTATGAGGACCCTGCGAGGTCATGAAATTATCAGCTGTTAAAGCAGATGGTAGAGCCAAGACAGGGCCTCCCAAAGCGTGAGTTCCTCTGGATGAGATGAGGAAAGGGAGTGTCAAATGAGGAGAGGACAATTCTCAGGTGAGGCTCTGAAAGTAGTTCAATAATGAATGGCGTTGTGATGGCTATCCATGGTCTCAAGCCTCGACCAGCTCGCTTGGGAGAAGGAGGAGGAGGGGAGGGGAGGGGGTGGGGAGGAAGGAGAGGAGGGAGGAGATGCTGAGGTTCGTTGAGAAGCGGCACGGTATCAGGTGAGAAAGAGGCAGGCACGAGGCTCAGTGCAAGACAGATGGGGGGTACTTGCCTCGACCAGCTCGGATGATAGAAGTAGGAGGAGGAGGGAAGGGAGAGGAGGGAGGAAATGCTAAGGTTCGTTGAAGGGCAGCTGGAGAGACAGCACAGTACCAGGTGAGGAAGAGGCAAGCACAAGGCTCAGTACAGGACAGATGGGGGCACTTGCCTCTCTCAGAAGAAATCTCTTGAACCAGCTGAGACTGGCCAGATTCTCCTCCCACTGGCAGATATGTCTTCCAAGGATGCGACTGTTTCCCTTGACCTGTTCACCACTTATGCTCAGGCCATCCCGAGGGGAGAATTTTTACCACATTCTTCCCGACTTGGGCAGAACTCTGAACAGAAGATGGTCCCACGACCATCCTGCCACACCGTCCTCACCTACCTTGCCGTCCCATTATGCCCAGCAAGACACTTGCCCTGGCCCAGGAAGCCTCCTCCTGGCTGCTCGGTGGAAGTGAACATGGAGACGGCCTGGCTTATGAGATTCATGTGCCCACCAAGCATCCAGGTGGAGATCATTTATGTCTGCTGATCACTACCAAGATGAGTACCGCACTGCAGGTCTGACATGAGGCTCAAAGTCCACATGCATGATGCAAGTAAGTTCCCAAGTACCTGCCCCATTTCAGGCCCTCCACAGTTGATACTGAGAAAACCAAGACACAGTCGAGGCCACAGGCTGGTGCCACACAGAAGGACTCTCGCAAATCATATTTCTGGATCCATGATATGTCCATGGTGGACAGACCGGTCTCTCCAGCCCTGAGCAGCCCCCTGTTCGTGCAGGCCAGCATTCAGTTGGTCTGCCGCTGCAGCAAGATCGGTGGTAATCATCTCTCCCTCTCTTCCTCCCCCCCCCCCCTTCTCTCTCGGAGGGTGGGAGGAGCCTAGATCGACTGTCAGATCTGGTCTGATGCAGCCAGCTTGTCACCCGGCCCAGAGCGCTGGGATCGAGCCGCGGTCGGGAGAGGAGGATCCATTCAGAGATGAGCGGCGGCCCTGCATGGGGATCTGCAGGTTGGCCTCGGTCAGCTCCTACTACCTTACATGGTATGGTATTCTAGCAGATGATGGGTTCAGCGCCGAGATCCGGCAGGGAATAACGCCCGGCCACGGTTCTGATGACCGCGGTGGATCTCTCGGCTCGTTCTCTTTTCTTCTCCCCACCTACCTAGGGACCTTTACAGGCACGTGGGGAAGGCGATTGGGCGGTGATGACGCGATGCTGAGGTTGTCAACTACGCGCAAGTCGGATCGAATATTAAGGGCATTTACATCGATGCTTGTCGAGGTCACAACACGCTGCGTCTGCTGCTGCGGCGGCGGCGGGGGCAGCGTCCCAAGGCGCTGGGTTGCAGAGCTGCAGGTAGATCTGTATGTACCATGGTATGTTACATGATGTAGCAGACTCCAGTGGCACGGTGACATTGCAACATGCCCACACCCACGACTGCATGCTGCAGAGGCGTTGCGTTGGCATCCTGTTCTCTTTTCGTTCTTTTTCTTACCCTAGTCAAAAGATCTTCTGTTAAGTACTGTGAAAGAGATAAGCAGTCCAGCGCGTGGGGCACTTTGCTGACAGACCCAGCAGAGTGGAAATCCTTCGGCGGTACTACCGACTACGTTTTCCGCTGGCTGCTATCAACGTCTTCTGTCCTTGTACACATTGTACTATGCCGAGGCCAAGGCGCCATTACACGGGGGCATCCGCAGGGCCTGCAGACCAAGCTTTTTTTCCTTTCCCGGCCCGCCTACCAGGCCGATTGGAATGGGATGGATGAGTTAGTTCGTGTTTTGAGAAGCTGAAAAAGTTGGCATGCGAGGATGGCACGCCGTCAGCGCAATGGTAGGATGGATTTCTCCTCGTGGACCGCAGATCCCAGGTTCCTGGGCGACGAATGGGGTCCTGCGATTCAGGCACGCGGGCTTGGGTGTGCTGCCCTCATCTCGGCACAGCGGCAGAGCCTGAGAACGCCACTCTTTAAAGGGAATCTTCTAGTCTATCTAGTATGCGCGCGCCCCTCCGCCTCCCCCGCCTGTGGATTTCTGTTGAGGCTGGGGGGGTGAGATCATCTTTTGCGCCTCTTGACCAGAGAGAGGCAACGAAGTTTATTGTGAGGAAGACTTAATCCCCCACAGAGATAGTCACAAACGAGCACATACATGCATGGTATGAACTATGCTCTTATGTGCCATTATGATACATATGATGCTAAGTTGTATTCCCATGTGTTGTATATGGTATAGTGAGGATGCACATGCAATTTAGGCCCTCCCAACGGCGGCCTTATCCTTCTCTTCTCGGCGCTGGCCCGGCCGGACAAGAGCGGAGCACATGCCGTCCTCCTGCAGGCCGGGGAGAGGGTCACACTACCACCTGCATCTGGAATGGCCCGAATCGCATCCCCGTTGGCCAGGATGTGAGATAGGGACATGGTGGGTGTGTGGGCGTGGGTGTGCGTGGGTGTGCGTGTGGAGAGTGAGGGCGTAATCTTTCCTGTGCTTCACAGAGTACAATTAGCACGTGGCATAGCAGGATTATTTTGTCTCTCTCTCTCTCTCCTCACTGGCTTGAATTACAGCTCTAGAGCCTCCTCCTCCTCCTCCTCCTTTCTCTTACTCCCTCCCTTCTTTCTTTTACCTCCTCCTCCCTCCTGCTATTCTCCTCTTCTCCTTGTTCAACTTGGCCGTCTCTCACCAGGCTCACCCTCTCACTCCACCCCCCTGTCACCCTCAAGTATCCCACACCTCAACGGGGGCCTCTCGACCACCAGCGTCATCTGAACCTCCCTCTCCCGACCTGAGGTCATTGACAAGAAAAAGAGAGAAATAGAAAAGACAAAAAAAGAAAGAACCGACGGTTCGCCATGGTCTTTGGCTTCGGGAAGAAGTCGAGCTCGTCGCAGGACGCCCCCGTCGGGCTGGACCAGTCCTCAGAGGTGCCCATCGAAAATGTCCAGCCTATGAGCAAGAGCCTCCTGCCCGTCTTTGCATGCGGCGCCGGTCTCTTCAGTGATGGCTACGTCAACAATGTCATCGGATCCGTGAGCACTCTACTGGAGAGGGTGAGTGAGCCCCAAAAACCGGCCCCGTGGTGGTAGCATGTGAGAGGAGGAGAGAATTGTTTCTCTCATTTCGGAGTGCGCATCTAACTTTTAAGTAATAATGTTCCTGGCCGCAGCAATACCCAGATGCCTATGCAAATTCTAGTGCTATGAACAATGTGAGTGTTACTATCCCCTCTTTCCTACCTTTCTCTTGCTCTCCCCCCTCGTTGGATGATTTACAACACCAGGCTGACCTCCCCGCCCCTTCACTTTTTCCTCTTCCCTTTCTCAGGTCACAGCCATCGCCTTTGCGGGCACCGTAGTGGGTCAGCTCTTCTTTGGCGTCCTCGCCGACAAATGGAGCCGCATCAACACGCTGCTCGTCTCGACCGTGATCCTGATCATCTTCACCGCCCTGGCCGCCGCCTCGTACTGGCACGGACAGACCGCGGGCATGCTGTCGATCCTCGTGGCCTGGCGCTTCTTTGTGGGCGTCGGCATCGGCGGCGAGTACCCGGCGGGCTCGGTGGGCTGCTCGGAGTCGTCGGCGGAGCTCAAGGCCGGCACGCGCAACCGGTGGTTCATCCTCTTCACCAACACGGCCATCGACTGGGGCTTCGTCATCGGCGCCTTTGTCCCCTACGTCGTGGCCGCGGCCTGCCACGAGGGCCACTACGAGACCCAGTGGCGCACCAGCCTCGGCATCGGCGTCGTGTTCCCCCTCATCCTCTTCGTGCTGCGCCTGCGCATCAAGGAGCCCGAGGAGTTCTCGCGCAACAGCATGGCCCACGTGCGCATCCCCTACGGCCTCGTCTTCCGCTTCTACGGCCTCCGCCTGCTCCTCGTCTCCACCATCTGGTTCATCTACGACTTCTCCGCCTACCCCTTCGGCATCTACGGCTCCAGCATCCTGTCCAACATCTACGACTCCAGCACCGCCCCGCTGACCACCGTCTTCGGCTGGAACACCGTCATCAACCTGTTTTACATCCCGGGGGCCGTCCTCGGTGCTTTTGTGAGCGACTGGATCGGCCCGCGCTACACCCTCGCCCTGGGCGTCACCCTCCAGGCCATTGTGGGCTTCGCCATGGCCGGCGCCTATGACAAGCTCGCCCAGCCTCAGAATGTTGCTGGCTTCGCCGTCATCTACGGCATCTTCCTGGCCCTCGGAGAGCTGGGTCCTGGTGACAAGTAAGCAAAAGAGAATTTCCTTCCCCGCTCCCTTTCTCTCTCTCTCTTCCTCTCTTTTTTTTTTTTTTTTTTTTTAATTTTTATTTAATTTTTTATTTAATTTTTTTTTATGAAAAAGAAAGTATCGTGTTTGCTAACCAACTTTCTCTCTTTTCATTAGCATCGGCCTGATCGCCTCCAAGACCTCCGCCACCGGCATCAGGGGCATGTACTACGGCATCGCCGCCGCCATAGGCAAGATCGGCGCCTTTATCGGCACCTACATCTTCAAGTACATCGAGGCCGCCGGCCACACGACGGCCACCAGCGCGCAGTACCCCTTCTACGTGTCCTCGTCCCTGTGTATCCTGTCGGCCGTGCTCACGCTCGTCTTCCTGCCGCACATCGGCCAGGACACCGTCCAGGAGGAGGACGCGCGGTTCCGGGCGTATCTCGAGAGCAAAGGCTGGGACACGCGGCAGCTGGGCCTGCGGAAGGGGCAGAGCCTGGATGGTGTTGAGGAGGCCAGGGCGGAGGATGTGGTGGGGGATGGGAAGGTGGAGGAGTGAGCTGGAGACGGGCAAGAAAGAGAGAGAGGAGGAGGGGGGGGGGGAGCTTATGGGAGGTTTAGCTTTCGTACTCTTGTTTTTTGATAGTGAGGGTTGAGGTAATGGAGAGGGGGGGAGAGAGGGAGAAGGGGGAGTGGAGTCCTGAAGCATGCATCATACAAGGGCATGAAGCTGGCGGAAGAAGATTATTGATACCCTAATGTAACTTACCCTTTGTGTGTATATCTTAAGGGACATAAGACATGAAAATGACTTCAACTCATCCATCTTGTTGCTCCGTTCCGTTGGGAAAAAAATAAAAATAAAACAACCTGTTCCAGCTGGACCACAGGCCAAGAAGAAACAAGAAAGAAAAAAAAGTATAGCAGTTGCCATTCTAGAGCATTTATATGTATATATATATATATACATATATATATGGTCTATATATCGTTCTATGCTAGACTCATTACCCAGAAAATTTCAATATATATTGGTGTATGCGCAGCATCATCATCACTCCGCCCCCCCCCAAACTCTCTCCCCTCTCATCAATCCAGCTCCACAGACGCAAGCGCCTGGCTTATGAACTCGTCCCCATACAGATGCTGCTGCTTCTGCTGCTGCTGCGCCCCCTTAGCATCAGCCTTGCCGTCCTCCATCCCCACCTTGACCTCCACCTCGCTCTCCTCCTCCTCCGACCCGGCGCTGCTGCTGTTGTCCTCTTCCCCATTCTCGCTCCGGTCACTGCTCTGTTCGCTCTCCGTCTCAGGCGGCGTAGGAATACCACCGTCTCCCTCTGCCCCCACTGCTCCCCCACCACCGCCACCATGTTGGTGATTCCTCTTCAGCATACACATCTCCACCGACACGCCCGGCCCAAACGCACAGCCCACGATGTAATCCCGTGGTCCCCGGCCATCCGGCGTGCAGGCGTCCATGTCCTTACTCCGCAGACGGTCCAGGACGCTAAACACAGTCGCGCTGCTCGAGTTGCCGTGGTTCATGTACACGTCGTAGCTGGCCCGCATGTGCTCGGGCCGCAGACCCATCGTCTGCTCGGCGCCCGTCAGTATGGTGGCGCCGCCTGGGTGCATGGCCCAGTCGAAGTCGGCGGCGGGGGCATCCTGGTAGGCCTGGGACAGCTGCGGCCGCAGGGAGGACATGAGGTCGGAGAAGGTGGGCTGCAGGGCGGACTGGGCGATCTTTGGGACGCGCGGGGTGAGGACAACCTTCCAGCCGTGGCGGTGGACGTCGAAGCCTAGGTCGTGGGCGGTGTCGGGGATGATACGGTGGTCCCAGCCGAGGAGTTCATAGATTGCTGGGCGGGGTGGTGGGTGGGAAGAGGAGACGACATCACCGTTAGTGGTGGTGGTGGTGGTCGTCGTCGTCGTCGTCAGGCCGTTGCTGAGGACCACGGCGCTGGCGCAGTCTGAGAAGAGGCACACGCCTATCCTCGTCTCGTCACTCTTGTCGATCGAGTCCAGCTCGCTTCGCACAAATGTCGTGCTCACCTCGAGGGCGACCACCAGGATGCGGGCGGGCTTCCTCCGGTAGCTGTGGCCCAAGGCTAGGTTGGCGGCGGTTCGTAAGGCCGCCAGCCCGCCGCTGCAGCCGATGCCGTGGAGGAGGACCTTCTCGACCTGGTGGGTGATGCCTAGACCTTGGCAGACAAAGTGGTCATATCCTGGGTTGGCACTGTCGGTGCAGCTCGTGGAGACGACGTGGGTCTTGCAGTGGAAGAAAGTCAGTATATATATATATGTGTGTGTGTGTGTTTGTGTGTGTGTATTTGAACCATGTACTCACAATTTCCTCGGGGTCAATCCTGGCCTCGGCAATGGCCTTTCGCGCAGCGCTCACGGCCAGAGGTACACCATCGCTCATAAAAACCTCATGAAGCTCCTCAATCGAAGGAGGGCCTGGGTTGTTCACCACAGGGTGATCAGGATCCCCAATTGACGAACGAGTCTGCCGTGGGAGGAGGAAAAGAAGAAGAAGTCAGCCATGACCTGGTTGGTGGTCGCCATGGGTAGATCAGGTGATGTTGTAACCAGCTTGTCGGGCCAGTTCAGACTCACCTCAATGCCAGTATATTTATTAATAGAGAGGACCTTCTTCATAGAAGAGCTCTCGGCATCATGATAGCGCCGAACGAGAGTATCTATGGCGTCTGGCTTGAGGCCGTAAGGAGGATACTGCGTGCCCAGGCCCAGGATGCTCAGGCCAAGCTGACCGAAGCTGTTGGGCGACGACATTACCTCTCCGTGTCTCTCTCTCTCTTTCACTCTCTCCCGTTATATCCCTCCACAAAACCTTTGTGGACACTCGAAAAATGACGTATCAACACACAGAACTTGGGTGGTTCGAGGCTCTGTAGGTGATATTTTGAAATACAAGCACGTGCGCTCCGCCGGATGGACCCACGAGATTTAGACCGATGCAGATGAATAAATAAAAAAAATAAAGCAACAACACACGCTCCCTGCGATGCCTATCGTTCTGGTCCGGGGGTCAAACTCAAGAGAAAAAAAAAGGCTCAAGCTGTGTTCTAGAGTGGCCGTGAGCAGGCAGAGAAGAGAGAGAGAGAGAGGATTGAAGTCGGTGGAATGATTCCAGAGAATGAAGATGAGCGAGTGAGTGAGAATCCCTGAGTACTTAGACACACTATGCCAATAGCGGTTGACTCAATTCGATCTCCAGAACCTTGATTATGAGATGACGATGGACTTGGTCGAGCCAATTGAGAATTGAGAGAACTGTGATGATTCCTTGCATGCAAACTGTATGCAATCTTGGTTCCCGACGAAAAAAAGAAAAAGAAAAAAATCAAATAAAAAAGAGGGAGGATTGGTGAGGAAGGAGTGATGATGATGATGATGATGCAGGTACATGCCAAGTTCAGAGTTCCAGAGCCTGCCCAGCAGAGCGACAAGGTTATAGCTAGTAAGGTTATTTGATTACTACCGCTATAATGTATAGCTACCCAAGTACTTTAAAACAGTACGTACCATGTAGCCCTCCCCCAACACTTTGTTCGCCCCGTCTCGCCATGAAACAAGTCCCCCTTCCCGTCCCAGGAGATAACCAAGCCGGCTTGACTGTTCCTTTCCTTTTCCAGGCAGCCAGGGAGGCCAACAAGCGCATTCAGCGTTAGTGGCAAGAGATATGGGAGGAATGAACAATGATGGAGGGGAGGAGGTCAAGGGTGAGGGCCCCGGGGGGGTGAAAGAGGGGGGGAGGGGGGCCAAAGGAGAGAAAACGAGCCGAGGCATGAGGTGAGAACGAAAGTTGCTTTCAGTGATGACAAGAGGGGGAGAAGAGAGAGAGAGGGAGAGAGAGACGCACAAGCTTCCCCTCTTGGGATGGATATCTGAAACTGCTACAGAGCGTGTAGCAGGAGAAATTGGATGCTTGGTCCCAGCCACAAGGTCCCAGCCAGGCGGGGTCCTTCTGCTTATCCATGTTTTGGCCCTGGTCCCCCCCCCCCTTGTGCAGCCTGTGTCTCGGTGGGGGATGCAAGATCATCAATCACTGCTGCTCTCCTGTTCCGGAAGAAAGAAAAAAAAAAGATATGGAACTGATGAATGAATCTGTACAACTGACAACACTTGTGCTACTAAAGTGGTGGTACAATGATCCACGTTGGTATACTTGATCTATGTACAAGGTGAGATCCAACAGTGCGGTCATGATTCATCATTGACCCTCGTCTGCTGCTGACAACAACAACCAACACGCCTCCTCTTCCCCTCCCTCCACAGTACATCCATCCCGAACCGAGACCACCTTGACTCAAACCCTCCGTACGCCACCCCGTGTGAACCCGGCCCGGAACACATTCCCCGTTTTCTATGAGGACCACCAGCACCACCATCGCCGTCTCTAGCAATCATGCACGCCGCCAACTTCCCTATCCTCCTCCATCTGCTCATCGAACTACCAGGTGTGTCGCTTCCTACCACCACCAACCAAATCAGTCAAGCCCTTCTTTACGCACGCACACACACACACACACACACACACACACACACACACACTAATACCTTTAACCAGCCTGTTTCTCCTTCCTTCTCCGGCCCAGGGTCCAGCTGCGCGACCAAGCCCCATCCCCTGAGGCCCTCGCCGTCTGCCGAAGCTACGGCGGCCTCCTCCTCGCCGTCAATGTCCTCTGCGCTCAGTTTCTCCACCACCGGAGCGCCGACATCTTTGACGACATGAGTGCCGTGTTGGCATCGTCCCTGGCCGTCTACCACATGTTTCCCCTCATGAGGGCCGGCGGCAGGCTTGGGGCAGGAGGGCGACGACGACCACCACCACCACAACGGGGACGGGGGGACATGCGGGAGAAGGATGGTGATGCGTTGGGAGGACCAGTGGTGCACTTGATTGTACATAGCATTCTACTCATCTCGCTATGCTGGGCGGGCTTCTTTGCGCAGATACAACCTCCCCATATAGGCGGTTGATCTAGTCACCGCCCAGCCTCTTGGGCCAGCCTCTGGGCTGTTTTCTAGTTCCTGAACAGTCTGAGTCCTTCCTCGGCGGCAGCCATGTCGTCGTCTTCGTCTTCGTCCCCCGAGGCGTCCTCCCTGAGCTGCATCCGCTGGCCAAACAGCGTCCCAAACAGCCTGTCGATCGCCTCGTCCTCCCAGGTCCGCCGGTCCTCCGAAGCCATGAAGTTCTGCAGCTTCTCGTGCACCGTAAACCGCAGCTTCCGGCCCTTGCTCGCCCTGCGGTCCACCTGCTTGCGCGTCTTGGCCTCCTTCACCGCCGTCCACCGCACCGTGGGCACATTGCCGTCCGCCTCGCCCCCGCCCGCGTCGTTGGTCCGCTGGTCCACCAGCTCCTTGAGGAGGAGCTGGTAGAAGTCTGCGTCGTCGTAGATGTCTGGGTCCTCCGTGACCTTCTTCGCGGCCTGCAGCGGCGCGCACGACCGGGGCACTTGGGTGCGCCGGACCAGCCGCTCCGAGCTGAGGAGCTGGGTCCCGAGCGCGTCGACGAGGGACTGCGACGCCGTGGTGCCGAGGTGGCGCTCCTTGCTGACGGCCGCCGTCGTGCTCTTGACTTTGTTGGACCACTTGTCCAGGATCTTGTTGCGCTTGGCCGTCGCACGCTCCTCCGTCGCCTGCATGTCCTCCCAGATCTCCTCGCTGGAGGTGCTGGTGTCGACATCGCGCTTCCGCTTCAGGCCTGCCTTTGGCTCGGGCAGGAGGCTGGCGCGGAACCCGTCGATGGCCGTCCACAGCTTGATCGCGGCCTCCTCTGCGGCCACGTAGGGCTGCTTGTCTGAAGCAGTGTCGCTGTCGTCTCCTGCCTCGCCGAGGGAATTGATGGCGACCAGGCCTTTCTGGAGGCGGATTCGTAGATTCAGGAGGGCATCATATGTGCGCCGCTGTTGTCGGACAGCGATGCCCTTTTCGGCGTCTGCTTTGGCTGCTTGGGATATGTTGGAGATGACGCCCTTTTGATCACTCTGCATCAGGTTGCGGAGATTGGACCGGTCGTCGCTGGTATTCGCACCACCCATCTCCTCGTCCTCCTCGTCCTCCTCATCCCCCTCATCCTCGTCCTCGCCCTCGCTCTCGTCAGTGCCTTCTGAGTCGTCCTCGGCAGAGGAGCCCTCTTCATCTTCATCATCATCATCATCATCTGACCCACTACCATGATCAGAATCTTCATTGCCATCGGTGTCTTCTTCTTCCTCTTCGCTCTCCGGATCGGACATCAGATCCGCAGCGACCATTCTTTTTGGGCGCCCATTGGTGACGCCCTTTGAGGACCCATTGCCAGCGCTCTTGCTATCCTTGAACGAGAACCCCTTCCTCTTGAACATCTCCTCCTCGCCCTCCCCAAAGGCCTCATCGCTGTCGATCTCCTCATCATCGATGATATTGTCCCGCTCCAGGTCGGCCGTCTCAGGGTCATCGTATTCTTCCTCCTCCTCCTCCTCCTCCTCCTCTGAGCCATCTTGGTCGGACCCTTCCTGCTCTTCTAGCTCACCATCGCTGCTGTCGTCGAGCGCTGCGCGGCTTACCCGCACGCCGCTGTACTTGGGGCCGAGGGCTAGGGGTTCTTTTTGGCGAAACTTGCTCTTGCTGGAAGGTGAATGCCTTGTCAGCTACCATTGTGAGTCAGAGAAGGGTGCGTTATCGAGGTGGAGACGAACCCGACAGAGACATAGTGCTCCGTCCCTGTGATATCCTCGTCCTCATCCTCCTCATCACTGCCGCTGGCCCCATCGCCAAGAGGTCCATCAGCCTCGGGGTCGAAATCTGCAACTCAAAGTCAGCGCCGTCCCTCCCTCTCTCTCCACCACCCCTTTTTCCTCTACGATCGTGAGATCCATAGGAAGAGATTAATGTGGAAAACAAGGAAGGAAAAGAAAGAGGAAAAAAAGAAGGGCAGTGCGTACCTCTGACAGGCTTCTCGTCAAAGTCTGCGAACTTCTTCGCGCGTGTCGTCTTGGCGGGTGCCATGATCTTGTCTCTCGTGTAGACTCCGTGACGAAGTATTTTTCTTACTTTGGGTGGGATGGCAGAATTGAGGAGCGCAGACGCAGGAAAAATGCAGGTCTGAGAGGGCCCGCCGAACTTTTTAGCGGGTCCCTGGCCCACTCCGGCATGGCTGGCTAGGCTTTGCTTCTTGGGGATTGGTTAGCTGAAGGTGCCGGTGGTGGTTCAGGGCACACGTCAGGGAAGTCCTCGTACTGGCTCCAACCGTTGAGTGAGTGAACAGTGAAAGCCTCATCAATGTCTTTCACTTCACTTGAATATAACTCCTCTTCTTAGGAATAGTGGAGGCGAATATAATTGATTCTGGTTTTTCCTCGAGGAATTACCCTGGATTTTCATAAATCAATTTCTGGTCGCTTTCTTTATATCTGTCCTTTTTCTTCTTCCTCTCAAACGATGGACACGCATTAAAATATAGTTGCAGACCACCCCTTTCAGGTCTTTTTCCTCCTCGCCTCTCAAGCACCAGGGCATTACCTCTCGCCCAACATGGCCACCACATCTCGCCGGCTCTTTCACAGTCTCCGGTCCTTGCAACATGAAAACCCTCTGGTGAGATTCCACTTCATCACAACCCAGAGGATCAGACAAAATATATGTTCAAAAAATTGACTAACACACACACGCACACACACACAACTCCCAGGGTCTCCCTCGCACTGGCTCCATCCCAAGGATGCAGCGCGGCCTCCCTGAGCGCCGCAGGATCAAGGATGTATCCAAGGTGATCGCCGTGTCCTCGGCCAAGGGCGGTGTCGGCAAGAGCACCGTGGCTGCGAACCTCGCCCTCGCCTTCGCCAGGCTAGGACACAGGTCCGGGATCCTGGACACGGACATCTTTGGACCGTCGATCCCTACGCTGTTCAACCTGAACGAGGAGCCTAGGCTGTCACAGAGTATGTAGTCCGGTGTCCTCATCATGTCTTCCTTGTGAGGAATTTCAACAAGATCGGAGAGGAGCATGTATATGTGCGAGGGAAAGAGAGAGAAGGGTGTGGGGGACGAAGACTGATGACTCCTCGAAGTCCATGGCTGATCTTGTTGTGCAATCTAGATAACCAATTGCTACCGCTGTCAAATTATGGCGTCAGGACCATGTCGATGGGGTATCTAGTCGGCGAAGAGGCACCCGTGGTGTGGCGCGGCATGATGGTCATGAAAGCGCTGCAGCAGCTCCTTCACGAGGTCGACTGGGGCGGCCTCGACGTCCTCGTGCTCGACCTGCCTCCTGGCACGGGTGATACGCAGCTGAGCATCACGCAGCAGATCGTATTGGATGGTAAGAACATATTCTTATTTTCTTCTTTGGGCCCCTTCTTCTTTCGCCCGTTTCACTCTATTCAACCCACCACCCTAACCACACCTTTCCTCACAGGCTCAGTAATAATCACAACCCCCCACACCCTCTCCGTCAAAGACGCCATCAAGGGCATCAACATGTTCAAAAAGGTCAATGTCCCCCTCCTCGGTGTCGTCAACAACATGTCACTTTTCACCTGCCCTGACTGCGGTGGGAGGCACCACATCTTCGGGTCCGGCGAGGGCGTACGGAGGGTCTGCGCGGAGCAGGACATTGCTTTTCTCGGAGACATCCCGTTGCACCAGAACATCGGCAGCCATGCGCAGGAGGGGAAGCCGACGGTTGTGGCAGAGCCGGAGTCGGAGAGGGCAGAGACGTTTATGAGGATCGCGAGGGATGTGGGAGGGAGGATCGGGTTGTAGAGGAGAATACCTGTCTCTTGCAGTAAGTTGCTATTGTGTAAATCAGTAAGGGCAAGTACAGGTGTTATGAAAAAGACTGGAATAATAGGGGTCCTCAAGGAAGATTCGACAATAGAGAGGAGTAGGTAAAATAAAAATATATAATATCATACACCCATACTACTAATGGAACATGTCTCCATGATACATTATCCAATTAGAATTTAGGGCCCATGCCATACTCAGTCACACCTACGTTTTCCGCGTTCCTCACGACCGTGCGATCTACAGCTACAGGTATTTTATGAACAAATTCAACTCCCATTAAGAAAGGCTCCTCATCAAACATACATGCCCAGAATCGTACAGGCAATAAAATAAAATAAAAAGACCCGAGAAAATCGCTGCGCAGCCGCACCAGACTGATCGCGGACTAAATGCGAGAAAGAATGGGAAGGTAGAAAAGGACTTCTGTCATCAGACACTACAAGCAAAGAAGCCCTCACAGATTTTCTCCGCTGTCACTCCGCATCATCAAAGAACAAAGACCTCTTTTTCCAAAAGGAGGGGGGAAGAAAAAAAAAAGGGGGGGGGGGGGCTTCAGGCCGTCTTCTTCCACTGGGAGTACAAGCCGATTAAACTGCTAACGGTGCCGGCAAGACCGACGATGCCGTCGTCAAAAGCAACCCAGCCAAGGGCGGAGTAGGGCACAGTCAAGTCGCAGAGGTCGGACAGCAGCTGCAGCTGGCTGGCGGAGCGCTCACTAATGATGAACATATGTTGTCAGCTGTCACATCTTTCTCTCTCTTTCTCTCTTGTGGTGTCTGTAACTTCTAAAACCCCAAGAGACAAGACCAAAAGGGAAAGAAGAAAAGGAGGGAGAAAAAAAAAAAACTCACATGGCTATCCTCTTGCTCTCCACCACGCCCTCGCCCTCCTTCTTATCCACCTTGGCATCCCGCGCCCTCAGCTGGTAGAGTGTATACACCTGCGCAGCAACAGAGCACATTAAGCCCATGGCCCAGAAGCGAAAGGCCTCGCGCTGCAGGCTCTTGGCGGCCTCGCTGCGGCGGATGCCGGTGGCGTCGAGCAGGGTGGCCATGTCGAGGGTGAGGTAGCCCGCGTAGCCCAGCTGCCTCCCGACGGCGGCGTAGCGCAGGACGGGGTCCATGGTGCCGGCCTTTGCGTCGGCGGCGACGGCGGCGGCCTTGAAGTGCTCGACGTTCTTGCCGGCACGCATGATCTTGCGGGCGAGGCCGAACTGCTTCTTCATGGCGTCCCAGGGGGCCACTTCGGCGGGGGAGCCGTTGGTGCGGTAGAGGTACCAGGCGTAGAAGCGGGCAAAGTACTGCAGGACGCGGAGGACCTTGTCGCGGCCGACGGTGGTGGCGACGAAGCGCAGGTAGTGCGCCACCGAGGGGTGGTAGATGAGGGCATCGGCGACCATATTGGGCGGTTGTGATTGATTATCGATCGAGGAATAGATCTGTTTGGTATTTCAAGTCTCGAGGGAGAGTGCTCGTGGGAGGTCGAGGTCGGGGATCGCGGTCTGCCGGATTGGAAGAGGGTTAGTCAAGATCGCCAACAGCAAAAGCAAAGCAGATCGGGTGGTAGCAGACAGACAGGCAGGGCCAATGATGTATCACGAATGGAGTCTGATTGAACCTCAATCAGAAGAGAGTTTGACGGTGGGATATCATGTGACACACCGAGAAGGAACTTTTTTTGGGTGAGCAACACTCTGCCACTTCTTCGGCATTGCTGTGATAGATGTGGTGGACCTCTGACATGTGCCTCGGTCAAAGTCAAAATCTGGGGTCATGATTGTCCACACATGTCATGCAGATGAGAGATCCTGGCATACAGTACAGCAGAGGCGGCCACCCAGACCCTAACCCTGAGAGATGGAAGACTTTTTTGATTTCTTTTTTCAATCTATTTTTCTTCTTCTGGGATTTGTTCATTTTCACCAATCATGCACCCCTTCCTGTTCAGGTGGATCCTAAAACTGAACATTGGCAATCTGGATGGTGGGAAATCCGATGGCAATGGATGGTCAACTTTTTCCCCAGAGAAGTGGTTCCGGTTTATTCTCTTGCATCACGATGGTGCACATTGCCATATAGGTATGGTAAAGTCAAGAAGATGAACTACCCCTGTAGCAGTCCTGATCCCCGCTGATTCCCCCCCCAAAAGCTGAGCTGCCCGGGGCGGGTCACCCTGTTAGTGCCCGCCATTGCTTCATAGTACCCAGTGCTACCAGGCTGTGTCCCCCTGATGGGCTGCTGCGGGGGAAGGAGGAAAGAGGGGCTCCCCCTGTTCACGGTTCCCCTCGGCCGGATCCAGTAGGACGTCACCGTAGCCGTCATTCTGCCGAGCAGGCGACAACTGATCGCTTCACGCTCATCAGTTGCCCCCTCTCCCACATGTCTCGTAGATCTGGAATTAGGAGAGAGTGAGAGAGACAGAGAGAGAGGGGCGCCAGGCATCAGGCATTGGACAATAAGTACTATGATATAAGGAGGGGAATGGACCGGATCGGCAATTGGGTCTCCACGACCTCGCATCAATGATCTAATAATGACTGATTTGAACCTGAAGAACCTTGATCCGGGGGTGCCTGCCGTTGAATTCTCGTGAGTTCCTTCCTGGGAAGTATACCAGTCTCTTTTCTTTCTTACTTTGTCCTCTCTTCTTTCTCCTCATCTCCTCTTTATCTTCTTCCTCTTTTCATATTTGACCCTCCTCCATATACCAATTTGTACCTGCTTGCTCCCAGCCCTAAAAAGCTTCCCTATACTTCCTACAACCACTCCACCTCGACAACTTCCACCACCTCTTCCAACCTCGCCAGCTCTACATGAGACTTGTCTCGTGCTCCTCCTCACGAGTCAACAGTCCTGCCACTATCTGTGCTTGATCCTCTGCTCCTCAGGTACTTAACTTGATCATTCTGAAATTCTTCCATCCATCAGGGAGTTTTTCCGGATCCTTTTCTCTCAACCGTATAGACCTATCTCGTCGTGGACACGGCTTGAAAATCTGACAGCCGAGACCATGTCTACCGCGGTACACTCGAATGGGGACGGCGCCGAGGTGGAGGCCGTCAACACCAACATTGTGACCCTTACTAGGTTCTTGACGGAAGAGCAGGTAAAGGTCAAGGAGGCAACAGGAGACTTCACGTAAGTAGTACTTGTTGGTTGTTGTCGGCGTCCCTGTCGTGGTCTAGGGCCCAGAGCCAGAGAGCGTGCGCGCGCGCGAGAGAGAGAAAGAGACAAGAGACTGACTACTACCACCAAATCCTCCTCTTCCTACTCTAGACTTCTCTGCCATGCCCTACAGTTCTCCTTCAAGTCCATCGCCTACTACATCCGACGGGCAACACTTGTCAACCTAACCGGCCTGGCCGGGTCCTCCAACACGACGGGCGACGAGCAGAAGAAGCTCGATGTCATCTCCAACGACCTGTTCATCGCAGCGATGCGGTCCTCGGGCAAATGTGCCCTGCTGGTCTCGGAAGAGGAGGAGAACATCATCTTCTTCAAGGAGAACAAGCACGCCAGGTACGCGGTGGCGTGTGACCCGATTGACGGCTCGTCCAACCTGGACGCGGGCGTGTCGGTGGGTACCATCTTTGCCATCCACAAGCTGGCCGAGGGGTCGACGGGTACCAAGGAGGACATCCTAAAGCCCGGCACCGAGCTGGTGGCGGCTGGGTTCACCATGTACGGCGCCTCGGCCCAGCTCGTCATCACGATGAAGGGCGGCGGCGTCAACGGCTTCACGCTGGACAACGGCGTGGGCGAGTTCATCCTGACCCACCCGGACATGAGGCTGCCCAAGTCGCGGGCCATCTACTCGGTCAACGAGGGCAACTCGCTGTACTGGGAGGACAACGTCAAGGACTACTTCAACTCGCTCAAGCTGCCGCAGGGCGACGACGGCAAGGGCAAGCCCTACAGCGCACGGTACATCGGGTCCATGGTGGCCGATGCATACCGTACACTGCTGTACGGTGGTATCTTTGCCTACCCTGCCGACAAGAAGAGCCCCAAGGGCAAGCTGCGAATCTTGTACGAGTGTGCGCCCATGGCTATGGTGTTTGAGAACGGTACGTATTTGTGGTGGTGAACCCCCCCACCCCCCCCCCAATGTGTGTGTCGATCAAGGAGTGAGGAGTATCATCGATGGCTGACAACGAGATACAGCTGGCGGACAAGCCCTCAACAGCAAGATGGAGAGGATGCTCGACGTCGTCCCAGAGTAAGTATTCTGCCCTGTCTAATCTGCTTTTTGTTTCTTTCTCTCGGACTGTTACTGATGTGTCACTGCAGAGATATTCATGACAAGTCAGGAATCTTTATGGGTAGCTGGGATGAATGCGAGAAGGTTAAGAAATTTCACAAGTAAAGGACGGGCATGAGCAGGTAGGGAGGGCCGGAGGGGGGAAGGGATGGGGGAGGCCAACACCACGAACCACAATCTCTTGAGAGGAATGAATTTAGGGAGAATGCAGGACACATAGCCATCATGATATGATGGTGGGATCGAATCAATGTGGACAGATTGGGATATGGTCAAGATTGCATAGCCGAGTTGGAAACATTGAAAATACCACTGCATGATTTTACATGCCATGATTTGTTTTATACTAAGTACTTAACATACATGGGTGATGGCAGGGGGGTGTTGGTTGTTCTTGAGACGTCCTCAGATACCCTTTCAAAGCTCGCCGTCTTGCTTCCTGCCTCGGCAAAATATAGTCAACCAATATGCGTGGTTGCAAATACTAACAAACTCATTAATTAACTGTATATAATTTGTGGCTTGCCGCCGTATCCGCTTTTTCTCAATTGGGACGAATATGCATACTTAGTAGATGAAATAAATCCGCCCTCGTTCATCCGCATGGGTTACTTTTTCTTTCTTTATATTTTTTTCTTGTTCTTCTTCCTCCTTTTATCCTCTTCACACTCAACATAATAGAATATATATATAAATACACTCAATACTCAATGCCAACCACAACCACATCACCACTATAGCTCTATTCCTACCCTCGCGCCTTCCCTTCCTTCCCCCCCCAGCATGGAGCTCAGCGGCGTCTGGGCAAGGGCATGGGCATGGGCGTGGCTTCCCTCCAACATCGTCATGACCACCTTCCTCCTAGCCGCTCTTGCCCTCTACCCGGTCCTCAACCACCTCGCCCGCCAGAAGGTCCACCCCAGGGAACCCCAGGTCGTCTCCTGTCCGCTGCCCATCCCTTTTATAGGCCACCTCGTCCTCATGGCCCTCCAGGGCGGCCACTACATCCGCGCCCTTGGCCTCGCCCACGCCCACCTCCCAGCCTTCACCCTCGTCGTGCCCTTTGCCCGTCTCTACATCATCACCTCGCCACCTCTCGCAGCCGCCATCCAGCGGAAGCCCGTCGCGCAGCTGTCGTCGAATGCCCTGCTTCCCGGTGTCGTGAAGAGGGCTATGGGTCTGGATGACCGCACCGCTGACATCGTGGGCCGTGGCCTTGACCCTGTAGGCGGCGGCGGCGGCGGCGGCGCCGGAGGAGGCAAGAAGGGTGGCAGGGGCAATGGGGACGAGGTCGGCGTCTTGGCTGAGCTGCACGCCATGCTTACCTCCTACCTGGGACCAGGCACCGCACTGGACGAGCTGACCGTGGGCTCCGCCAAGGAACTCGCCGACGAGCTAGGTGAGTACGTCCGCACCACAAGGCTGGGAGAGGACAAGGGCCCAACGGCAGAGGCAGAGGCAGAGGCAGAGGAGGACCTACTCCCCTGGGCCCGCCGCCTCGTCGTGCGTGCCACCTCCCGCGTGCTCTACGGCACCCGAAACCCCCTCGCCACGGCATCCTGCTCCTCCACCACCACCGAGGAGGACCTCGAGCGCGCCTTCTGGGACTTTGACCATGGCCTGGGTCGACTGGTCGCCGGTGTCTTACCCCCCTCCTTCGTCGCGCGCAAGGCCTACCGCGGCCGGGAGATGCTTGCTGCCGCGTTCAAGGAGTACATTGACGCAGGCCACTACGAGCCCACCACCTCTACCTCAGAGGAGACAGGCGGTAACGGTGATGGTGCTGCCCCCATTATCCTCAACCGCATCCGCATCGCCCGCTCACACGGCTTCTCCGCCGATGGCATCGCGCGCTCCGAGGTAAGCTTTCTCTTCGCCGCCATCGTGAACACGGCCACGGTAGCGTTCTGGGTGCTGGCGCGCGTATGCTCCGACCCAAATCTTCTAGCACTCACCCGCTCCGAACTCGACGGCATCGTGGCCAAGAAGAACAAGAAGTCCACGTCCTCCTCCCATGGCGGGAAGCCCACACGCCAGCTAAGCATCAGCGCCCTGACCGCCCACGGCTGCCGAGACTGCCCTACGCTGTGGGCTGTGTACCGCGAAACTCTCCGTCTGGGCTCTAACAACTTCTCCACGCGCCTGGTGAAGGAGGACACGGTCGTCACGGCCGCAGGGCTGGTCGGGGAAGGAGGTGAAGAAGGGGGAGGAGGGTATTTCCTGCGGCGGGGCGGGATTGTACAGATCGCGGGTGGGGTGATGCACATGAACCGGGCCATCTGGGGCGAGGATGCGGCCGACTTTCAGCCTCTGCGGCACCTGGCTAAGCTTCGCAAGCCGCAGAAGCAGCTAAAGCGGCAGGGCGGTGACAACGTCACGGAGGAGGAGGAGGAGGAGGAGGAGGAGAAAAAGAAGGAGGCGGGATTGAACGATGAGGCGGAGGCGGCGTTGGGGTCATCGGCGGTCCACCCGGCGGCGTTTCGTGGGTTTGGTGGCGGTAGGACATTGTGTCCTGGCCGCCATTTCGCTACGGGGGAGATTTTGGGGTTTGTGGCGTGTGTGCTGTTGAGGTTTGAGATCCAGGGCGTGGGTGGCGGTAGTGGCGGAGGAGGGGTTAAGGTCCCGGAACTGGATGACTATATACTGCCTGTGCATATCCTGGAGCCGGTTGCTGGGCAGTCGGTGAAGGTGAGGATGAGGCTGAGGGAGGGGGCTGATGGGAAGCGGATTCAGGTTGTACCATGAGAAAAAGAAGGAATAATGTGTTCAGGCCCACAACTATATCGTGAGTGCTCTTCAATGTACAGAGGAGGTTTTGTGCATCTTAAGGATAATGTCTGACGAGTCACTACTGAGTCTCTACTGTGGCGGACGGTCCTCAAGTGTAGGCGAGAAAAAGAATTGCCATGCCTATTTCAAGACATTTCTTCCGCCCACCTAGGCACACCACTATTTACGCATTCACAAAGGTTGTATCCATAATAATAGTCTGAAGGAGTTGATGATCCATGAGCTTGATCAGCACTATCTAAGTCTACCTACTACAAGGGCCAAGGAGCATCGTTGTCAATGACATTTTGACAAGACCTCGGAGCCATCATCATCATCATCATCATCTCTCAAGCCTGCACCAGTCTCCTCTCTGTTTCATGCTGACCCTCCCTGAGTTCCCCAAGCCAGTCATCCAGCTAGCTAACCAGGCTATATGTGTCATTCGGTCTTCTTCTTCTCTGCTTTTGTCCTAATTTTCCTCCCAGCATCCAAACAACCAACAGACACCGGCAAGCACAATGCTCTCCCTCTCTCATAAAAAAAAAGGAGGACTTGTCGAAATATTGCTCCACCACCTTCTCACATGCTCCGAGATGTTAATTAGCCCTGATCAATTTTTTTTTGTCCCACCCCTGCTGGGGTCTGCTATGCCTGCCTCGGTGCTCAGTTTCCACCTCCAGCCATAACATCCTGATAATACTTGAACGCCAGCTCGTTCGAGTATTTGAGGTACGCATCCTCCGTAAGCGGCAGGCCGAGGACTTTCGAGAATTGGGCCTACATATTAATAGATCATTAGTCTCCCATCCATCTTAACCCTTCGGCGGAGTCACACCGTAGCACACACACACACACGCAAGCGTCACGGTCGTCATCACTACTCACCTGTTTCGTCTTTGAAAGCTCCACCACGACCTTGGCCAAGACATTCGCCATATCCGCCACAGCCGCAACCTCATACACATCCGCATCCGCCCGGACCTGCACACTCTCCTGCATGGCGGGGAGACCCGCCATGAGGCTCTTGACGGTGCCCTGCGGGACGTCTGTCAGGTGGCCGCGCTGGACGTGCTGCATGACCGTCAGGAAGTCCGTGTAGATCTTGCCGCCCAGGTTCCAGTCCGCGATCGAGCCCTCGGCGCTCGAGAACTGTGCCAGCATCTCCCACAGGCCCTCGTAGTCGCGCTCGATGATGGCGAGCGGGGCCACCTGCTTGACAAACGTCTTGTGCGCCTCGCCGTACGAAGCTGCACGGAGGAGGTAGATGACCTCGGCCTTGGCGTCCTTCTTCACGGCGCGCTGGAAGAGCGCCTTGGCCTGCCAGATCCACGTGGTCGGCACCTTGAAGGTCTGCGTGAGCGTCACAAAGTCCTCGCTCGTCTCGCTGCCGATCAGGTGCGCGTGGCGAGACAGGTGCTCCTGGATGGCCTTGGTACGGGCCGCTGACTTGGTCAGATGGAGGAGGACGAAGACGGCCTCCAGCCAGTTGCCCTCGCTGGTGAGCTGCGAGGCAAAAGACACGGTAGCAGCATCCGCCTTGTCGCTGGCGTCTCCGCCAAAGTCAACCCTGCCAGTGTTGACAAGGGCCTGACCAAGTTGCCAGCACAGGCGGAAGTCCAGGGGTGACAGCTGGGAGTTCTCGGGTCGGAGGACATCGGCGAGCTCGATCTCCTCGTTGGCGTACAGCTTCAAAAGCCCCCACAACAGGTCCTCTCTCTTCTCCAGGTCAGGGTCCTCCCACAAAGCCTGGATGCCCTGTTCCGCATACCACGGCTTGGGCGACTTCTCCCTATCTTGCTTGAGATCCTCCTCGAAACCGCGTATCGCCCCCACCACATCGTCGTTGGTCGTGATCGCATACCACAGACGGAGGCCGAAGGATTGCTTCCAATCCATACCGAACTTATCAGAAATGACAAAGGAATCCATCCGGTTTTCCATGACCCCCTTCTTTCCATCCACAACACAGACGTTCCCACCCAGGAGCTCGTATATGGCGCGAAGCGGGTCGGCAAACTCGGAGAGCACGTTGGACTCGCGCCACTCCCGAACCTGATCCCGCATGTCCTGCATCAACTGGTCGCTGGTGCCAATCAGTGAGACCAGTGTCGCGAGGCGGAAGTTCTTGCCGTCAAGAAGATGCTTGCAGGCGTCGGGGATGCGGTGGCCCGACAGAGCCGCGACCGCTTTGTCCTCAGGCGTGTGTGCCATGCCGACATCGCGGCTGGCAGCTTCCTCCACGAGGCTCTGCCAAAACTTGGAGAGGTTTCGGCGGCGGGCCTGTCTGATTTCTGAAGATGCTGCAATCGGTCGTCCATGCGCATCAAAGACTTGGTCGAATAAGATGCTGGCAAGTTCCCAGACCATCTTCTCGTGAGCGTTGGCTGGGTTCTGTAGGTCTTGGCCGTGGAAAAATGCCGTCAACGAGTGGACGGACCCCAGCCCGACGGTGGGCACATTATTGACGACGTTCACGCTGGTCAGCGAGATCTGGTTGGCGAGGGCCTTGGCCGAGGACTCGTTGGCGAACTTGGCGAACCGGACGTCGCACTTCTCGGAGACGATGTTGAGATGACTCATCGATATGATGCCATCCTTCTCCAAAGCTCGCCTGGATGATCGCGACAGCACCTTGGGAGCCGTTGCGACGACCAAGGTGCCATCGGGGCCCCAGCTCGGGCGGAATGTATCATGGAATGCCCTGTCGTTAGGGTTCATCTCTTCTTGATCCGTGTTGTCTTGTCTCTTGTATTGCCACTAGGAAAAGGAAAAGGGAATCTTAGTATGAGCTCAATTTATTGGAGAAGATGCACATGAATAAATACAACGGCATATAAAACACACACGACTCGCTCAAAGTCCCCCGTGTGCGATTCAACAAACAGGTAGAGTACCAACCTTGAACCCAGAGGTCGGGATTGGGGCTGGTGCAGCAGACCGAGCCACCGCCTTCGGCTTCTCAAACAACGAATTCATGAGCTCAATGCCTGTCGCAAACCCACGACCATCCGACACAATCTTTGGTTTCGCAGGAGAGGAATCATCCTTTCGTATGCTCTCCTTGAGGGCCTCGTAAGTTGCCTCCTCATTGATGGACTTCAGTGCAGCCCGATCTCGCTTCTGCGGGTTGATCGTCTTGTGCAGCATGTCCGCCCAGTCGTCACCATCGGCAACCTGGATCTTCAAAGGGGTGTTCGCTCCCTTGATGGCCTGCAGCCGGGCTCTCATAATCCCGCCAGGTGTCTCTTGGTACTCAGCCATCGATCCACCATGGTAGGGCGAGTCGAATTCTGGCTCCGCGGCGTGATGATACCCGAGGTAAGCGCTCGCAGCTTGGTCCTCAGGCAGAGCATGTCCGACGTTCATCTCCTCATCCTCGTCGAGGACTGGGGCTTGAAACGCAGGACCCGCGGAGCGATCAGATAAAAAAGACTGCTGGTGGGCATCAGCCGTCTCTTCTTCGTCTTCGGATACAGCTCCAGTGTAGTCAAAGGCGCCTGGTAGGGCGCGACGCTTGCGCCTGAACTCGAAAGTGTCTTCTGTGTCATCAGAAGGGGAGGCGTCGCCCATCTCCTTGGAAGACTTGGGTAGAGAGGGAAGAGGCACATCATCAACGGTGATGTCACCGAGAGTCTCACCATCAGTATCGTCCTCATCATAATCCAGACCATAGGTGGTGAAGTGCTCAACGGTGAAAGTCCAGTTGCCGTCCTCAGGATCGTATGAGACAAAGTTTGTGTCGTTGGTGCTCTGCAGCTTGCGGATGTGCTTATCGAGATGACGACCGCTCTTGATGGGGAGCCCTGTTCTCTTGTCCATGTTTCGTGGCCACGAGAACAGTAGAGAGATCTCGGACGGCACATTCAGGCCCTTGCCCACAGGGGCCTTCTTAACATTGTCCGGGTACACTGTGCACGAACGAGTCTCCAGGACAACAATCTCACCAGGGATCTTATCGAGGTCAATAGTCGTCAGGTCGACAGGCACCAAAAATTTCACGTGGCCCACGTTGTCCCGACCAACTGTGAAGTCCGACACCTGAGAGAGCTGTACGCGGTTCATCTTCTGCAGTTCCTCCTTCGAAGGGCTCATCCAGTACTTTCCTGCTTCCTTGCCTGCAACGCCGACAGTAGCAGCAGTCGAGTTGGAAGACGGCGACTGCTCCTCAGGAACAACAGCAAGCTCATTGCCTCTGACCTGCTCCATCTCGGGTGGGCCATTCCCGACCGGGCTTCGGGAAGCGGTGCCGTTTGCATTGGGAGCGTTGCCGTTGGGAGCAGCGCGGATATAGCCCAAGTCAGGTGTCGAGCCTGTAGACGACCCGTTGCTTGTAATGGTGCTGGGGGTGCCGTTGTCAACATTGCTGGTGTCGAAGCTGACCCGCTTAGGGAGCTTGCGTGGGCCGTTCGGCGACTCGGCGGCCTTTTCTTTGGAAATCGGGGAGAATAGATCAACCCGCAGAGACTTGTCAACCGTCAGCTTGTTCAAGCGCCCACTGCCATAGGAGCGGGGACCCATGCTGGCAGAGAATGAGCCAGGCGACAGGATGCTGTCCTCAGCGTTGATGCTCCTGCGTAGGTTGCTGGAGGAGAAGCTCTTGCTAAGGGACCGGTTCAGCTGGCCAGCACCGAGCAGGCTCTGTCCAAAGGTGCCAGGGGTGCTGCCAGTGCTGGAAGGAGTGACCGGAGAACCATAGGTGCTGTATGAGAAGCCAAAGCCTCGCTTGACTGGCGTGACGAACTTGGAACCTGAACCGGGGTTAAGCTTCCACATGGGCAGGATGGCATTCTTGCGGGGACCCTTGTTCTTGGACGACAAGGGGGTTGCGAGCGGACCGGGGTTCTGCACCTCAGTACTTCCCAGGCCAGCAAAGAGTGATGGAGTTCCGAACGCGTTCACGTCACTTATGCTGGCAGTGAGTGACTGCGGAGTGGACTGCGCATTCTGAGAGCTGCTGAACAGAGTACTACCAAGGAGCGAGTTCTGCTGCGGCTGCTGGGCAGGGGTGCCTCCAAAGAACGTGTTGCTCTGCTGTTGCTGTTGCGGCTGGCCGAAGAGACCGGTGCCGGTCGACTGGGCAGGCGGGCCGAAGAGGGAAGGTTTCTGTTGCGTCTGGCCGCCAAATAGCGAATTGTTGGCCGGTTGCTGCTGGGCCTGGTTGTTGGTCCCTAGGCCGCCAAAGAGACCGCCGCCGGCCTGACCCGTCTGCTGCTGGGTGTTTCCGAAGAGACCTCCACCAGTCGCCGCCGGTTTCGGACCGAACAGGCCACCGCCCTGCTGTTGTGTTTGGTTGTTCGCCTGGCCAAATGGGCTGGAAGTATTGCTCTGCCCAAAGAGGCTGTTGGTGCCAGTGGCTGGTTGCGCGGCGGTGTTGCCAAAGAGACTTCCAGCTGGCTTCGGCTGATTACCGAACAGGCCGCCTGCCTGCTGCTGCTGCTGCTGCTGCTGGTTCTGAGCTCCGAAGGTGGAAGGGAAGGCACCGGGCTGGTTCTGCTGCTGCTGCGTGTTGGCCGTACCAAAGAGACCAGTCCCCGTGCTGGTGCCCTGATTCTGGTTTCCGAACAATCCACCACCAGTACCCGTGTTGTTGGGGGTACTGCCAAAAGCATTCGTCCCAGTATTGCCGAATGTACCACCCGTGTTGTTGCCGAAGCTGCTTCCGAAGCCAGTCCCGGCGGGCTTGTTCTGGTTCTGGTTGCCAAACAGACCACCGCCGGTATTCGTAGACGGGGTACTGCCAAACGCATTCGGAGTTGCAGTACTGCCAAAAGCTCCTCCCGTATTGTTTGAGAAAAGACCACCAGTCTGGGCCGGCTGCGAGGTTGCAGTGTTGCCGAACAATCCTCCGGTCGCGGGCTTGTTCTGGTTCCCAAACAGCCCACCACCAAAGCCGCCGCCGCCGCCGGTGTTCGTGGTGCCAGTGCTGCCGAAGGCTGTAGAGGTCTGCTGTGTGTTGTTGGTGCCGCCGAACAGGCCGCCTGTTGTGTTGTTGGTCCCGAAACCCGTGTTCGAAGTTGTGTTCCCGAAGCCAGTATTCCCGAAGCCAGATGTGGTGCCAAAAGCACCAGCAGCACCGCTTGGACCGTTGCCATACTGGCGACCCTGAGCGTAGTCCACCAATCTCAGCTCCTCGACAGAGTACTTCTTGTATGGCTCCTGGAACAGGATGTTCTGAAACGAGTTTTGCGCGCTGCTGGTTCCCTCTTTTTCGAGGTAGGGTTGAAAGGGAGCCACCGCGGTTCCGGGAGGGTCTGGCACAGCGCCGCCGAGAGTTGAGGTGGTCGTCGAGCCAAAAGCGGAGCCAGTGCTGCCAAAGGGAGTGGAGTTGTTCCCGAACAAGCTACCAGCACCCGCGGTCGCATTGTTTGTGGCACCGAACGCGGGCTTGTTGGCACCAAACATGGTGTTGCCAGAGGTACCGCCAAAGCCAGGAGTTGAGGTGTTGTTGGTGCCGAACCCACCTGTACCAAAAGCGCCTCCTCCAGTCGTAGCGGTCGTAGAGCCGAAGAGACCACCTCCTGAAGAAGTCGAAGCGGGGGCGCCGAAAGCTGGCTTGGCACCGAAGGCGTTGTTGGATGTAGCTCCGAAGGCACCTGGGACCAAGAAGAGGAGTGTCAGCAAGACCGAGGAGATTGTTGATATAAATATAAACATGATGGGCTTTTAGACTGAAAGAAGCAGGTAGCACAGTATTGACTCAAAAGACAGCTTTGTGTTGGAGTGTTGCTGCCGCGTTCCAAGCATCTGTCTCGAGGCAGCCTGCGCGCCCAAGTCTACCATCAAAACATCGCACTCGCTTTGTTCAAGGGAAAATGTATCATACCACCTGTGTTGCTGCCAAAGCCGCCGCCTGAAGAGCCACCAAAAAGGCCACCTCCAGGATTGGCATTCGTCGATCCAAACGCGGGCGTGGGAGATTGTCCGAAGGCTGGTAGTTGGAGGACGTCATGTCAGCCAAGGCTGGGGTTGCCGGCGGATGAGGGCCCGACGCGCAAGGGAGAAGACAGGGGGAAAAAGAGAAAAAAGTCGACGACATAAAGAGGTAGTATGCGAGATGGGTGGAGAGAGAGAGAGAGTGTGTGTGTGTGTGTGTGAAGAACATCAGGGGAGGGGGGGAGGGTTGAGAATGAGAGGACATACCCGGCGTAGTGTTGTTGGTTGCGGTGGAACCGAAGCCGCCGAAGCCGCCCGTGTTCGAGGTGTTGTTTTGCTGGCCGAAGCCACCGAAGCCACCGAAAGACATGTTCGAAGCTGGTCGCGCTCGCAATGGGATGCCAAGGGCTGTGGTCTAAAATGTATGCGACGGAGCGAAGGGGGATGGTCTGCGCGATCGCAGCGGTCGCGCACCCAACGCGTCGAGAGGGTGCGATTCGCGCGGGGATGACCTTGGCTATGCGATCGTTGATCAAATTGACGTTGTAGACCAAAAAGCTTTGTATGGTGTCGCGTGGTTGTCGCGCGCGAGATGCTCGGGCTTCGATTTGACCAGGACGCAAGGCTGGTCGATGCGGTTGGGTTTTTTTTTCTTTCTCTCGACTGGGGGCGTTGAAGGTTGCCGCAAGCCCCAACAGGCACGAAAAGAACTGCCTGTTGGAAGTGGGAAAGGAACAAAAAAGAAAATGCGAGACTCGCCCAGAATGAATTAAGAAAAAAAGAATCGGCTCATGACAAAAAAGCCATTGCACAAGGATGAGGTGGAGATTGGCAGCGAGCGAAGTAAAATAGTAGCTTCCCTCACTCTCTCACCTCTTGCTGGAAGGGTAAAGTAGGTGGTTAGGAGATGAGCTCCTGGCAGCGGTAGGTATTTGGGCGGTGGCCTGGTGAAGGCTGGCCTGTTCCCGCTACTGGTCAGCAGGGGGGGCCCCACACCTGCAAGCTAAGCCATCTTTGACCTCCTGACTAATTTACTTCACCAATCTGCCTTGCCGCCTACCGCGTGACCAATATCGAGGACATTTTGTACCTACATTTGACTCACCCCCAAGTAATTCCAAGTTCAAAAGTGACTCAATATCAACTTGCATTTATAATTGTTTTTGGATTGATTGTTCATTTGATTAAGAAGACAGCTGGGTTATGGGTGAGAATTAATCGAGGGGCTGGGCTCTGAAGACGGGGATTTTGGACAAGGGCGCAGAGCAGGCCCATGCACATCGAAGGCTCATCAGAGCACCACCTTTTCATTCTCAACGCCAGACAAGAAAAAGCAAAAGGAAAAGAACGATTTAATGCTACCTAGGGACCTCCAGTGGGATATATCGAGTAGTCTTCGTAGACGGGAATCAGAAGAATGGAACTTTCGGTCAACCAAGTATGCGCCATCCAGAACGTTTTGAGAATTGCACACCCACGTCCACGAGGCCCTGTACCCAACCACACACACCGTCCGCCGCGCAGAGAAATTGGAAAAAAGAGAATTACCAGGCCGTAGTCTAGCCTTTGCTACCTGCTCCCGCTACCTTGTCCACCTTTTGTCTAGAATTGGATCAGATCACCCTGGTTTCCTTGCTGCTGCTGGGGCCGCGTCCCGAACGGGTTGCTCGAGCTCTGCCCCAACCCACCGTTCATGCCAGACGGACCAGAAGCCCCATATGACACACTCGGCATGCCGGTGAACTGCTGTCTGAGGAACGGATTGTTGCCGGTTGCCTCCGCAGTAATCCTGTTCAGGCCAGCGCCCGCGCTGTTTACAAACGTCCCGGGCGCGGTGTGCTGCGCTGGGATACGAGTCTGGCCCACGTTTCCAAAGGTGTCTTGTCCTTCGCCGCCAGCGAGCAGGGCGTTGAGCTTGGCCTCGTGCTCGCTGAGTTCCCTCTGCGGCTGCATCGACTGCAGCTGAGGCTGAGGCTGCGATGGCGGCGGCGTGAAGGAAGTGGGCTGCTGCTGGAATGTCGACAAGGTCTTCTGCTCTGGCAGAGGATTGAGTACCGACAGCGACGGCACCTTGTAGGGTTGTGGTCGGCTGTAGGCAGGCTGCTGCTGCTGAGCAAATGGGTTATTGGAGCCCGTCTTCATCGGTGGCATCGCGGATAAGGTTTGGTTATGGTTGTTGTTCGACGCCCACGGGTTGTTGCTTCCAGGCTGCACGGGTGATTCCGTCTGTTGAGGCTGGAGTTGCTGCTGCTGCTGCTGCTGCTGCGCGTATGGGTTATAGCCCGTGGGTTGTGGCTGGAAAGCCTGTTGCGCTTGCAGGTTCTGGCCATAAGGATCAAATCCAGTGGGCTGTTGCTGCTGACCGAAGCCATTCGAGAAGCCATTCTGCTGGAATCCCGTGGGCTGCGCACCGAAGCTGGTGTAGGCATTAGGCATATAGCCTGTGGGCTGGGGTTGCAGCTGGTTCTGATCGATAGGGTTGCCCAGCCAGTCCACTCCGCTGCCCTGCTGGTAGCCCTGGTTCCAACCCGTCGGCTGAGGCTGCGTAGGTGCAGGGGTATCATCAAACAGGGACTGGGCGTTCTGCTCTTCTAGTTGACGCCGGCGCGCTTCCTCCTCCTCTCTGCTCAACTTGATAGCCTTGGCGATGTCGTCTTCCTCGCCGCTATCCCGCCGGCCCTCGCGCTTCCTTCGGTCCTCCTCTTCCTGGCGCTTGCTGGCCTCGATTGCCAACCGATACTCAGCATCTTCATCGCTGGTGCGCTCGCGTCGGCGTCGCTGCGGGGCTTCTTGAGGACTTGTCGGGCCGAATTCGTCGAGACCCGTGACACGGGACTTCCATTTCCTCCGGTCGGTTCGTTCGCTTCGCAGGCGCTCCTCGTCCAGCAGCAGGGAGGTTAACTCCTTAGCGGCCACCCGAACTAGAGAAAAACAAGAGTCAGCCCGTTATCGCCTGCAAGGACGCGGGAGGATAGGAAGACTCACTGTTCTGACCCACATCTCTGCCCTCTTCATCGATGTACATGAACTCTCGGAGGGTCTTGATGATGTATATGTTCTGCTTGCCCCAGGTGACGACAAGTTCGGATCCCTCGTGCAGACAGTAGTCCAGCACCTTGAGCGCTTTCAGAACATGGCGCCAGTTCTTGCCCTTGTCGTTCAACCTCTTGTCCAGCATGTCCATGATCTCGTAGAACTCGGTGGACCTGTGGCGGCAACACACATCGTCAGCATCATCGTCCTTGCTATCAGACCAAGGGGTTCAGATAGATAAACATACGAGTTGTAGGTGAGCTGGGCGATCTCGGCCATCTGGGTCCCCGTTGGGCCCCATGGATCATTGCTCGTTGCTAATAACACAACCATCAGCACGCGAGTCCAAGGCTATGGACCATGGTAGAGAACAAAGTATTCCTTCGACTCTGGTTGTCGTTGACGTACCCTCGCGCACCTTCACCTGGACGCTTGAATACCCCTTGGTGACATTTTTGACGCTCCTCACTATTTTTGACATGGCTGCAATTGCGATGGAGGGAATCGATTCGGAGTGGGACGTTGTTGGTAAGAGAGAGAGAGGGAGAGAGAAAGAGAGATTTGGTTTTCTTTTCGTTCAGGTAGCGATCGGATGGTCCAACAATCAGTCACCCCTAGGACCAGTCAGGCGACAGGAGAGTGATAGCGGCGTCGTCGTCGCGGACGGAGTGGCCGGGAAGGTGAGCTGAGGTAGCGTTGCGTAATGGGCTGGGCGTCTGCGCGTATCCCAGTGACAAGCCACAGCCTCCTTGATGCGTGCTCTGCTCGGCCGCAGTAGTATGGATGCGCAGATGCTTCTCCGGTGCCTGAGGCCTCCTTCGCCTTCGATGAGCGATGACGCAGTTGAGTGGGTGTCTTGAACGAGGGCAGCTGGCACGGGCGGTTGATGACCAGATCGTCTTCGTTCGTAGGGAGGTGAGGTCGTCGAGATTTGATGAGGAAGGAGGGAGGGGAGGGGTGGTAAAGAATGCGACGCTCCCGTTAGGGGGTTTAGCGGAAGAGTCTAAATAAATCAATCAATCAATCGATGGCTGACGAAGCGCTGGGCAGAACACTGCTTGGGCTGCCGGGCGGGAAATTGGGGAGACCTTGTAGTTCGCTGCCCCAGAAGAGACAGACCAGGTCCTGGAATTACCGCAGCTTGAGAGGTCACTTTCGGTTGCTGATCGCTGATTGCTTTCTTTTTCTGGTATCCGCCCAAAAAAAAAAAGACTCCCTACACGAAATGCAGAAAAGGGAGAGAGAGAGAAGGTCAGCCTTACCTAGGTAGAATCGAGTTTTTTTATTTTTTTATTTTTTATTTTATAGGATTTTTGGATTTTTCTTTTTGTTATTGTTGTTTATGATTCTTTCTAGAGGACGAGAAGGGTTCAGCGTGCGCACACAGTCAAGTCAACCGTGGGCGAGCGATAGGGATGCTCAAGAGATCAAACAAACAGGGCTTTGAATCACAGGAAGTAGTTGACGAGGAGGCCCAGGCCCTGTGTCGCCCAGGCTTGGAAGGAAAGGTTGGTGGAGCAGGATTAGCGCGCGCCGGGATAGAGGACCCGTAACTTTCTCCAAGGTTGACATCATCCCAAGACCTTCTTTCTCCCCTGAAACGACGTTGCGCTGGCTGTCATTTTTAATGCTTAATGCCCTACAGTGCAACCTTAAAAAAAGCCTGGTCGTCTCTGCGAGTCTGCAACACAGGATGGTTTGATCCCACCAAGTCGAGCTTGGAGCGACGAGTCGCCATACCAGTGGTCTGTCTAATGTCACTTCACATTGCTTGATGCCATCCATTACTTCCTGTGTCATAAAAAGCTGAGATCACTCACGAAACACCCATATCGGAATACTTCGATTTTCCTGTCTCTTTCAAGACATGTGTGGTATTATAAGACAGGTATAAGACATGAGGCCCTGAGGCTCTCCTCCTGAGCTCTAACCGCAACGACTGACGGTGGTATTTCCTTACGCGTGACTGTCTGCTTTTCCTCGCATGCTGAGGCCGTACTGTTACTGCATGCTAACAAATGATGCCTGACGCCTTGCTCTCAAAACACCTGAACGAATATTGAGAAGCGAACCCGCCAATCCAACCCCGTCAGATCGATTGTTCGTCCGTGGCTGAGCCATGCCGTGCCGTCCTTTTACGCCTCTATTGCATCGGCATCCTGCATGACGGTGTCCCCATCAGCATCATCCGCACTCGTGCTGCTCCTAGCAGATGACCTGCCTGTGCCGTTGACCTTGACGTGGCTGTCCTCCCCGGACATAGCAGGCTCCTCTCCATCCTGCATGGTGTCGGTATCGCCATTCTCCACCACTCCGGATCCTGCTTCCTTGCTTCCCGCCGCCGCACGTTGTCGCTCCAGCCAAGCCGGTGGGAGACCAGGACCACTATCTGCGTTTCCGTAATCACTCTTTTTGGTTCCCTTGGGCCATCGCCCGGGGCCGCGACCGGTGCCTCCTGGTTTCCGACTGCGGGAACTGCTACTCCGAGCCTTCGGTTTCGGGGCCTGACGAGTGGCCGAGCGTCTGGCATTCAGTCGCGATGCACTGCCCGTCCGAGACACTGCAGGTCTGGGGGTTGCAGGTGGGCGGTTCCCCGGGCGCCTGCCACCGTGGAGAGGAGGATAGACGGTAAAGCGTGTTGGCGGGATGTCTTTGTAGGGCGACATCCACGAATTCTCTTTGTCTTCCTCCATGTCGGCTTTTGACGGCTCTTGTGATGGCTCACCCTCAACACAGCCTCCGTTCTCGGACGGCCTCTCCGTTTCCTTAGTTTCTATGTCATCTTCAGCTGACTTTGCCTTAGCGCTGGCCTCTGCCTCTTCAGTAATTTCCATAGATGGTGGCGCATCCTCAACTGCAATGTCATCGGCGCCTCTCTCGTTCGGTTCAGTCGACTCAAGGACGGTGGTTTCTGCATCCGCATCCGCATCCGCATCCACGCCCGCGGTATCATCCGCTCCTGCTTCCTCCTCGGCCTTGAGAGCAACTCCATTCGCTTCAACCGGGACTTGCACGGTCTGGCCGTTTTCCCTCACGACTTCAGCGATCACCACGTCCGTAGCCTTCTGCTCTTCATCCTCTTCCCTAGGAGCGATAGCGTGCATGGCTGGCGCGAGCTCGAAGTTGGTGGCGTTGCTGCGACCCATAACGTACGGTGTCCAGGTGAGCGCGGCTGGGTCCAGTTGGACGTAATTCTTGGCTTCCCATTTCCCAACGTACTGCTTGCAAAACTCAACGTCGACGCGGAAGGCATAGAGTTGCGTATGTGGGTCTCGAACAAGACATCTGAGGCCTTCCAAGGCTGAGATGACATCGTCGGCAGTCATGCCCGTGTCGTCAGAGATTTGCTTGATGCTGAGGCCTCTCTTCTCGTGCCTGTCCTCGGGCACGCGGCTGAGTAAGTAGCGGCACATAACCAAACGCCAGTAGTTTCGGTACGACACGAGACCCATGTCAGACAGTGGCTTCTCTGGTGATCCGCATTTCTTTTCAACCCGAGTAAGGAGATAGGAAAAGTCGATCAAGAGGTTGCCATAGCCTTTCCGCTGGTGTATGGGGAGTGTCAGAATACAGGAGACGTTGTTCTGGCTGCTTGCTCTCTTTTCCTTGGAGAAATAGCCGACAAAATGGTACCCAAGGTCGTTGTACTCGCACAGTACATAGAACAAGAACGGCTCCACATCGTAGTAGAGCGTCTTGGAGCCCAGAAACAGCTTCGCCAGCAGACACAGGTTCTGACAATAAACAGGGTTCTTGCGGCCGTCCACTTCGAAGACTGAGATAGATCCGCTCCGGTATATCTCGTCCCCAGGAGGGTGCTTGGCCGGACACTTGAGCTTGTGCCGCCAAGCCACGTAGTCCGAATTCATGTACTTCAGGCAAAACTCACAGATAAAGAGCACGCGATTCCGGCTATACTCTTCAGGATACGGGGCCGCGTACCAAGTATCGATCTCCCAGCCACCAAATTCGATACACTCGATCTGACTGGCTGGGCCTGCTGACTTTTTAGATTTGCGTACTGGAGCCTCGGCCTCGGCCTGCATTTGCAAGAGCCTTTCTTTCCAGTCCTCTTCAGCCTTCTGCTTAGCCTCGTCGAATCGGCGGCGGTCCTCAGTGATGGGCAGCGTCTTGGATGTGTCGGCTTCAGCCTCGGTGAGGATACCACCATAAGGCTTGCCCTTATCGTCCATGTCTTTGTCGAAGAAAGAGTAAAAAGGCTGTGACATGCTTGACGCAAACGGCGCGAGGGGAGGCGTCGCTGTGGGTCTGCCGCCGCGTGAATTGCCTGCTCTTGCTGGCCTTGGGCCAGCTGCGCGTCGCCCACCGCGCTTTTGGGGCTTGGGCCTTTTGGACAAGATCTTCTTGAGCTCGTTTGGTTCAATGCGAAATTTCATAATGAGCTTCGAGCGTGTCTTCTTAACGATGGCAGCGGGCTTGTTTGTCTTGTTCGTTGGTATCTTCAGACGTAGGGATCGGGCTGACCGTGGTCGACCTTCCTCTTCAGCACCATTCGTGAACACCGTCTCGTCGATGCTCTGACTGTCCTCTGAGTCTTTGCGTCGCTTTCGAAGATTCGTGATAAGTTCCTCGTCCGCGATAGATGATGTCTTGCGCTTTCTAAGCACACGAGACCCATCCATAGGGTCGTCATCTAGCACGAGTTGGTTGAAAACTGAGTGAGAATCTGGCTTGACCGCCCCTCTTTGGGATGGCAGCAAGTCCCGTGCAAGTTTGGGTGCCGTAGATCTCCTGGTGACCGGTGGTGAGTCGGCATTGGCAGCGGCATTGCGGCCACGACTACCGTCATGTTCGCTTCCAACGTCTTCTCCGTCTTCATCTTCTGCCTCTGAGACGTCTGCGCATTCGGGGCACATCCATGACTTATTGCCTAATGCAATCATTAGCATTCAATTTATTCCTCCTAAGTCAGGGTTCATGGCTTACTGTGCTTCCCAGTCAAGGCTTTCCTTTCGCGGGCACATTGCTGGTGGGCTGCATGCATGTCAGTAGGTAAATATCAATAGTGACATCATCCTGAAAAGCCACTCACCACTTTCACCACACCCTGAGCAAGTCAGGAAGGGCCCAAACTCTTCGTGTGGATCATTCTCTTCATCTTGCTTGCAGAATGTACAGAGCGCAGCAGGTTCGGCCTCCGACTCGTCCTCTTCGTCTTCGTTTTCGGCGGCCTCAGCCCAGTCCCCTCCGTCTGAGGATGCATCACTTTCGGCACGAAATGATTCGCCCTCGCTGGCCTCGCTTTCTTCTTCGTCATCGGTCTCGCCCGGCCTGAGTTTAACAGCGCCAACGCCCTCTTCTTCGTCGTCCCCTTCTTCCTCATCACCGCCGCTCTCCTCTAGTATCTCTTTCCCTCCGCCAGGCACTTGTTGTACTTCATCGTCTGACTCGCCTTCGGCGTCCACGTAATTGTCTTCATCTTCTGCTTCGGCGTCCTCGTCACTACCATCCGCCTCGGAGCCATCAGCACTCTCAGCCTCCTGCACCTCGTCCTGCTCCTCTGTCTCGACCTCTTCCCCCTCAGCATCTAAGTCCTCTTCCCCTTCCGCATCTTCGTCGCCGTGCGCGTCGTTGTATTCTTCGCCTTTTGCATCGATGTCTTCTTCGCCCGGTGCATCCTCGTCGGAGTCGTAGTCGGCATTCTCATGGCTCTCGCGGACGCTCTGCTGGAGCTCTTCCTCCATAAGCTGCTGAGCACTGGTCAGCGCCCCCATTATGGGAATGCCCACCGGCTGATCCAGCGACAGCGCGCCGTTTTGTGACGACCAGGCTTCCGTGGCTAGCGTGGTTGGCAGCTGCCTCTTGCGCCGCTCTGTTTTCAGAGACAGAGAGACATGGGCACGTCGCCCTGTTTCATTTCCAGTGATTTCCTTGTTACGAACGGCTTCGTAGATCGGAACAGAGCTCGTTTGTCGTGATATGGGATGGGTTTGCGACGGCTTGTCGTTCCTGCGCGCATGGGTGGGGGCTTCTCGGCTGCAGGGGAAATGCGCGGTAGCAGACGCGCTCCTGGAAGAGGCGCTGGTCCTGTGCAGGGCAGATGGAGCAAGTCAAGTGGTCTGAGGGTGTTTCGACGCGTAGAATTAATGCAACTGTGATGTATTTATCAAGTTTGGGCGGTCATTGTGGTGGTTTCGCCATAGGGAGGAAGCGCGCTGTTCTGACTAGGAGATCATGCATTGGCCAGGGTTAGAGCTCCCCCAGATTGCTTACGTAACCACCTTGTTCACGGTTGCCGGCCCCAAGCGAGATGGTTCTGACTTCATCCAGGATCACAACTACAACCTCAAGGACAATCCAAGTGCGACAATTGAAGCCACCCACCCAACCAAGAAGGCAAGTCTCTACCAAGAAACGCTTTGACTTGATTGCTGTGCTAATTGATATCGATCAGACATCGAATCGACAACAAGACATCATGCCTGTCCCCTTCGAAACTTTCCTTCCATATGCCATCGTCTTTACGGTGTGTGAAGCCCGAACTCCTCTTTCCTCTCCAGCTTCTGCTAAGACGAGACACAGATGTTTGGCGTCACTGGCGCCGGACTATCGAATATCAAATACTACGCAAATGGAAAGAAGAGAGCCAGGCGGTCGCTGGACCAGTGGGACAGAGTGCGTACATCATCTCCTGACGTGCCGCCCCTCGACTTGACGATTAGCTGACTTTCTTCGCAGCAAAGTACGATGACACAGGACCACTCGCCTCCTAGACCAGACATGATTATCTCTCCCTGGGTGGCTGACTATGTTGTACTGACTCTGCGAGCTGCAGTGATGGACCGCGACCGAAGACTCACTGGAGAAATACGAGGACAAACGGACACTCCGATAGCGCCACCGGGTTACGAGTTGAACAACCCTTGGAGGGTATGTGATCTGAACCTCCTTCCTGAGATCGATGATATTTGGAGCTGACATTTTGTGCTGCAGGTGGAGAAGCGAGTCTGCTAGACACCTTGTTACATGGGACTTCGACGGGGACGAGGGTAAAATAGAGGTGCGATTGATGTACGCACTGCAAACGTTCGAGAAAGATCGGTCACAGTGTCGCAGAAGGAAGGGCTATTTGGGGCCAGAGAGGCATTTCTATTCTTTGTTTTTTTGAGCAACTCAAATACCATCAACAGTGGACAGATGGCCGATTGCAGCATGGCTATAGTTGTATTTGTGGTCTGTTTTTGTTCAATCCCTCTAACAACATGCATGCCTGGCACATTGCCTGGCTTGACATGTAGCCGCATTTCTCACATTTTCCCATCACCTGCTTGGTGATCACCTTCTTTCCTCCCAGCTTTCCGTTGCGTGTTGGCAGGTTCTGGCCATCCTTCGTCCGTGGCGTCAGGGGAACAGCAGCGGTGACATCGATCTCAAGGTCCTTAGAGATATCATTGCCTCTCAGCTGGGCCTCCATGACCGCCATCTCATTGCCCGAGCTCCGGCCATTTGCAGATCCACATCCGCCGATATCTTCCTCTTCCGGGACCGTGTCAACCGGAGTCGGCTTGCCCTTGCATGCACACTTGTCGGGCTGTTTCCCCGGGACCAATCTGGCCATGTCCTCTCCGCTGCGTACGATATCCAGGATCGCACTCGGGCGGATTTTTTCCAGGTTCTTGATAAGACTTCGTGCACTCCCACGGAAGGCCTCCGGACTGTATATGCACTCGGTACTGAAATAATCCAGCTTCTTGTGATGTGCATACAACACAATCTCTTTTTCATATGAGTATTTCAAGGGCTTGCTCCGCTTGACGTCCGAGTTCGAGTCGCCAGTGATGATACTGGTAGCCCGGGACAGCCGGGGCAGGTCTCCTCTCAACAGATTCATCAGGACCGTCTCCGCCACATCGTCCGCGTTGTGACCCGTGACAACATGCTTGATCCCCAGCATCTTGGAGCCTCGATCCAGGGCCTGTCGTCGGAAGACACCACAGTATGTACAGTTGCCCTTCTTTCCGATCGTGTCAACCACCTGATCCATCGTCCAACCGTAGAGCTCATCGTAGCCCACAATCTTCAGAGGCATGTCGTACTGTACTGCATTACGCTTGACTGTCTCCAGGGAGTCGTCTCGATAGCCCTTGATCCCCTCATCTATACTCAATAACATCAAGTCCAGGCCATAATCGTGTCGTTCATTCAGAGTCTTCAGGACAGACGCCAAGACTGTCGAGTCCTTACCACCAGAGGCTCCGATGGCGACCTTTTCTCCAGGATAGAACAGGTTGGATGAGATGATGGTGTGGTGGACTTCTTCCTCAAATATCCGTATGAAGCACGTCTTACAGAGCTTCTGGTGATTTTTTGGCCGTTTGATTACGGCCCGTTCTGCCTGGCAAACACCGCAGGGTGTTGGAGGCATCCTGCAGGCTCCTCAAACGCTGACAATAAAGGTGTTGATCCGAAAATGAAGGGGAGAAAAAGGTCTGTTGAAGCCCTCCGCTTTTTCGAGGAAGGATGCCCAAGTGCTGCCTCAATGTTGGCTTGGGCCCCACCAGCTGTTGCACGGCTCACTGAAGACCCCTGTACTTTGGCCCTTGTATCACCTCCCTACAGCTTCTTCAATGTCAAAATAGGCTTATGGCGGTTGCTAATAGTAAGCGATGAGTTCGGGCTGTATCAAAGTGAATTTGTAGGTCAAGTGGAAAGCCTGACATGCCTGCAGTCTGAGGGGCGAGTTCTGATAGTATTCTTAGTCCTGGATTCGGGGCATCACGTGGATAAAGCTCGGGCCACCCGCGCTAGCTGCCAAACGACTAGCGCGGAATTTACTAGCCCACCGATTCTCAAAATCTCGACTGCGGGCCCGCGAGTTTTTTCTGAAGATTTTCCTCCTTCGCCAGCCAACTGCTTCTCTCGAGGGTCAACGACAAGCAATCGCCCAACCAACAACCCGTCAAAATGGTAAGCATCTGATCGAATCGCCTATTACAATGGCATCTTGCATTGTGCGATGATGTTCATTGCCTTTTGAACAAAACTATGCTCTCGTCTTCAACGACCGAGACGCATTTTCCGCCCGTTTTGTGTCCTTGCGGCACAAGGGTGATGATCTACCTGGCTTGAGCTTCAGCAGCGCTGGCAGAAATGTCGCCTACTGGGCTCTCTAGAGTTCAAGAAAGACCACCAGTCAATGAACAACATTTGCTGATGTCTTTTCTTCCTCAATGACAGCCTCCCAAGTCCGGTAAGAAGGCGGCCCCCGCGCCCTTCCCCCAGTCCAAGGCTGGCAAGAAGGCCTCCAAGGTACGTTGAGAATCCCCTCTTCCCTTTGCTCTCCCGTCAACCACACCCCTTGGTCGAATGCTAACACCAATGCGATGGCAGAACCCTCTCATCGAGAAGCGTCCCCGCAACTTCGGTATCGGCCAGGACATCCAGCCCAAGCGCAATGTCTCCCGCATGGTGAAGTGGCCCGAGTATGTCCGCCTCCAGCGCCAAAAGAAGATCCTCAACATGCGCCTCAAGGTGCCTCCTGCGATCGCCCAGTTCCAGCACGTCCTCGACAAGAACACCGCTGCCCAGGCCTTCAAGCTGCTCAACAAGTACCGCCCTGAGACCAAGACGGAGAAGAAGGAGCGTCTGCTGAAGGAGGCCACCGCCATCAAGGAGGGCAAGAAGAAGGAGGATGTCTCCAAGAAGCCTTACGCCGCCAAGTACGGTCTGAACCACGTCGTTGGTCTGATCGAGAACAAGAAGGCTTCCCTGGTCCTCATCCCCAATGATGTCGACCCTATTGAGCTGGTCATCTTCCTGCCTGCTCTCTGCCGCAAGATGGGTGTCCCCTATGCCATTGTCAAGGGCAAGGCTCGTCTGGGCACCGTTGTTCACAAGAAGGTAAGCCGCAAAACCCCGGAAGGAAAAGATACCAACTTCTGAAACGCCGCTGACATGATCTCCCCCTCTCTAGACCGCCGCTGTTCTCGCCATCACCGAGGTCCGCTCCGAGGACAAGAGCGAGCTGTCCAAGCTCGTCTCCGCCATCAAGGACGGCTACATGGCCAACACCGAGAACTCCCGCCGCCAGTGGGGTGGTGGTATCATGGGTGACAAGGCCAACAAGCGCACGGAGAAGAAGAGGAAGGCTATCGAGTCTGCCATCAAGGTCTAAGCGTCTTGCGAGGTCTGGTTTCATTCAATGGGATAGCATGGTTGGCCCAGGGTTCACATCTTTTCTTTTTTTGTGATGGTCACGGCGTACGGGAAAATACCAAAACGGTTATGGATGACACAATGGAAATTGCTTGATCTGGACAACATTCTCGGTCGCATTTGTATTGTGTGACATTGCCGCCGAGTAGCCAAGCCCACTCATGAATACGACTCTCGAGATGAAAAGGAGAACACCCATGCGCCCGTTCGTGAATGTCGTGAGCCACTACCGAGGTGGTGTCAAAAGGGGATGTGTTTGTATTCATATTTCATGTTGAGATGTTGTGCAACACTGTCTACACTGTCTAGTGACATTACACCCAACTAAACTAACCCCCGCCAGTGTGGTTCTCTCTTATGGGGGGCTTCTGCTCGCGCAGTCTCGCGTGCCGAGGCAAAAGATCTCGTAGCAAGTGTAAGCTACCAACCATCAAGTAGTCTCCATGATATTGGGGGGACATGCAAAACAGACCCGGATTCAGGCAGGGGGATCTTCAGCTGGGCGCCAGGGATCGGGCGATGGCGATCTCGCGTTTGAAGCATAGTGATTCCTAGGGTTCCAGATTCTTGGTATCTGTAATCTTTGGGACCACGATATATGTGCCACACCGTGTCCCCTGGTGACAACATCCTTATCGGGTTTGAAGAGGTTTCAGCCCAGACCCGTGTTGGATCTTAATCCGGGGGCTTCTGGACACTGGAGGATTCTTTATACATACATATAAATAAGTTTCATGGCCATCCCAAGTATTTTTGCTCCTTGAGGACATGTTCCTGTTGGATGCTTCTGACGAAGAACGACCACCATCCATCCATCCATCCATTCGTCCGTTCACCCCATCCACACTTCACTCCCCTAAGCGTTCTGTTCCATCGCACGGCGACAAACGAAGTGGTCCTCAACCCACTTACCCAACCCACCTGAACCCCATAATCTACAACCAGCTCGCGTTTGTCAAAGGCCATTATCGCGCACCGAAAGCCCGGGCGTTGTTTGTTTCTCAGGTTCGTATGGGCCGGTGTGTCCCCTCCGCCCTCTCTCGGCACTGAACAATACGGGCGAAGGTTCTAACTTGACCAGACAGTTCGAATACTTTAATGCTTCATAAACCCAACAGAAGAAACGTAACAACGACGACAACAAGGACCACCACCACCAACCCCCCCCCCCACCCCCACCACAATCAGTCATCATAATTGACGCTTCCAGCCCTGCGCTCGCTTCCGCTTATCACCCTCGACATATAGCCCAGGGGAACTCACCGAGAATCGTCACCGCTTACTCGGCTTCGGCACCGGCTGCATATCGGTAGGAATTCGATACCTTGCACAACGGGGGATCCACAACAGCTTGTTCTGTGCTATTGTCTAGAACCTCGCTCGCTCTGAGCTACGAGGGTCAGGAGGGGGGGCCCCGATGCTCTGTCCAAACCCATTCTAAGACCAGAGCTACCTCATATAGCTCTATCCCTTCTCTCTCTCTGTGTCGCTGTCTCTCTCTCTCTCTCTCGCTCGCTCGCTCCCATTACGCCCAGACCGCCGAGCCTTTTGATCATACAAAAAACGCACGGGTGCATCGAGAATTCCCTTGGCCCGACTCTCTGATACAAGCCCGAGACTCGAAATGGCACACAACCGTAAGTACACACAGCTTATATGCATAACCACGGAAATCCGCCCCAATGCCGAGTCCTCGGGTGATGTATCAGACCATTTCTTGTCCTATCTCCCCCCCTCTCTCTCTCCATCTCAAAAAGACAGAGAGAGTGATAGAGAGAGAGAGAGAGAGAGAGAATAAAAAAAACCGATCATACTGTTGAAGTGGTCAGCCAACCTCCATTGTCATTTATCTCTGTTGCCAAGCGCAAGGATTCCACCCGTTCTTGTGTCTCCAAGCTCATGTATACAACACTGAGCCGTTGTTATGGCGCACACTTTACTGACCGAGCCCGTCTCCACCACAGAGGACAGCTACCAATATGCGCTGAGCTCCAACGGCGCCTGGGCGGGCTACAAAGCCCACCAGAACCCAGAGTTCTTCTCGAAGCTTGCCAGCGGCCAATCACCGCAGATCCGTAAGTAGTCACACGTCTCAGCCCGCCCCTCTCTTCCCACCCCTCCTTCCGGTGTGCCTTGGGTGGGCTCCGCTGCAGTAGTAAGAGGAAGCGAGCTCTGAGCTGCAGCGGGTTCGTGTGGTGCCCGCTTTTTCCTTTGGTCCCTTCACGGAGGCAAGCAAGCAAATCCCCCAAGCAAGAAAAGAAAAGGTACATATTCTGGGTCTGACTTTTTTTTTTCCTTCCCCCTCCACACATGACAGTCTGGCTCGGGTGTTCTGACTCCCGCTGCCCCGAGACGACAATCCTCGGGTTGCAGCCGGGCGACGTGTTCGTGCACCGTAACATCGCCAACATCATCTCGGCCACCGACATCAACACATCGGCGGTGATCGAGTACGCCGTGGCCCACCTCAAGGTCCGACATATTGTGCTCTGCGGCCACTCTGCGTGCGGCGGGGCGGCGGCGGCACTGTCGGACGCGCGCGTGGGCGGCGTACTCGACACGTGGCTCACGCCGCTCAAGGCGGCCCGGTTCGCGCACGCGCAGGAGCTGGCCGAGATCAAGGACGAGAGGGAGCGGCTGGTCCGCATCGCGGAGCTGAACGTCGAGGCCGGGGTCAAGGTGCTGCTGGCCAACTTCACGGTGCAGGAGGCGATCCGGGACCGTGGGCTCGAGGTGCACGGGTGCCTCTACGACATCGCGTCTGGGCGGATCCGCGACCTGGGTTTTGGCAACGCTAAGGCCAAGGTGAACGGGCAGAGGGTGCCGGGCCAGAACGATATCATCAGGGGCAAGCATGCCACGCTGGTCTTCAGGAACAGTGGTGCCTCCATGACTGGCCGATGAGGGGTCTGCCGGGCGTCGTCGTCGTCGTTATCATAATCGTCGCTGGGCGTGCTTCTTGGGTTGCTGGGTATCTTGCCTTGGGGAAGAGGGCCCACAGACAGTGTTGTTTGCTTTGGTGTCTCTGTTAGGGGTTTCCTTCCTTGTCTTTGATGAGCAGCAGCGAGCGTTTTTGTTTTTGTTTTTCTTCTCTTAGAAACCAGAGCAACACATAAGAAAAGCTTTCATCCATCAGCAGAATAAATTATCATACCATCTCTGCTCTTCCACAGGTAAACGGACGTTCTTTTATGCTTTGTCATGTCGCTAGGCTGTGATGATGATGAGAACCCTGTCCTTGAACATTCTTTGAAGACCCCGCAACCGTCCAATGACATGCTGTGGTATTCCTCTCGTCACTTACATCCACTGCGCCTAGGAACTTCCCAATCATCAACCTTCAACATCCAAATGCCATACATATCTTCCTGACCTCGACCTATTGACAAGACCGTCGTGGGTTTATTTGAGATCTGGGTGAAAATAGAGCTGAATGACGTATGCAAAGGAATCAACTCGCTGCAGTATGTAAGGCTTTCTTGGGAACGCTCCACTGTATTAACTTGGCATGTGCCCGCAGCAAGCTCTTGGGCTGCTCTTACCAACAGCGACTTCGGCCAAAACGCAATTGAGGCAAGAAAATCATACTATTCCTCCCTCCTCCTCCTCCTCCTTTTCCTCCTCCTCCTTCTCCCCCTCCTCCACAGCCCCCCCTCTTTTTCCCCTCCTCGACTGAGGATAAACTACTGACACACATTCTGTCCTGACAGCGTTTGGCTTGTACTATTTGCAGTCGTGAGAGCCACACTGGTGTCGACTTTTTCAACCTGACGAGTCGAGGATATCATCATCCTTGCCAGCACCTCACTCCCAGACAGACCATCGAGCGCACTGCTAGGTGCGAAGAGGGGTTTAGTCTAGATCCGATCCGATCAGATCCGATCAGACCAGACCAGATCAGACGGCAGCTGTTTCGTTTTGATGATTGCTTGCTCAAGAATAGCAAGCCGCCAGGATGTCGTCGCTTTCAGTCCTCACGGACGACCAGATCAAGGAGCTGCTCGAGTCCATGACCGCAGATGATCTCGAGGCCTTCTACATGGACTTGAAGGGGGCGCTCCACGACTACTCAGTAGGGTCACAGCCTGACGAGGAGGATGCAGACATCCATCAGCCCCATCGCACAACCATCAACTCCTCCAGAACAGGCGCCACGTCCCTGTTCATGCCCTCCAGCAGCCCAGCCGGTCTCGGCGTCAAGGTCATCACCCTCACACCACCGCAAAAAACAACGACAACAACAGAGGAGGAGGAAGCCCCGAGCAGCAGGCCCAAGATCAAACCCACCGGCGCCATCACCCTGTTCTCCTCCACAGGCAAACCGGTAGGTATCCTGCACGCCAGCACGCTCACCGCCTTCCGCACCGCCCTCGCCTCGGCGTGCCTCGTGGTCAAGCGCAACAGGATCCAGACCATCACCACCTTTGGCAGCGGCGAGCAGGCCTACTGGCACATCCGACTCGCCCTGATGCTCCGCGGCGACACCGTCCGGCACGTGAACATCATCAACCGGACCTTCTCCGAGAGCGCCAAGAACATCCTCAAGCGCTTCTACGCCGTCCCTGCCGAGGTCAAGAAGCGCGAGGGCTGGGCCGACGCCGACTTCGGCATGCTGACCCCGAGCTACGGCGAGTTCGCCCGCCTTCTGCGCGATCAGGTCAGGGCCGCCGACGTCATCTTCTGCTGCACGCCGAGCCAGGAGCCGCTCTTCCAGCACTCGATCCTGACCAGCGGCGAGGGGCGGAGGAAGGGGCGGCTGATCGTGGCCATCGGGAGCTATACGCCTGACATGCTCGAGCTGCCGCTGGAGTTGGTGCACCAGGCGGTCAGGACGCACGAGCACGGCCACCGACACTTTCATAAACATGCTGTGGAGGGGGGCGTGGTGGTCGTGGATACCCTGGATGGTGCGCTGAAGGAGGCGGGAGAGGTCATCCAGGGCGAGCTGAGCCCAAATCAGCTCATTGAGTAAGTCAAGGGTCTCCCAGGCAGGCTCCGCTGGGATGCTAACACGCGATAACAACAACACAGGCTGGGCGAGCTCGTCATGCTGCACAGGATCAAGATGGACGAGGAGTCCTCCTCGGATACAGGTAGCTACATGTCCAGCGAGGGCAGCAGCAGCGCGCTCACCTCGGAGTTTGATAAGCTCGATCTCAGCTCGGGCCCATCCATGTCGACCATCTTGAGCTCCACCTCCACAGAAAACGGCGGCAGCAACAGCCAGCCCGGGAGCCGGCCGTCCTCGCCGGCCCGAAGCAGCAGCCGCCCGCTCTTCCACCGGCGGAGGTCGAGCCATCGCTCGGCAGAGCAGCAGCAGAAGAAAAAGAAGGACCGGGAGAGCCACATGTGCAGGTGGCTGCAGGGAGGAAATGTCATCTACAAGAGCGTAGGGCTTGGTCTTATGGACCTCACGGTGGGCATGAGGGTTATTGAGTTTGCGAAGCAGAAGGGGGTTGGTACCCATGTGGACGGATTCTAGGAGAAATCGTCGTCGTCGTCGCCACCGCCGCTGCTGCCCAGACTCATGTCTGACTTTCTGGTGCCCATTGAGGGGTCGGACCGAAGTTTTCATGCCCCTCGGAAGTAGAACTATCTGCGCACCCAGCAATGAAGGCCTACTCAGGCAGACCCCTACTCTCCATCTGAGTAGTACGGCTATCTTTTTTTTTTTTTTCAGGATATATATATTTTACGCTGTACGGATGTATATCGTACGTGACAGGACATGCAGTCCACTTCAGGACCCACCCCATCACTTGTATCCACGATCTCCTGCGTTCACGGCACGTCAACCTCATCCACGATCTTGGCCCGTCCCATCTCCTCCTCTTCCCTCCTCCTCTTCTCCCAAAAACCCCTGCCATAACTCACCAAGATCTCCTGCCCCTTCCCGATCCCCCCTCCCTTCCCCTTCATCTTCTTGCTCGCCGGCAGCACAAAGACCCCCATCCCCCTCTCCCCCCTACGAACATCCCACACCTCACAAAACTCCGCATTCGGCCTCACAACCCCAGGCACCCCACGATAATCATTAGCAAACCGTGCCTCATTCCCCATCCTCGCCGCGTCAACGGCGACACCCTCATCATCGTCGCCCTCACTGCGGCGATCGGTCAGCCAGAGGTCGTAGTCCGACGCCGTGTGCGCTGGGTCCTCGGACGGGTGGATCTCGCCCAGATACGGCAGGATGAGGCAGCCTGGGCGCAAGGCGCGCGTGGCGAAGAGGCCGGCCTGGTGGAAGGCTGGGTGGTGGGGGTCTGTGATGGGCGTGATTCTCACGTTGGGGGAGGGGCCTGGCTTGTGGCTGGGGGGCACCTCGCGTAGATCTGGGTTGTTGGTGGTGGTGGCGGTGGTGGTGGTGGTGGTAGGGGGCCTGGTGCGCAGGGACCGGAGTTGGGTTTTGGTGAGGGCTGGGGCGTAGGAGGGGGAGGTTAGGTAGGGGAGATGGGCGGGCCAGTTCTTGGGGGCGGGTTGTTTTTTGGCGGCGGGCATTCTTCTTCTTTCTTCCTTTTTCTTCTACTTTCTCCTTGGCTGCTGTGTGTTAATTATTGTGCAGAGCTTGCGAGGTTCACTGCCCTTTTTCTTCTCTCCTTGAAGTTAGGCTCGACTCAAAAAAACGTAGGTCGGGTGAGATTTGTGGAGTGTGGCAGCTTACTCTCAGTACCAACCAAGCCTTGGAGAGACGGGAAAAGGTGCGTCTTCCCCATGCATGCCCTGCGACTCCGCACACAAGCGGGGATGGGGGCATACACTGCAGTAGGTGCGAGCGATTCTTAGAGAGAAGGAGCAGCTAGAGGGGAAAAACTTTAAAAAATACTAAGGAATGCAAAATCCAATCACGAGTTAAAATTACTGCGCGGTCAAGTATTTGCAAAGAGGAAAATCGAATTGCTCAGATCGATCCAGTGATAATGGACGAGATCGGAGTGAACCAGGCTTGCCTCTCGAGTTGAGCCTCGAACCACGTGCTAACGATACTTGAGAATGCCCGTCTGTGGACTACCAGCATAACAGAACAGGTATGATTGAATTTCTTCTTATCCTTCTTGGTATAAAGTAAGCCAGTCGAAGCCAGCCGGAAGAAGATCACTGAGAATAGTGGCGAGTACAAGAAACACAGCTCTGTGATGGCGTCAGTCCCAGACAATATCCGCAGCAACCAAAACAATCGTCTATATATTTGGTCACGCCTCAAAAAGCCTGCCCTATCGGAATACCAGGTGGACTTCCCCTTCTCATATGCCTGTGATAGTCAAAGTCATGCCAGCCGTCCCTCAGCGGGTCCTGATATCCCGCCGTCCACTGTTGCCTGTACCCCGTTGCCCACTGCTGGTGATAGCTCTGCGCCCACTCGTCGTCCTCACGTATTTGCCGCCCACCCATACCACTTCCTCTCGGCTGGCCGTAGTAGACCTGATCGTGTCCCATGACCGGCAGCTTGAAACTGTCCCTCGACTGGACAGTCTGCAGCCGCCGCGGCCGCGTCGGGCTCCTGGGTCCCAGGAACGAATGTGCCGCGGACAAGTTGCGGGCCGGAACCTGCGGGAGGCGGCGTTCCTCGTTCGATCCGAGATGCCTCTCTGAGCCGGCGTTGGTCCGCCTGGACCGCACGCTGCTTGTCGGAGATGACCGTGTGGTGGACCTGTCATGGACATGCAGACGGCCTTTTCGCACGCTGACAACCCAGGAAACAGATCTCTCCCATGCACCCGCGAAGAGATCAGATAATGCCGGCATGCAGCTGTATATGGCACTCATATCGGTCTCCCCAAAAAAAATATTGGCGGTTTTCTGTGGCGAGTCGGAGGGGTTTTTTTTTTTTTTTTTGTTCTGGCTTTTGTCTCTCTTTGCAAGCACGGCGGATGGTGGTAGCGCTCAGTGCGGCGTTGACGGGACTGCTTCACCTTCGAGGCTATCATATGACGCCGTGAAGAGTCTCGACATTGCGTGCAGCCCTCTCCGATCACGTCAGGAAGGCTGGAGAGCTGTGGAATAGGCTGGCGGTGCTGTGGTGAGAAAAGATGGGGTTGCTAAAGCGGAAGAGCCGGAGCTCAAGAGAGTCGGAAGAAAACCGAGAGGGAGAGGGAAAGAGAGACAGAGGCGGGATATGGGTGGCAGAATGCTACCGTAATTAATACATCGTGTGTGTGGCTGGACTGTGCTTGTGGTGTGCCTGCTCTAGGAATAGCACGTTGGGGGCTGAACAACGGTTGTGGAACAGCCTTTCACACCCCATTCCTGAGGGAGACGGATGAGGCTGGCCACCACATCCCTTGGTACAGAAACTAGGTACGTTTGCCGCCTGCAGATGCATCCTTCGAAAATTATCGACGAAAGAGACATTTCTTACGCTTTTGGGGGCGGACACGGCAAACCAGACACCTCCATAGCAGGTAACCACCCACCCTCGACGTTCAGGCTCGGCCGGTTGGGCCTGCAGGGGGGGCGTGTATGTCGTTGAACAACCTCTGAGCTGTGAGATATCTAGAGTTTGGAAGCTTTCCATTTGACTCTACACGAGAGGGCCAATATTTCACTCTGGTAAGACTTGATGGATGGCTACAAAGGGAGATAGCACATGTAGCATGCCAATTTATATTTCATACCTGGTGATGGCACCTCTGAGTCTCTATTTAACTACAATACATATTGTTAAAGAGCAGGAAATAACTACACTTCCACTTCAATTTTGATGACTGCAATCATAAGCATCATCATGAGCCCCAGGTCTATGGACTTACTTTTTTGTCCAAAGTTGCTGTTCTTTGTGCTTTAGTCCAACACGACACTTTGATAAATCAAATATCATGATGTCCAGCTTGCGGGTCAATGGAATAATTTAACATCTATGCCATGCAACATATTCCATTGCCCAACTGAGATGAATTGACTAGTTTTACAAAGCATATTGACTTTACTGGACCAAGGAGATCATGATGTTTCGATTCCATGGTTGACAATAGAGATGTGCTTCACAAGAGAACTTGATATAGTTGCTAGTGAGAGAAGCCGAAGGAAAGTCGCTTGTCTTAGCAATCACCCCAGCTTCACATTTTGGAAATACGCTGCATAATATTGAGAACGAGCAAACTATTGATCAGTCCTAGTTTTTCAGGAGTCCATGCTGCATAGTCCCATGGACAGGCTATAATAAAATTGCTAGTGAACTTTTCACAACATGAAATCACAGGCTTTCAAGTGGATTTATAGAACCAGGGACTAGAATGAGGCAGGAATATGAATCATACATGTTCGAATACGGCTGCTATTGATATGAAAGACAAGTCTGTCCCCAAAAAGGGAGAGAAGGAAGGTGGGGGTTGAGAAGGTGTCGTCAGTGAACCCGGGCCACATCTGATGGGAGCTCAAGCCCTAGATTTGTTTTCAGATCTATATATTATTAAAGTAGCAATCAGAAAATGTGTGAATAGCGACAAATGGTGGGGCCAATCGACTCTCAGTCACTCGAAGCTGTGAATCACCAGGTGGGCAAGTAGCCTTGCCCTATTGCCCCGCCGGTCCATCCTGGATTCCTTCCTCTGCTACAAAAGAAGACTTTCGATCCTCTCTTTTACCGACACACACACACTCTCTCTCTCTTTCAATGCCTCGTCCACAAACCAACAAGAGAGAAGCCTCCTACTAAGCACACCGTTCTGAGGAGAAATTGGTTCAAGATGTCGGACATGCCCAACAAGAAACAGCTTGGTGATTCCAAGAAGCTCAAGCAGCCTGGTATGTCACTGACCACCCCAAGAATGTTTCTCCTCGTCTCTCCAACCAAGCCAAGCAGTCAACCAGCAGGCTAACCATCAAGATACAGACCAACAGCAAGCTGCTGGTGACATCGACCTGGCCGGCAGTCTTGCCAAAATGTACATCACTGTCCCTGATCCAGACATCATCATGGATACGGTCGACCGCGGTGTGAAGGAGGGTGGTAGCCAGCCCAAGAAATACAAGCTCCCCAACATTGGTGCTGGTTTTGATGCCGTCAACAATACCGTTCATGGTCCCTCGGACACTTCTCCTACCGGTCTTTACGCTACCTTTAGCCAACTCTTCCACCCCAGCGACGCTGCCGCTGATGCCCAAGTCAACTCCACCGATGAATTCGGCGCCCCTGCCATCATCACCGAGGATCCTGCCGACTTCCCCCTGACATCGAGAGTCAAAGCCTCCGAGTGCAACGCTGGCTTGTTCAGCAGTATTCCTGCCGAGATCCGCCTCCAGATCTACGGCTATCTCTTCGTCAACCCCCGTGTCACACTCGAGGTCGAGGACTTCCACCACCGTGGACGTGACAACTCGAGCAGGCCCAGGATCGTCAACACGGTCCACCATGACGGCGTCTACAACCTTCTGGCCACCTGCCGCGCCATCCACAACGACGCCCTGCCCTCGTACTGGCAGGGTGTCATCCTGACCTGCCGGGGCAAGAGCGGCGTCTGCTACCTGGACGAGTTCGTGGATGCGATCCCTCCTGTCATCCTGGACAACGTCAAGCACCTGCGCAACGTCAACCTCCCCCACATCAAGTCCCGCCGGCTCAGGGGCCACCCCGAGCTCACCGCGCACGCCCTCCTGCAGCGCTTCAAGAAGGGCATCAAGACTTGTGAGATCGTCATCCCCCACTCGGACGGAAGGGGCAAGCTCGGCAGGCACACCCAGCAGACGGTCAATGGCATGCGACAGACCGGCGTCTTCTTCACGCGCGCCCTCCAGGAGCCCCGCGACTGGCTCAGCGAGGCCTATGGTCTTCCCAAGGGCTGCCAGACCCACTTCCTCTCCCAGAGTATGGACACCAACAGCCATTATTACCCTGTGTGGCGTACGGTATGTGCAAAACCAAATAACCCCCCCCCCCTCTCCCCCTCCCCTCCATACCGGGGCCTCCCCTGCGCGTCCCCTTCCCCTCCCCTCCCCCTTTTGAGATGGCTTGCTAACTTGACTTGACACCTCTTGAATCACAGGTCACGTTCCTCAGCTACACCCGCGGCACCTTTGTGAAGCAGCTCTACAGAGGCTACCCACCCGAGGCCATCGACCTGGAGCAGGGCTTTCGCAGTGCCATGACCCTTCGCCCGACCTAGTGTGAGCGGAGCAGGAGCGAGTGGATTGCTGCTGCTGCTGCTATTGCTGCTACCACTACTACTACTGCTGCTGCTGCTGCTGCTGCTGCGGGTTAGTTGATGGGTATCTGCTCAGTCCTGCGCACGTCATACACAGTGGGTGGTGAGTGACTCTCGGCAGCCAGGGGAGGACATTCTGTGAGTGAGAGAGGGAGAAAGAGCATTCGCTGCGGTAAACACAACGGTTAGACGAGGATGCAGAGGGATTCTGGGATGGCTAGGTTCAAGATGGTAGCATGGGACGACTCTTTTGTGACTTGCATGCACTTGTTGCTGCCTGGAACGAGCTGTTCAGGCCGGTGCACCAGATGGATGGTATTTGCCTCCTTGACAACCTCTTCCTCTTTCTATCTTTATTTTTGAGAAATGAGTGCGCAATACAGGTTTGATTTCACTATTTGCATGGGCTTGTGCTGTGAAGGTGACCTTTTGTCTAGTGCCATCTACTGCCTGCTGCCAGTCACGAACAGTTCAGAGGCGTGAGGAATGCGTTTTTGGAGTAGACGGTCTTGTGAGGTAACAATGGCTCCTGCCGAAAGATGACAAACCCAAGGGAAGAGCTCGTAGCATTACTAATGCTCGGGGCCAGCGTACGGACTTAAAAAAAAAAAAGCAAACAGGGGGAGGGGGGTTAAGACAAGGCGAAGGGCCGAACTGTTCTGTCCATTGTTCCTGATGTGGAGCTGAATTCCTCCTACTGCGACTGGATTATGAGAGACAAGTTTATGGACTGGTTGATGATGATTGTTGCCAACACAACAACGGAAAACATCTTCATACGCAAGCGGAAGATAAAAAGCCCCGGATCTTCCCCGTTGGACTTTGATAGAAACCTCCGCAGGCGAGAGATGGTGGGTCAAGGCCCCGAGCCTCACTCAGCAGGGTTCCAGGGCCCTTTTCGCGGTTTCGCTCGCGGTTGACATTTAGGACCTTGGTTTTTTTTTGTTTTTTGGCAAGCATGCACAATTTACCAAGGAAAAATCTACACCTCGTCAGCAAAAGAATTGTCCTGCATCCTGCACGTTGCTGACGAACCAGAATTGATCTCCACCAATAATGCTTTGGGAAGCCGCTCTTCCTCGCGGGCGCGAGATGACACACACGCTGCATGGACATGACGGGGGGGGCGACGACAGTAATCCCTGCCAGGAACCAGCGGGACACACCTGCCCCTCTTTCCCTTGTAATAATTATTTCCGTGGGTCCTCCTCCGTGCCGTGTGGGCCTCCTTCCGTGACTTTTCTTTTGGTAGGATCCGCAGAGCCTCGGCCTTATCGAACAAAGAAGGAGAAGATGACCCCCCCCCCCAAAAAAAACCCCCCAAAAAACATCGATATATATCAAAAGCCTCGTGGTGTCACATCCCCTTGAAAAAAAAATAAGTGTTGGCAGTACTTGCCATCTCTTGAGCAATTCATTTGTAATTGATGCAGGTTCACTTTGCATGCCTGTACAACACCAAATCATTTCTCACCGACATAGTGACATAGTGATAATTTCGTCTTGGACGACTTCTTTTTTTCTTTCTTTTTTTTTTCTTTCCCCTTCCTCAAATTCCCACCAGCAGCATCACACCAGCAATAGGAGGAGGTCGACTGCCACATACATCTGACCCATCATCCCAGGTTGGTGTGAATACTGAGTGGTTACCACTACATGGGCTCAGCTGCAATCTGGGCTGGAAGGTTCAGGCATCAGCAACAATCCTGCTCACCGACTAAGAGACTCTAGATTCTATCTGATCTCACCGTCCCCCCCCCCCCCTCTTTTGGATCAGGTGAGGGAGTCTACGGAATGTCAGACGAGAAGGAGAACTCTCGGATGGACGCTGAGGGCGTAAGCCTTGACCGACCCAACACGTCCTCGACTGCCCATGAGAAGGCAACCGATGATAGCAGCTCAACAGAAGGGATAGGGGTCACAATGGAGACCGAGGGAACCAATCAGAAGCAGCAGCAGCAGCAGCAGCAGCAGCAGAAGGAGGAGGAGGAGGAGGAGGAGAAGGACGATGACGACGAGGCCCAGTACGAATCCATCAGGGTTGCCACAGCTGCCTCCAACCCGACAGACTCAATCGCACGCATCCGCTCCAACAGGTCCGCTAGGTCTATGCGGTCTCTCTCGCAGATGCGCTCCCAGAACGGCTACGGATGTGATGATGTCAACGAGGCGGAGGACGAGGGAGAGGATGACGAGGAGGGCGCCTCCTCCTCCTCTTCGGACCCAGAGGCCCAGCGGCAGAAGAAGAAGAAGAAGAAGAAGGAGAGGGACGAGTTCGAGGTCACCTTCGAGGGCGGGGCCGCCGACCCGTGGAACCCGCGCAGCATAAGCACCCGGCGCAAGTGGATGATCGTGACGCTCGCGTCCGCAGGGAGCTTCTGCGTGACCTGTGCCTCGTCCATCTACACGTCGACGTACACCCAGATGGACGCCGAGTTCGGCTGCAGCCACATCGTGGCCACGCTGGGCCTGTCGACCTTCGTGCTGGGCATCGCCCTGGGTCCCATGTGGAGCCCCCTCTCCGAGTTCTACGGCCGGCGGCCCATCTACCTGGCCGCCTTTGCCGCCTTCACCATCTGGATCATCCCGTGCGCCGTGTCGAGGAACATCGCTACTGTCATCATCGCCCGCTTCTTCCAGGGCCTGTCGGGGAGTGCCTTTCTCAGCGTGAGCGGTGGCACCGTCAGCGATCTGTTTGCTCCGGACAAGATGCACCACCCCTTGACGCTGTTCACCGCTGCGCCCTTCCTGGGCCCCTGTGTCGGGCCTCTGATGGGTGGTTTCATCAACTCGAATGTGAACTGGCGGTGGACGCACTATGTCATGATCATCTGGGCGTTTTGCATGTTCCTGGCCATCTTCTTCCTCGTGCCAGAGACGTACCGTAAGTTTGTCCCCCTCCCCCCCCCCTTTTCCTCCCAATTTCCCTTCTCTGTTTCTCTTTCTTCCTTTCTTTTCCGAGAGCCTCTGGGATCCGTGAAGAGGTGTTTGTGGACTGGCTTTGGCTAATTTTCCACAACCATCTCATCAACGTACAACAGACCCGGTCATTCTGCGAAAGAAGGCTATTCACATCCGCAAAGAAACCGGCGATGACCGCTGGAAGGCCCCCATCGAGAAGTCCAACAAGTCCATGATCCGCACCGTGGGCTACTCCCTCCTCCGGCCCTTCCAGATCCTCTTCTTCGAGCCCATGGCCCTGATCCTCGACCTCTACTCGGCCATCCTCCTTGGAATCCTGTACCTCTTCTTCGGCGCCTTCCCCTTTGTCTTCGAGGGCTCCTTTGGCTTCAACCTCTGGCAGACGGGCCTGACCTTCCTGGGTATGCTGTTCGGCATGCTCATAGCCTCGCTGACGAGCGGCCTGTGGATGAATGTCCGCAGGCGGCTCGTTGAGAAGAACGGCGGCAAGATCGAGCCCGAGTTTAGGCTGCCGGCTGTCATTGTTGGCTCCGTGTTTGTGACAGTGGGGCTATTTTGGTTTGCGTGGACGACGTTTTCTTGGCTACACTGGATCTTGCCGATTATTGGATCTGGTATCTTTGGACTAGGGGTAAGTGCTGTGTTTCCTCCACCCCCTTCTTCTCTTCTTTTCGGACCCTACGACATTGGTGTGTGTGTGTGTGTGTGTGTGAGAGAGAGAGAGAGAGAGAGAGAGAGAGAGAGAGAGAGAGAGAGAGAGAGAGAAAGAGACATAGCGACGAGGTTTTCAGCGACTGGCAATGCTTGCATCCAACTCCCGACCGCCTCATCTCATGGACAGTACTGGCACTTTCATCCCTGCACAGTCTCGAGTACTTTTCTCTCTCTCTCTCTCTCTCTCCCTCCCCATATTTTGATGCCTTCCCTTCCCCTCTCAGTGCAACACCGTCCGTCTCGGTCGCCTCATGTTCCTAGTGCCAAGAAACAGGCAGTGTGACGTCGACACAAAGCAGACCCATACATTAGCAGTCAGCAACAAGCAAGCTCGTCCAGGGCGGACTCAGCATGGTCGCATTATTCCCCTGCGCATACGACCTTGTCTCGTCGCCTGGCTCCCTCTCTCTCTCTCTTTTTCGAGATCTCGCATGTTACATATGATACTACCCGGGACACTGCAGCTGACCGACCTTGTTTCTTCTTTCTTGTCTCACAGGTGATCCTGAGTTTCTCCGGCACGTTCACATACCTGGTAAGTATCTCCTCTTCTCCACCTTGCCTCCCTCTTTTCCCACCCCCTTCATCTATTTCAATCTACTACTGCTGCGGCCCACACGTCCCTGTACAACCCCGATCCTGCCTCACCAAGAGAGACACCTCTTTGTGTATGTGTATATGTCTGCACAGACTCTCTCGTCGAGGCTCCACATAATATCGTCGTGGAACAATGCCCAATCCAAAAAGCCCCGTCCCGTGGGGCGCAGCTGAAATCTATTGGCCCGAGTACGAGTAGTTTTCCTTTTCCTCCTTTGCTGACGTGCCATACAACAGGTCGAGACGTACCCTGTATATGCCGCTAGTAGTCTGGCTGCTAATGCATTCACGAGATGTCTTTTCGCTGGTGAGTTTTTATTAATACCCTTTACTTTTTTCTTTCTTTCTCTCTCTCTCCTTTGATTTATTTTTATATTTCGATCTTCTCGCCCCCCCCACCTCCTGCAGGCTCACAGCGCCACATGCTCTGTGTCACGGGGTTGGCCGGCCCTGTTCCCGTTCAGCTGCGCACGGGAGGCGGCGTTCCGCCAGTGAACAGATAGCATCTTGCTCACATCGTCTTCTCTCCCTCCCTCCCTCTCCCTGCAATGCAACCCATCCCCGCTGACGATCTGTGCTCTAACTAGCGGCGTTCCCCTTGTTCGGCACGCAAATGTACGAGAAGCTGGGCGACCAGGTGAGTGAACCTACCATCCCTCCCTACGCCGATCAGCAGGGTGACCCGTGCGCAATTCTTTATTTGCTGACACAATGATACGTTGGTGAAATTAGTGGGCAACTTCCCTGCTGGCCTTCCTGACGGCGGCCATGTTACCGTTCCCTGTACTCTTCTTCAAGTATGGCAAGAGGATACGCGCCCATTCACGGATGGCGACGGCCGAGTAATCTATCCAGAGTGTTTCCTCTTCATACATGTGTGTCATGTGCGTGCGTGCGTGCATGTGTGTGCTCGGATAGGATATTCCCATGCATGGTCAAGAGCTACATGAGCGATGTTCTTAGATTCCCCTCTTACAAGAAGTTTCCATTACTACTACTGTTCCTACCAAGAGCATTCAGCTTCCTCAACAGCACTCTTCTCACCTCGCCCGCGCACCCACCCACCCACCCACCCACCCACACACACACACACACACACACATAACTCCATAGCATGGATAATCAAGAGCATGTCGAAAAGTAGACACAATGCGGAGCAGGACTGCTCTACGTGGCCATCTTTGCGGCCGCTCTGTGCTTGGGGCCCTCGAGCCAGCGATGACAAATTATATCATGAGAAGTCCTCCCCCAGTGGGAAACCAAGCTTGTGGTACGACCTCTTTAGCGTTCCTTGGAAACTTTCCCCCCCCTAGCACATTGCCCTGATAAGAAGAGACATACAGACCTTTGCCCTGTCGTGTAGCCGGGAAGAGAGGGGTCACAAGCCCCATCTGTGTCTCTCTTTTTTAGTCTGAGAGCGTTCCTGGAAAGAGAAGAAGAAAAAGAGAAAGAAAAAAAATGACAAGTGAATCAGGTCACCCGGGACATGATCGATCTGCCGCCGCCACGGAGCCTTGGAAATTCCCTCCGAGAGCCCCCCCCCCCCCCCCAAACCAAAATGGGCACCTGCGAATGGACGAGGGATGCCTCCCTCCTCCATCTTGGTTCGGATCTCCTTACCGCACAGGCTGCTGCAAGTGAGGCGTCACCTCCCCCTCCACGTGCGTTGCCCAGATCTCTTGCCGTTTTCGGGAAGAGCGCCCACCCCACCAACCCCCCTTCTTTTTTTTCTTTCTTTCTTTTTTTTAATGGTGGCCGGTGGATACGAGGTCTCGCTCGCACTGCTGCACTCTTTTGAGCTGAGAATGGCAGGCTGGGTTGCAACATCTCTTCGGGGATTAGCGCTCAGAGGGGGCAATAGTATGCTTAAAAACGCGGCGGTTGGTTGGCTGGTGGGTAGGGCAGGCAAGGGACGGGACGAGGAACTAATGGAGGGTGGCACTGGTGGTAAGAGAGCAGTCAACCTGAATCACGGGGTGGCACGGTTGGGCAGCTTTTTTGTGTGTCGTACTGTAACCTTGCTTTTTTCTCAAGTGGCAACCCATGCCGGTTTCCGTGATCTATTGACATGCTGTGTGAGGCTCCTTGCATGATCCAGATGAGGCGGCACTGAGCGGTTACAGGGTATGAAGGGTTGGGGAGTTGACGGAATTGGGTGCTGACACGGGCACGACAAGCTGCTGATGTCCGGGATGAGGAGACTTTCTGTTTTCAGCCTTGGCCGTTAAGTGATCACGAAACCCCCGTTCGAAGGGTGTGAGTGCGTTGCAAGTCCAGGATAGAAGCTACTACAGATGGCCTTCCCTCTGGAGAGAGAGAGAGAGAGAGAGAGAGAGAGAGAGAGAGAAGGCATCATGAATCCTGTGCCGGTTCTCTAGGTGGGAATTACCGTCCGTGGACAACACACTTATCAAGATGCAGGAGGTCTGTAGGTAGAACAAGGGTGAGCGAGGTTGGTTGGCCCCCTGCGTCCACGTTGAAGCAGCCGTGGCTTGCGCGGGAGAAGAAGGGGGGGGGGGGGAAACACAACCTGCTCACAAACGTCATGGTAAAGAACAAAAAAAGGAGGGATACACAGGTGAGCTCGGGACCGATACCTTACCATTGAACCCAGGGCACTGTGCAGCACCGTAACCATGCAGGTTGAAGAGTATTCAATCAAGAAACAAGCAGCAGTGTGCATCATCATCATCAGCCCCAGGACCATAAACAAACGAGGACGGCACCTCAGCGTAGGACGGCGAGACGCCACCGAGCACTCCTGCATAATATTGTCCATTAATTCCGGCCCTTCTGATGACGATCTTGTAAGAGAGGGGGGGTGGACGAGAGAGACGTCCTAGTGACTTGGACCTCGTGTTTGGTTGCAGCGGCTGTGTCATGCAGTAAGGTGCAGGACGGGAAGAGAAACATTGAAATGCTGCATCATTAGCCTGGAAGGCTCTGGGGAAAGGTACACAGCACCTAAGCCCCCCTGTCATGGCCCTTGTCTTGGCCTGGAGGCTTTTGTTCTAGCGCAGAACAGAGAGAGAGAGAGAGAGTAACACCCCTCCTGCCCCCCCTGGGCCCTTCAGCCTGCTGCAGGTCTGATTCTCCACCCCTCAGAGCGGAAACGGGGAGGGGGGGGTTCAAGCGGGGGGATCCGCCGCCTAAAATTCCCATCATTACTGGACGAGGGACTTTCTCCTTCTAGCAGCTGAAGAAAATCGGTCGCAGCTGTATAGTTGGTGTAGCAATTCTCCAACAACTCCCCCCTCGCACCCTGGCCCGAGGCTACGACGCCGTACCAGCACCACCACAAACCACAAACGACAACCCGAGGAGACAGGCAAAAGGTCTGGCGCAGATCATCCGACGCCTGCCTCACAGATCATGGATTGAGAGACGGGTCGGAGAGGAAAAAAGAGAAGGGATCAATTGGAACCACGTGCGATATTGGAAAATGTCTTGGGCAAGCGAGGACCTGGACTAGCTCGTATTGCACCTGCAGCAAGCGATATCGCCCTCGACGTCGACACCGGCCCTCCTCCCTGTTTCTGACCTTGGAACAAAGTCGCCCGTCCAATAGACTCTGGCTCTTTTGGCACTTATGCTTGCCCTGGGCTTGCTGCCCAACTACAGTTCGACGGGTTACTGCAGGAGAGACCCCTCCCCCTCCATCGACACCATCGTGCGCCTCACACCACCACCACCCTCCTCCTCGTCCTCCTCCCTTCCTCCTCGTCGACCTCGTCTCGTCCTAATCCCGCGCTGCCAAGATCAGCAGAAGTAACAGCGGCATCCTGCACGCCTGACCTGTGTATACCTGCCGCGTGCCCCACCCGCGCACAGCCTGTGCCTGCGTTCTGTGGCCAGTCGCAAATTACCAACGCCCACCACGGCTGCGACTGCAGCTGCGACTGCAAGGCGACTGCCACGACCGTTACGACACCAGCGACCGTGATCACGGCTCCGAGGCAACCCTAGACACCCCGAGACGGACGGTCCTCCTGTCTGGCTCCTTGTCGTCTGCCCCCCCCCTCCCTCGCCTCCCCCCTCTCTCCTTCCCACCCTCCAGTGCGCAAAGACACGGTGAGCGGTGACACAGGAACGCCTCTTTTTATCAACCGGTGAGCGCATTGGAGAACCAGCCCTAGTAGCGATAGTGGCTCCTGGAGAATACGAGTGCCTGCACGTTGTCCTTGTGCATCTGGCCCGCCTGGCGCTTCAGCTCTCCCCAACGCCGTGTGATAGGCAAGGGGGTTCTCACGTTCCTTCGAGAAGCTCCCGAAACGGCCCACTCCCCATATTGCGGATGCGCACAGAGGGGGACTCGCGCTCTACATGTTCACATTCCACGGCAGGAGAACAAGGTTCCCTCGCAAGGGCAGAACAAAATTGGGGATCCCCCTACCTCCTGGGGGGTTGCGATACGCCGCTGTCGACTCGGCGACGATCCCTCTGTACGTACCATATCATACTGGGTACATCGACAATACCTGCGGGTAAAAGCAGGAGACAGGAGACAGAAAGGGGGAGAGAGAGAGAGAGAAAGAGAGAGAGAGAGGGTGAGGGAGAGAAAGAAAAGAGGCTACTGCAAGGCCAGGTCCTGCGATAGTGCCCGCAGCTGATCCCTGGTGTGGTACAACCACTAAGGCATTACTGCAGGAGTCGAGCACATCCTGCCCTACCCAAGCAGACGACTTGATACAACTTGGACAAGTAGACTGTGTGTGGTTTCGCAAAAAGGGGAGATCGGTGGACTTGCATTGCCGTGCCGTCATTACGAGCACCCACCTCGGCCCATTCATACCCGTCCACGTCTGCACACACACCCACACACCATATACATATATATATGCGTGTGTGTATATATATATATATATATATATATATATAAATATATATATATATATTGGCTAGTACACCATGCCGGACGAGGTCGATTCCAACGGGGGCGAGGTCTCAGATGCTATGTCTGAGAACGAGCCTGACTACGACGATAACGACAACGACGCCTCACTTCAGGACGACGACAATATGCCCGACCATCTCATCAAGAGAGAGCGTGGTGCTGACGGCGGGGGCAAGAAGAAGTTCGACCCCAAAGACCCTACGCGCCCAAGGAGGAAGAAGGCTCGCAGGGCATGTTTTGCCTGCCAGAGGGCACACTTGACTTGCGGTATGCCATGACATTTTGATCTCTTCTCTCATACAGATCTAGCCCTGGGATTACCTCTTCCTCCCAGACTCTTTTAAGGCTCTAGGAGGAAGGCAAGACCTTCTAGGGCCTATCCTTTACTGTTCCGATATGTATAAGACTAATATGCTCTGCAGGTGATGAGCGGCCCTGTCAGAGATGCATCAAGCGAGGTCTTGCAGAGCACTGCCAAGATGGGGTCCGCAAGAAGGCTAAATATCTTCACGATGCGCCCCCAGAGGCCTTGGGGCCCGTCCTGGGTCCTAACTACAACGCCAACACCAACGCTTCACAGAACCGGTCGTCCAATAACAACAGCAATAACAACAACAACAACAACAACAACAACGCCACCACCACCAACGCCAACGTGCAACAGCAACGCCACCCGTCCAGCACCGGCTCTGAAGCGTCCTCCAATGTCGGCACCTTCTTCTCACCGACAAACGCGTCGACTGCGTACCCGCTCTTCTCACCCCAGAGCGCCTTGGGCTCCATATCCGAGGGGATGCCGTTTCCCAGCCAGCAGTCACCTGCCTCGCCCACCTTCCAGAATGCCCCTCAGATGAGCGGCCTCACCGTCCCTCAGGTGTCGGGGGACTTACCGGGCATGAGCCCTACCTTCTTCGACCCTGGCAATCCTGCCTTGTACAACTTCAACCTCGAGGGACTGAACTTTGGCAGTCACTATGGCGCTATGGAGTTCGGCATGCTGAACCACATGTCGTCTGGCGCAGCTGACACGCCACCGCGAGATGCCTCATTCTCTCAACAGGGTGCTGGCGACGCAAACTTCGCGGCCGGAGCGTTCGGTAATGGTATGGGTCAGTTTGACGGCGGTTTGATCAGCGACATCCTCTCCATCGATCAGTCGGGCACTCCCTTATACGCCCAAGGCAACCTCCAACACGGTCTCCCTCATGCTTACGCCATCGCCACAGGCCCAAACAACCAGCAAAGCCCCAGCACCGATCACGAGAGCCCCGCAAACCAGAACATGGGATTCGACGGCTCACAGACGGCCACACCCTTTGACAGCTCCGAACCTCGCGTCCTCGGGCCCCCGAACCGTCCGAGACAGAAACCAAGTATTCCCAAGACATTTCCACAGTCTCTCCTCGGCAAGCGCCATCGGGATGCCTCTGGCATCTACGAGAACGTCAAGGAGCCCTTCCAATATGTACAGGGCTACCACCGTCTGATCGCCTTCCTGCAGAGACGGTTCCGCACGAGCGGCGACAAACTGATGCGCGTCGCCCGCGCCCTGGGGAGCGTGCGCCCGGCCCTGCTGTCTTGCACGCGCACGCTGAGCCGGCCGGACCTGGTCTTCATGGAGAAGTGCTTCCAGCGTACCATGTTTGAGTACGAGGACTTCATGGATCACGGGTCCAGCCCCACCCTTGTCTGTCGGCGGACCGGCGAGATTGCTGCCGTGAATAAAGAATTCACGGCGCTGACCGGATGGCCGAAAGAGGTCCTCCTTGGGGAGGCGCCCAATAAGAATGACAATACCGGTGGTAGCACAACGGCCTCAGGTGCCACCACCGAGGTCTTGACGACACCGAAGCTCAACAGCCTCAACAACCAGGCCGAGAAGAGCAGCACCAGCTCGGACGCGGAGCGAAACCCGCTATTCATTGCGGAGCTGATGGATGATGACGACGTGGTCCAATTCTACGAGGACTTCGCCCACCTCGCCTTCAGCGACAGCAGGAGTAGTGTCACAAGAAAGTGTCGTCTGCTCAAGTACCGAACACGGGAGACCCCCGCTGCTGACGGGACAGGCACCTCGACCCTCCACGAGTCGCCCCCCAAGGACCCGCGCACCATGTTCCTGAGCAACAGGGTCGCCAGGATCGACGGCGAGCACGGCATCTCCAGAATTGCCAAGGGTGGCAAGCTAGAGTGTACCTACTGCTGGGTTGTACGCCGGGACACCTTTGACATGCCGATGATGATCGTTATCAACGTGAGTTTTTTATTCTTTCTTTTCTTCTTCTTCCTCTTTTTCTTTTTTCTTTTTCTCTTTCTCTTTTTCCCTCGTGCGCCACCATCCAGCAACCAACACCAAACAACAACGCCCCAGACAGACAAGGCGCGACGATGCTAACATGCAGATAGTTCCTACCTTGCTATTATCCTGATCAACAACCTCACGGTCTGGCGGTATAAGGGGAGAGAGAGAGAGAGAGAGAGAGAGAGAGAGAGAGAGAGAGAGAGAGAGAGAGAGAGAAAAGAGAAAGAAAAAGAGGGGAAAAAAACTTCGGGTGCATGCGTTCTCGGTTCATACTTTTCAAGCAGGATTCTGGCTGGCTTCAGGCTGGCACAGGGAGGGCGGGCAGGGCATCAGACAGAGAGAGCATTTTGGACCTTTCGGACCAGGTGGCCCGGAGTAAGAAGACGGATATGGGATGCGGGGGAGATTTTGGGTTTTACGAGTCCATGCCCAGAACGGTTTTTGATTATTCATATGAGTATACATGGATGGTTCTATACCCGTTTTGTTTTGTCTTGTCTTTTTTTTTGGCCTTGACATTTATCTATTAGTTTCCTAGGCAACTAGACAAATTGGAAGCACTGGCTTGCACCATGGATTGTGTGGAGAGACAGAGAGAACCGCTTTTCACATGCACGAAGGTTGCATTCCAGACATGACGCAACCAAATATTTCTTATAAATATAGTCAAAGTAGGTCAAAATACCTCTCTCACTATTCCCGTCAACCCTCATTCAACATCTTTCACAATCATTCCTTTACATCACAACAACAACAACAATACCCCCTTCTTTGCCATAAAATAAAAATAAAAAAAATGGACGCCCTCACTGTCCTCATCACGGGTGCCAGCGGCGGCATCGGCAGAGCCACCGCCCTCCGCCTCGCCCAACCCCTCGTCCCGCCCTACAAAGTAAAAACCCTCATCCTGCACTACAACTCCGACAGCAGCCGCACACGGGCCCTCACCGAGCAGATCCACACCCTCGACCCCGCCATCCGCGTCGTCTGGCTCCAGGCCGACCTCGGCTCCACCGAAGCCGTCCACGCCCTGTACCACCAGGCCGCCTCGGCCGCCGGCGCAGAGCACCCGGTCAACGTCCTCTTCGCCAACGCAGGCACGCACCTGGGCCTCGCGGGGCCCCAGGCCGGCTCGCTGGAGGCGGTCGACGGCGCGGCCTTTGAGCAGACGTGGCGCGTCAACACGCTGGCGGCGTACGAGCTGACGCGGCTCGCGGTGCCGGGCATGGCGGGGCGCGGGTTCGGGCGGGTGCTGTACACGTCGAGCGTGGCGGCGCTGACGGGGGGCGTCGTGGGCGCGCACTACGCGAGCTCCAAGGCCGCGCTGCACGGGATGATGCACGCGCTGGCGCGCCGCTATGCCGGGCGCGGGGTGACGTTTAACGCGGTGGCGCCGGCGCTGGTGGCGGGGACGGCGATGCTGCCGGGCGGGGAGGAGGCGCTGAGCAAGATCGTCCCCGTGGGCCGGCTGGGGAGGGTGGAGGAGGTGGCTGAGGTGGTGGTGGTTATGATTACGAATGGGTATGTGAGTAATAAGGTTTGGGCTGTGGACGGGGGGATTGTGCCGCAGTGAGGGAGGGGGGAGGGTGTTGTTGATGGGAATGAAGACTTCTTTTCTTTTTTTTTTCTTTCTTTTATAAAAGGAGAAATATATATATATATATATATATATATATATACATATATATAAAAAGAGATGCTCTCTATACTATATGGGTGTTCTATAAATGTCTTTTTGTGTCGTCTATAAGTCCTGTAGGAGATGGGGGAATGGGTAGGGAAAGAAAAAAAGGCAGGAGGGAAAAAGAAGCACACAACTTGGCCATCGCTCAACTCCGTACACACAGGCACACACGTACTTCTCACGAGCCATCACCTAATCATCCATCTCTACTACCATCCTCTACCTGGTGAGCCAGGAGCCATCAAACTTCCCACCCGCCCGACCCTGCACCTTCCAGCCCTCCCTGTCCAGGCTCCGCCTCGCCACCTCGCAGTCCGTCTTGATGTCCTCGATCAGCGCCTCGACACCGTCATAGCTCTGCTCATCCCGGATATAGCCCAGGATCAGCAGGCGCATCTCGACGCCGTAAAAATCGGCGCCAAAGTCGTCCAGGACGTGCACCTCGGCGCTGCGCACTGTGTTGTTGTAGAAAGGGTTGTACCCGATGGACATGACCATGGGGAACACGGCGTACCCCTTCTTCTTCTGCTGCTGCTGCTGCTCTGTGGGAGGGGAAGAAGTCGTAGTAGTCGTCGTCTTGTGGTGGTCTGGGTGGTCTGTGGGCAGCTCCAGCGAGGCCCAGCCGAAGTAGACGCCAGACTTGGCATCCTTGATCCAGGGCGTGGTGTCCACGGGGAGGTTGGCGGTGGGGATACCTAGCTGTTTCGGTTTGGGTGGCTTGTGTGAGCAAGAGCTGGAAGGAAGAGCATGTGTGTGTGTGTGTGCATGTGTGAGGTGAGGCAAGTTTTTTTTTTTGGGGGGGGGGGGTAGAGCGAGGGTTTGGGCGAAGGGTGGAGGGGGATTGTGTTTCCCACGCCCTCCTGCAGAATGCAAATTGCACCAAATAGTGTAGAGAAATCTTGCCCCCTCCACCCTTCGTGCAGAGCTGTGAGGTGAAGGGGGGAGAGAATCTTTCCTGCATGGGCTCAGCCTGCCCTTGTAGATGGCGCTGGCCAGCTGCCCTTCCGCTTCCTTCTCACACCCTTCCTTCCTCTTCCTCATCTCTCCCGACGGCGATCATCCTCTCTCCTCTGCATCTGATTTCGTCCAGCTTTGCATCTCGGCCGCACAGGATCACATAATTCCCGTCCTTCCTGACCTAGCCAAGATGTGCCTCACTTGATCGGCAACTGGCGAATGCCGGCGTGAGGGAAAGTGAGTCGCCACACTTTTCAACCTCCTAAAAGCCACTGGGGGTACAGTAACCGACCAGCCTCTCCCCCCCCCCCCCCCTCCTCTCTTCCCTTTTACTCACTTGCTAGGAGGGATCACCTCGTACCACCCACCCACCGTGACACACAAGAAAGAGGACAGGGAAGCAGGGGTGGAGAGAGAAGAGGAGGGGGGCCAGGGGGGGGGGGGGGAAGCCATCAGGCAGCAATGATGAAGATGAGGAAGAAGAGGAGGAGAAGGAGGGGGTGGCGTAGGTACATGAGAGGAAAGTACCCCAAACTTACCTCCTTCGAACCCCGGCCAAACCCCTTGATGACCTTGCCCTCCATCTGCAGCGGGAAGGGCGCCTCCGGGCCCGAGTCTGGACCGACGAGGAGAGGTCTTGTGTTTCCCATGGTTTTGTTGGGGCTTGGGCAAAGACACCCTTGCTCAGGTGTTTTTTTGGTTTGTCCTGTTGCGTCTCCGCGCTTGCCGAAGGGGACGAGAAGAGGCGGCAGGATTCCGCCGTGGAGAGAGAGAGAGAGAGAGAGAGAGCGTGTGTGGCTGATCGCAGATCTCTTCTGAGGTGGGACAGAATTGATGAAAGTCAGGATATTTTTCGAGACTCTGCAGATTACTAGTGCAGACCGGTGTGTAGTTGAGGAGAGGCGAGAAAGAAGGAGGACGACGACGACGACGACGACGAGAGGAGGAGGGAGGAGAAGAGAAAGAGAGTGTGTATGCGTGTATGCGTGTGTGTGGGTGGTGGTGGTGGTGGTGGTCAACTATGTCTTAGTAGTTGTCACAGAGAAAGCATTATAGTAGGTTCAGTAAGGGCTGGTCTTTTGGTCAGGCTCGCCCTGTCTTTCTCTGTCTCGCTCGCACATGAAGTTGTCCCGAGAACGGAATGCTGCTGTGAGCCGACGGCGTACGGCGGGGTTCTTTAGTCTTATTTAGGCTGATAAGATAAGACTTTTTTATTAGCACTTAGAGGTGGGCGAGGAAAGAGATGAAACGCAAGATGATGATTTTGGAATTCCCTTTTATTTTTTCCTTCTTTTTTTTCTTCTCTTTCTTCTTCTCTGGAAATTTGAGATGTTGAACATAAGTGATGGTGTATTAATACATATAATTGGGCCAACCCATCTTATAGCATGGGTGGATTTGCATTGGAGTGTTGATCATTGAATTGGAGAGTCCCTGACAAGGCAGCGTTGGGCCAGTGTAGGGGATGGATGGTTCATCAATGTGTGTGTAAGAGAAAAGTGTAGACATTGATGTCAATGCCGTCCAGTGGACCGTCTATTACTCCGTGCCATGCAGACAGATGACTGCAGATATAACTGATTGATTGCCCTGAAACAACCTTCCCCCCCCCCCCCCAACCAGACAGTACCCGACCTTCCAGAAAGTTTCGTACATCATTATTGAAAAGAAAAAGAAAAGAAGAAGGAAAAATGACGACATCATCCAATTTGGGACACCACAAAGCTTTCACACCGACATCTTCATGGCGATGGTCTTGTGCGGGTCATAACCCTTCACCACAAAGTCCTCGACCTTCCACCCGTCAATACTACCGCCTCTCTGGCGCCTGATCTCCAGCTCGGGAAAGTCGCGCGGCTCCCTCTCCAGCTGTGTCCTGAGCGCGTCGACGTGGTCCACGTAGACATGCGCGTCGCCCATGACGTGCGTCAGGCTGCCCGGCACGAGATCACACACGTGCGCGATCATGTGTGTCAGCAGCGCGTAGCTGGCGATGTTGAACGGCACGCCGAGGCCCATGTCGCAGGACCGCTGGTACAGCTGGCAGTGCAGGTGGCCCTTGGGCTTCGCCTCGCCATCCCCGCTGTCCTGCCCCGCCGGCCGTGGATACGATACGTAGAACTGCGCAAACATGTGACAGGGCGGCAGCGCCATGATCTTCAGGTCTTTGGGGTTCCACGCGCTCATGATGATGCGCCGGTCGTACGGGTTCGTCCTGAGCTTGTGTATGACCTCCGCCAGCTGGTCGACGCCCTGGCCCGTGTAGTCCGTCCTCGCGTCCACGTACTCGGCCCCAAAGTGGCGCCACTGGAAGCCGTACACGGGGCCGAGGTCGCCCACCTCGCGGTGCGAGAGGCCCACGCCGTCCAGGAACTCGCGCGACCCGTTGCCGTCCCAGATCTTGACGCCCTGCTCGCTGAGGGACAGGGACGACGTCGCGCCCGAGACGAACCAGAGGAGCTCGGCGAGGACCGCCTTGTGGAACACGCGCTTGGTGGTGAGGAGCGGGTAGATGGGCACGCCGTTGCGGTTGAGGCTGAACTTGAGCGGCCGCGGCGCGAAGAGGGAGTAGGTGCCTGTTCCGGTCCTGCACGAGACAAAAAGAAGTGTTTTTGTGTGCGTGTGAGTGCGTGGCCCAGCTAGATAAAACATGGCAGTCATGGTGGGCAAGCAAAAGGGGAGGCATACCTGTCTGGCCGGTGTTCACCGTCCTCGAGAATCTCTCGCACGAGGTCAAGGTATTGGTATTCCTCATGTCTCTTGGTGGCAGAACCGTTCTGCTTGATTGGTGCCTCGGCGGCGGCAGCAGGAGCAGGAGCAGGAGCAGCAGCGCCACCAGCAGCGCCCTCAGAGGACGATGCTGTCATTTTTGAGAAACTTTCTTCTCTTTTTCGTGAATTGGTGTCTAGGTTACAATAACGCCCTAGGTGCAGAAGGGGTGGTATTTCTTGCAATGGGGTGAAGAATGACACTGTACTGTATGAGTTTGGAGGAGTGAAGATGAAAAAGAAAGACGCGTCAAGACGCGTTGTCTAGAGCACCCAGTACTTAATTACCTTGGGTTCCATCATTGTAGGGTTAGGGCTTCTGGGGCATGAGCCCACTGTCAGCAACACCCCCTCCAAAAAAAGGAAAGGAAGGAAAACCCAACAGTGAGTGCCACATCTCTTCGTAGCTACTTTATTTTTCTATGATACAACTTACTGTGTTACCCAGCATATATCATCAGTTCCTAAAATCATATCTCAAAGACAAACATAAATATACAATGATCCAAAAGAACGTCACACCAGTGACTTTGAAAATAAACAATATTGCCGCTTGATGGCTACTTTGCATCTCGGTCAGGTGTACAGGGACGGGCTGTCACATCCAGGGGCATCTGTATAGTATTACAATCCTAGAGATGCTACCGTCGCATCTGTCTCATGGAAAAGACCGAATCTTCCTCACTTCTCTCTCTTCCCCCCTCTCTGTATAACATAACAGCTCACAATCGGGCGATATGCAGATATCCGTCTCTGGTGATGCTCCCGTGGGATGCGCCTGGTAGAGGCGGGCCCCCTCGTAACCTGCTGCGTGTGATGCAGTGTGTGTGCGTGTGTGGCGCTTCACCTGCTGTGCCGTCGACTGAGCTACCCTCCAGTCTTTTTGGCCGCCAGTCCCGACACCAGGGGTGCCACGAGCAATGTTCATTCCATCGACATGCAAACGTATTCGCATCGTGACTTCAATCGTTCTCAACTACCTCGGAAAGAAAGAAGGAGGGGAAAAAAGAAAGAAAAAAATATGAGCGAGTATGGATTGGGCCACAAAACACTGCTCTGAAGTCTCACTGCTTCCACTCGTCCCTGCCCATCTTGAGGATGTCGGCGTTCTCCAGTACCCAGTACTTGGACGGGGCCTTGCCCTCCTCGGCCATGTGGGCAGCGAGAACCGCGGTCCTGCCGATGTAGACCTGGTCCGAGCCTGGATGTCACTGTGAGCAAGCGCCAGAGAACCGGCTGGTATGGAGGGCCAGGGTAGGGCTCACCTAGACTATCCTGCAGGCCTTGGCTGATCTTGTTCAGGCTCCCCATCAGGCCCTCGAAGAAGGCATTCTTGGGCACCTCCCTCTCGCCGAGGATGGCCTTGGGCCGCAGGATGATGGCATGCTCGAAGCCCAGCTCCTTGATGGCGTCCTCGACGCCGACCTTCATGCGCGAGTACGGCACCATGCTGCTGAGGAAGCTCCGCGTGCCGGCGCTCGAGATGTACACGTACGTCCTGACGCCGGCCTCCTTGGCGGCCCTGGCGTTCTCGATGCACAGGTCGTGGTCGATCTTCCACTGGTTGTCGATGCCCCCCGCCGCGGCGCGCGTGGTCCCCACGGCGTTGAAGACGACGCTGGGGGTGGGCTGCAGGGCCGCGAGCGCCGGGTTCCACCTGCTGGTGTCGGTCTCGATGATGGCCTCCAGCTTGGGGGGCGAGGGTGAGGCCGTCTTGGGCGCGCGGCGGGAGATGGTCTTGACCGAGGTGAAGAAGTCTGTCGCCAGCAGTGTGTCGAGGATCTTGGAACCTACGGCTCCGGTGCAGCCGAAAACAGCTGTGGTGCTCATTTTTTTTTCCCTTCTTCTTTCTTTCGTTCTTTTCTTTCTCAAGGATCAGGGGCAAGGAGGTCCTGTGTCAGGGCTTTCTTTTTTTTCTTTTTTATGTTTATTTTTTTATGTTTTCTCAAGTTCACAAATGATGCAAAACCTTGCTGTAAGAGATGTGAAAAGAGATCCACTGCCTTTGCAAGATCCCCAAAGCGTTATTTATATGTATTGTATACCAAGGTTAAATCAGAATGATACGCAAACTCCTCCCGCGGCTACGAGTCCCGCGGCGGCCCCACTGGACTCCGCGGGAGGAGGAGGAGGAGGATATGGCTGACGCGATCATATCTCTTAGCCCTCCCCGTTCTTTGATCAATATTTAGTCAGTACCCAGATGACTTGTGAGTAATGCAGTGGCGATTGCTGAATTTTTATTTTAATTTTTGTACATGGTTTCTTGCTTGCTAGCTGTATGTGTCCCTGCTGGTCAGATTGTCATTCTCGGAACAGATGTTACATTGTGAAGCATGTCTTAAACGTTCTGCGTGTAACGTGCAGGTCTTATTCTTTTCTTCTTCTCCCCCCTGTCTTGGTCAGTTTACACCTGCACAGGCCCCGGGGGGCGGGGGAGAGTTTGGGCGGGAGCCAGAGGGGGGGGGGGGATGCACTGGCCCCCCAAGACAGAAGAACCCTGAAATCCAGCACGCTGGGGCTAGCGTCAGCCATGTCGTGCCTGGCAAGCTCCCAAGGCAACCCCCACTGACGTGGGCTGGTATACCGTAGTACGCTGCCGCAGACAAAACGATGCGAGCGCGTCGCCTCACAACGGACGAACAAGACATGAACCGGTAGAAACGTTACCTCCTCTTCCACACCTTCCAATCCATAAGCCCCCAGCATGGCAACCCAATACGAAGGTATGTCGTTGCCCATAAGCATCTCTACTACGGCGAGATATCACTTCAAAGCATGCTGACTCCATAACCTCCTCTCCCCAAAGTTGAACATGGCATTCAAGCCACTGCGCCGCGCCGCCGTCGCCAGATAGACATGTCCTCCTTCACCTCTCAACTCCACCAGATCAGCGACGACCCCTCCGCCAACACCAACAACAACTCCACGTCCCAGCAGCACCAGCAGCAGCAGCAGCAGCAGCAGCAGCAGCACAACAACCCACACGCCGTGCCCACCCCCATCGACATCGTCGGGCTCGTGCGGCTGGTACAGGACCAGTTCAGCACGCTGGCCCGCGACGCCCCAGACGCAGACAACCTCAGCCTCCTGCGGACCCTCTTCGAGGCGCTCGAGTCGGACGTGCTCAACCCGCCCAAGGGCGTCGAGGGCGTCTCCCAGGAGTTCCTCGACGTCCTCGAGCGCGTGCCCAAGAAGTCGCTCCGGCCCGACGACGCCTGCCCCATCTGCGCCGAGAAGTTCCTCGACGACCAGTACCCGCTCGTCGTCGAGCTGCAGTGCCACCACTCCCACAGGTTCGACCTGGACTGCGTCGGGCCCTGGCTGCAGATCAAGGGGACGTGCCCCATGTGCCGAACCGACCTGAAGAAGTACGACCCCAGGCGCAAGGGCGTCTCGGACCGGATAGAGAAGATGTGGGAGAAGGAGGGGAAGCCGGTGCAGGAGGACGAGGACGAGGACGAGGAGGACCCGGACATGCTCTACGGCTGAGCGATGATGTACGGTGCGCACAAGACATGTGGACACTACTGGCGCAATGGCGTTTTGAGGCACATGGGCGGCATGATTCAAGGAGACAGGGCTTCCTTCGCTCGGGGTTCTAGACAGGTGTTTTGACTTCCCGTATACCATCGATGCGATTCAAATCACGAGAACAATGCAGAGCTCATGCACGCACATAACGTGCCCACCCCACCTGCCCCTCCTCCCCCCCCCCACACTCTCCCCAACACCTTTTCCTTCTCATCTCATCCAAGACATACAAAACAAGACGTGCATACAAAAGAATCACCCACTCAGGCACCCCCAGGCCCCTTTCCCTTTTTCTTCTGCTCCCCAGCCCCGCTCGCCTTGGACCTGTCGCTCTTGGTGGCCTGGTTCATCTCGCCGCCACCGTGCTGGCCCAGCGGCACCGACTTGTCATGGCTCGCCCCGCTCGTCTCCAGCGGGTTCCCGCCCTTTCCCCCCTCCTTGCCAGCCGACTCCTTCTCCTCTTCGGGCCGCGTCTCGGAGGCGTCGAACGCCGTGTCCGTGTGTGCTGCCGAGTCGTCGTCCAGGTTGCTCTGCGTGCCCTCGTTCGAGCGGGGCTTGACGCTCTCCCGGTTCTGGTCGTCCTTGTACGGGAGCCGGAGGGCGGGCGAGGTCTGATATGCCCGGAGGTTGTTGGAGGCTCTGGGGGTTGAGACGGGGAGGAGGAGAGGGCGGGCGGCGCGGCGGGTGCGCGAGGTCGGTGCCTGGCGGAGGAGGAGGGTACGGATGGACCCGAGGGAGGACATTGTTGTTCTTCTTCTTCTTCTTTTCTTGTTTTCTTGAGAGCTGGTTTGGTTGAGCTATATGCTTGACTGAGTGGTTGACAAGACAGGCTTTGAATTCTCCTTTGAAAATGGAGGGAAAACAAGAGAGCTCTAAAATTGAGTCTGAATGATGTTACCTGAGGTGATGTAGCTCACCCCTTCGTTGGGCTGTTGACGTCATGGTGACTGAGTATTAACTGAGGTGACCTTCCAAGGTCCAGACCCCTTCTCCTTGTCACTTGGAGCAATTGCTTCTACTTTACACTTGCTGCTTTTTCAAATCTGTTAGACCAAGCATATTACAAGGAGAATTAATTGGTAGTCCTGGAAGGCGACACCAAAGTATATGTTCAGAATCACCACAAACATGTACTTGTGTATGTAAGCTTGCTGTACACGGACAGAATGAGAAGGCCAGGGTTATCGGTCCCTTGTAAAGATTCCTTTTCCTTCCTTTCTGACGAGAGGAATTGCCATAGAAATGACACCCATGCAGCCATTTACAGTGTCTTTCTGTACCCTGAATATGGCCTGATCATTCTTTGTTCTAGTTGCTATCACGATACTTAGTAAACAGTTTGTCTATGTTTCCAATCCGGGATAGGCACTGGGGGTTGCTAGGAACTTTGGAAGTATTACTTGGTTCTTATTCAATAGTATGATGTAACAATGATAATTTATCAAGTACTGAGTTGTACAATCCAAGTTACTCAAGGTAAGCAATTCAACCCTTCTCATTGCAACTTAAGAAGGGCATTCTTAATTACGAAGTACTGAAGTGTATAAATTGCTAATAAGCAGTGTGATGTTAATCACTTGCCGAGAACAGTACTATCATCTGTTCCTCACTTTTCAACATCATAATTCTGATTATACTTGTGTAATTCAGATGAGCGATTTAAATATTCTTCACACCTATTACACATTATTTAAATACATATCAGTTTCCTCCCCTTTTGATAGTTGCTTGTGAAGGTTGACCTCTTTGCGAGGAGATGTTGTGGGAAAAGATGGCTATAACGCCTCTGCTTGGTTCAAAGTGCCGGTTGCAAAGGTACAGGAAGGGGCTTTCTGTGCTTGAGGACTGGTCACATTCTTTTCCTTTTCTTTTCAACAGATTTAGCAACAATGTAAACAGAACATTTTCCCCACAGATGTCGACTTTCAGTTTCAGCCAGAGAGTGCGTGCTTGTTGGGCAGTCTTCAAATCTCAAAAGCTCCCAAGGTTGGCTTGGCTAATAATTAGCACCAATCAACTTGAACAATTGTAATAAATAACACCACAAAGCCTTGTTGAGTCCAGTCTTGATGGCAGCTTCTATACTACCATATTCTCTCAATATTGACACCATGATCACAGGTCTGCCAAGTACTTCAGTACTTAATCAATCCCTACATTAAGCAGGCTCAGTCCGTGCCACGCCAATATTGAACATCCAAGTGTGAGATATGTATGGATACATTTAAACTTTGCCGAGAAAGTGAGGAGGACTACCAAAATTTGGGGAGGCGGTCTCGTAAGGAGATCGGTATGAGGTTCATTGATACCTTTTGAGCCTACCCCCCCCCCAAAAAAAAAAAGAAAAAAAGAAAAGAAAGTCCCGAGGCTGGATAGGCAGATCTCAATTTCGTATACAGCTCCTAACGAGTCTACTAAGGACGTCTAGAAGGATTCATATCCTACGTCCTACGTTGCGTGGCACAGGGGATCGCTGCAACAGGGATCTTGAGAAGCTACCCCCCCCCCTATTAGTCAATAAACAAAGAACAACAATCTCCAGATACTGTACCTTGCCCATGCCTCAAAACGCCCCGAGCGTCCGCCAAAGGAGTGGCAGAACGAACGCCCTGCGTTGCCACCGCCGTTACCGTAGGACCCGTGAGTCCCCATTGAGGAAAATCCCACTGCCCCAGGCTGGTGAATCCATTTCTCTCGAGTCTGCCGGAAGAAAATTTCCCTCGTTATCCCCCCCTCCCCCGCCCCTCCTCTTCCGAGTGCGGGAATTGATCTGCGCTGCGAACCAACTTCTCAAGAGGATCATCCAGCAGATCCGTGGATGGAGAAAGGTGCTGGGGTTCAAGGGAGGGGAGAGGGATGAGGAACTCGGTGCGAGAATCGCAACTGGGAGGGAGGGTAGTCAATATGTCATAAAATGGTGTATTCTTTTCGCTGTTTTGGTATCCGAAGGAGCGGCGGTCAAGGAATTGCTTGCAGGCATGCATGGAACTAGATAGGAAAAGCCGCGACGGTCTGATTGCAAAATAAAAAAAATTAGTACCTGCATGTCAGCAGCATAAGCCGCATATGCGTGGTTTCTGCACGTTGCTTATCCAACCTCATTCAGCATGCCACCACATATTACTTAACTAGGCCATGAGCCAGTCAAAAAAAACAGCGTGCTTGAGTGTAACCAACCAACCCCATTGAGATTTTTTTCCCTGGTCTCTTTTTCTTTGCCATGACACACGTTACATGGTTGAGAAGTCCAGACCTGACGTACCAACATTTGTTGCAGCACGTCTTGATTTAGGTTGTCTGAAGTAATACACCATGTACAGTTTGATACCACGCATCCGGACTCCTTAACCAAAGGTAAATCATTCCAAAGAGGGAAAGAAGGAAGAAGAAAAGGCGTCCGTGATCTGCTTCCCTTGCTGGAAGGACGTAGGAAAAGAAGATGAGAACGATATGTTCTGTTTACAGCTTCTTCATCCGAAGCACTCCGGCCAACCATTATTACAGCCCAATATGCTCTCGTTTTGGCAACACGGTGAACACTCTCTCCTTGTACAAACGAAGGCCATCGGACCCAAAGTAGCGGGGGCTCTGCGACACATGTTAGTTATGCCCTCCTCCTGCAACAGAGACGGGTTCAAATACCTGGAAGCTCCACGAATCGTTTGCTCGAACCCATGCGCCCAAGGAGTAAGCGTATTCTCGGACCTCTCTGTTGACCTCCTCGCTCTCCTCTGGGAAGTTTGGCAAGTTGTTCAGGTCTGTCTGGAAACGCTCCTCAAGATCGTGATGCATAGAGCCAATCCAATCAAACGCTTGCTGCAACCCAAACCCGTATTGTTTCATGAGGACGGTGACCAAATTGTGCCCATCATCGCCCCGGCTCTGTCTGTGGATCGAGATTCAGCCTTCTCTGCACCAAGGACAGCTCAAGTTATGAAAGAAAAGGAAGGACAAAGAAGAAACGCACTCGACATTATAGGAAATCATGTCGTTTAATATGACGACCAGTTCTGCCGTATAGATTCCTAGGCGCTCAATAACAGGATGCTCGATCACGTGGTCGGGAATGTTAAATCGTGCCTGGCAGATGACGATGGAAGGCAGCAAGCCGATGGTATGGTGCCGGATCTTGAAATAGCTCTCCACGTCTCGGACCTGGTGGTGGTTCCGGTCAAAAGACTCCTCTATCACGGCGGCTGTATAGCGCTGCATCCTCTCCAAGAAGCGCTTCTGGGCAAGCGGTGTAAAGTAGTTTCTAGATTTGAGCCAGAACCTAGACGCGCCTCGTTATCAGAGGAGGTACAACAAATGGTCAAGGTTCAATCAAATACGTACTGCCGGGTGATCTCTCCACCGATCCATTCACCTTCAGGCCGGGGAACATCCGGGTTGTGAAGAGCATCCATCAATGCGTCGGCTTGTTTTCGCGTGTCGAGTTCACTGGACACATCTGAGTAGTCATCAAAAGTGAAGTACACCTGCATCAAGTCGCAAGCAACCCGAAGCCCCTCTTGAGAAAAAGGAGCGAGAACGTGTCAGTTCAACCTCCAGATCAACTCGTGAAAGAATTCCAGCGTCCATACCTTTGTCAATATCGGGGTAGGCCATTGCAGCCAGGAGGCTGAAGTCACCCTCATAGAAGGCCTTTTGTACTTTCGGGCTGAAGGCTTTGAAGCCCTCGAACCACATCCAGGACTCCCTCCTGCACTCCTCGTAATACGGGCTGACCTTTTTGGTCCATGGCCAACCTACCAAGAGGTCCGGTATGCGGATAGCCATGCCCGGAGTGACTTGTGGCATCATCTCATACCTGGGAGGTGTCGTGCTGCCCATGTTGTCTCCAGACTTTCTCGGGGGGGGAAATCCTACAGAAAGAGTATAGGTCGGCACGTTGATGGGCCTCGTTGCTGTTGCCGTTGTCGAGATGTGGGTAGGCAGGACCACAGGTTTGCAAGCGGAATCGCTTATGAAACACCCTTCCTTTTATTAATCCCCAAGAGTATGACGAAAGCTGCCAGAGCGGAGAACAAACCAAGATCCCAGCTGGCATGTGCTTGGCGAGGTAACGTCCATGGGCCTCCTGGTATCATAAGAAAACAGAGGGAAGAACAGTTTTCTTTGGTAATATCAGATCAAACCAGGGCAGTAACAGACATAATCCGCCCAGTGATCCTTCGCGTAAGGGCTAAGTAACCAGGTTTCTACAGCAGGTGGCCGATGCTACATTCCTTACATGACTGCCCTAGGTTGTAGATGCATATAGGCCACTCCCACGCGGTAAGCACAAGTCAGCTGAGTATATGAGCCCGCAATTGCTACTACTATGATGAACTAATCTACTCATTGTGTCTGCCTTGTCCGGAATACTACGATGCCCACGCTCCGTTCCCTGTCGATCGTCGAGTATTGTAAGGGGGGGGGAGGAAATCTCATGAGACACTCTTGTGGATGGTCAGCACTAAAAGCATGTCTCTTCAACTCAAGCGTCGTCTCGCCACCAGGTAGGTACCTTATCAGAATAGAATGTTCGTGTCGATCTGGAGCCCACCCCTATATCATAATGTTACCCAATGGAGAAGGCGCAAGCAGAGTGCGATATATCATACCTCACCGACACTATTACAACGGTCGTTGGATGCGTTGGTAAGGGGCCTAGGACCTGGTTTTTGTGGCACAGCTCTTGCATGTGAGCTACTCTCCACGTTGGTCAAGCGTGCAGGTTACAATTTGCATCATGTCGAAGATTTTTTGCGGGTCACTGAGGACCCTTAAAAAAAAAATTAAAAAAATTTGAAGAAGAAGAAAAGAGGGGGAAAAGAGATGGAGAGAGAAAATTGAATTTACTAGGATCACACTTGATGCCACATGCAACTTGGAACGAACCTCCCGTAATAGCAGTACAGTATATTCAAATAGAGTTCTCGGGATATCCGCAAATGCCGCAAGTTCAGCATCAACGTTTGTTGTTTTGATCAGAAATCATTTGGTATACTGAATAATTACCCCACAGGTCTCCTTATTCAACCCCCTAGGTGGTGGACCAACGAGACACGTGGATCACGAGAGGATTCAGAAAAGAAAAGGACAGAATGGCTGGAACACCTCGAAGAGGATTCAACCTCCAATGGCTGATACAACGTGGATGGAGCGCACCGCACCGTATAGCCGGGACTGGCCCAATCGGTCCCTTGTCCCCAGGAAGCGTTTACAGCGTTGACCGTTGTAGCTTCACCCGAGTGTTCGGAACAGTTGTATATGCCATCTTGCCACAAAAGGCACATGGATAGTAGCAAACTCCACTGGAAGGATCGTGGTCCTGGTTAAAGCCATCAGACCGTAGGATGCAAGACGGTAGAAGGATCTGAATCCCAGGTCTCCGGTCCACAAATAATACGCACCTCCCGAGGTCGCGTCTGTATGAATGGCCTGTTATGCCGGTCTGGGATGACCTCCGCAAATGCCTCGGCGTGATGTCCATGTTGGCTCTTTTCAACGAGCTGCGGGGATGTAACTCTCTGATAGCAAAGATCCATCATACTTGAATTGTCTATGGTAGGATACGACAAAATCTGGACGGGGGTAGCCTTGGGAAAATGCGAGAGGACAAAAGTCAATGATGCCATCTGCACCATAATATTACTACCGTCCGGCATATCTGCGCTCCTTTAAAGTTGAAGGATCTCCTCCGGCGTCTAATCTGCGAATCATCTTTCGGGTTATTTACTGACTATAGTAGAGCTCTCATCCAAAAGCTCGAAATCCGCACTAACGCGCCAACGGCCCGCCGAAAGGACAACATTTTATCATGTCATCCTTACACTCCCCCTTAAGCAACAGGCCTTTTTCTTCTTCTTCTCCTCCTCTTTTCTTTGTTTTTGTAATAGTATACTCTGGTCCTTGGCTAGCCCTTGGCTGGACCAACAGTCCTTTTAATAGCAAGTCATGCCGGTATAGAAGTGCTTGCAAGGTCTCAAGGTAACCTTGCCTGCATGGTCAGGCCATTCATGCGTATAGGCGGGTGGTGTTGGATCAATGCATAATACCTTGCTACCTATCTTTATCCGAGTAACTCCATTACAACCATGTTGATCCTTCGGAGAACCACACTGGTCAGGGACTCGGCGGTGGCTCGGCCGTAGCTATGAGAAGAAGAAGAAAAAAACTCTCACGTCTGATTGACGTACAACTATGGATATAACTCCGGGATTCTCGGCATCTGGGCATGTTGTACTACGTAACGATTAGCGTGGTGAGCAGGCGTAGTGTCAGAACTGTTCTCCGGGACTCTTTACAAGCTCGGGAGATCCCCACGTTGTGCACTACGCCCCTGATCGTATTTGTGTTCCGCACTTAAGTAACCTTTATTACTGTGGATCCACGAGGACGGACTTCATCGGGTCACACAATGACTTACGAGTAAACATCCCGACACTCAGCATGGACGAGTCAGGCTCAGGTCTTCTGTGAAGTATGGTATCGGTCCGCGTGAATTATCTAGCTTTTAGCTATGCCTCGAGTGAGTCAAGGGCTCCGGGGGCCTATGATAACCAGCGGCTATCCGGGCGGATTTGAACCATCTAAAGAAATTGTTCTGTCGCGTAATATGTCCCGTTTCAGCTGCCCTGCTTCTATGATGATGAGATTCTCCGAGGAAGATCGGCACCGTTTGGTATTGTGCCTCAGGCTGGCGTCGATCACGCGCCTTTGTCACGACAGTCAAGGTTGCTTCCCATTCGCTCTCTGCTCTTGAGATAGCAAGTGACCATTGCCACCATGATTGTGGCTTGGTGATGGCGCTTTTGTGTGATGATTGTCAGATTTGCCACCTCCTGGAGGTTCTAGACTCGATCTTAATACTTCCTCTCAGAGCCGAGTGATGCTGTGCAATGAGACTATGACCATATTATTTCGGCCACAAGACTGTTCTTGATGGACCTAATCAAAAGGTAGTTATAAGGAAAGTCACTGTGATGGAGTTGGCTTCAAGACTGTCAGGACACTTGAAAGTGCTGTATGGACACAATGAAAGTCAAGTGGTAAGTTATATAGCTGGGGAAACCCATTCATGCAAACAATATTATTTTCTAATGCCAGAGGAAAGAAGACAAAGTGGTGTGGAAGAAGGGCCGATTTATTGTCATCTCAGCTCAGATGACACTACGCAATGATTGATAAAAAAGGAGGGTGCTGGACACCAAGAGGCAAGTATCTTGCAGAGCTGACAAATACCAACATGTATTAAGTAAATCTTAGTCAGAGTTATAAAACCATACATCAACTGGTGTTATCAGTAGACTGGCCAGGAAGGTGAGGCTTATGTTAAAGTGAAATACTGATGATATCCTAGACATGCTGCTAAATGACTGGTTACCATGATCATCACTATATGGCGACGAGGGAGGACTTCTGTGCCAAAGATTGCCCTTGTTTCACGTCTCACATCATAGCCAGAAATAAAAAGACTTCTGATAGAAGCTGAACTCTGAGACACTGTATGCAGTGTCAATTTTAAAAAAAACACGCTTCAACAAGAAAGTCCTTTCTATATGATGGTTTGTAAGTACTTACTTCAGTAGAGTTTGCAACTGAGTCGCCATCTGGCAATGTACCCAGTATGAGGAGCAGTTTGAAGCTGTGAGAGGCTGAAAAAGCAGAATTACTTCGGAGCGCTTTGGCTTATAAGAGCATGTCACCCTCACAGATATCTCTTTAGAGAGATTCGAAACCACAAACATATAAAACACTCGACTGTGTTGGCTTTTGCTTAAAAAGAAATAAAAGTACATCTGATGTGAATGGACAAGACAATCTACGCGAAACTTAACAGGATGGTCATCCTCAGTGTAATCTAGAAAAGATGTGGTCCATATTCATAGTCAGCTGCAAATGTTGTGCAATAAGAACGAAAGATTTATTTCAGGGCTCCAGTATTATTGTGATGGAGTCTGCTAATGAACACAACCCTGGAGGAAGATCCTGAGCAGAGCACCTGCACGGGCTGTAGCAGTCTTTCATAAACAGTGACAGAACTGTCATGTGTAGTAGATCTTTTGCGCTTCAGTACAGCTCTACCAGGTCTCCTTCTAGCTCTCTTCAACATCGAGTGCAAATGACGTTTATGGGGTTCTCTAGCGAGACTGGAGGCAGATATCAGACTGTTTTTATGCAGACCTGTCCTGCTCTGGGCTCATTACATGGGGAACAATATGGAAATGGCTTGATTGATGTGGTGCAAAAGAGAGAAGGAAAGAGAAAAGAAACAGCCAGCTGGCTGAGGCTATCTAGGGATCTGGCCGTTGGCTGGCTGGCTGGCTGGCCGTGCACGGCCCGGGGCCAGTGACCCATTGGCCCTCGCACACATATCAAGACCAATGTTTTTCTAGCCCTCTGTCGTTTGGTAAAGTCTGTCCTCTTGCCCTAGTTAATCCAATTTGAAACCTAACGCCCAGGTGTAGTTTAGGCTGCACACATGTAGATTTCTTTTGTACTTCCCCTCCCAATTTTCACTCTGCCAAGCCGATCCTGTCCAGCCCTCCAGGGCCATGGGATATCGTAACAGGCCAACCATGTAGGACAGCAGCCTGCGGTACCTCCTGCAGAAGCCCCTGCTCTGACGTCCGCATCGCAGCCTCCTCATCAGGGGGCGCCAGCTCTACCAGCCCCTGTTCACCCCCCTCGGAGGCATCCGACCCCTCGGCCGTGGCGGAGGAGGTATTATTGCCTGGCAGGGACTTGGAATTGTCGCTCTGCCACGCCATGTTGTTTTTGCTGCGCACCTTACGGCTGTATAGGGCGACTTTGGGCGAGGTGCTGGCGCTGGGTTGGCGGAGGATCACGCGGCACACAAACACCTTGATCGAGGGGATGGAGCCGCAGATGATGGCGACATTGATCTCGATGAGGGACCAGAGGCTGATTGGAATGGACGTCACTGTCATTTTGCAACCAGGGCGGTATTCTGTCAGCATGAAAAGAAAGAAAGAAGAAGAAGAAGAAGAAGAAGAAGAAGAAATTAAATAAGTAATTATACGACGAAAGAAAATAATTATTAATAAAATGAAAGCGGGAAGGATGGGCCTTTTTTAAGAAGCCTTTTCAAGCAAACACGTACCCGGCTGCTCGACTAACGGCGCAGCCGCAACCACGTTCATAGCATTGAGCCTGACGCAGGACACAGCCGTGGTACTGGAGCCCACACGTGTTAATAGCGAGAGTGCAGTTCAGGAACGAGGAGCAGGGAGTACATACAAGATACCACAGAGGAACACAGAGATCAGGATGAGCTGCTGCTTCTGGTGGAGTTTGACCCTGAGGAGGAAGGGCAGCGGGGCAACGAGCAGCAGGATATCGTTCAAGATGTTGATACCGCTTATGGCGAAGAAGAGGACGGGGCGGTTGACACACCAGCCCGGTTGGGCGAAGTCCCAGGCCTTGGAGATGGGGAAGCAGTAGAACAGGGTCCCGCAAAGGGTCGTCAGGCCGCAGGCACCGACCCAGCACATGGCGGCCAGAATGACCTTCTTGCCCAGGACCGATGTGAGTAGCCTGCTCACCTGCATGGTCAGGGAGAGCTTGTAGAACGTCTGGGTAGCGCAGTAAAACGTGGCTGTTGAGTAAAGTGCCTGCTCGCCATCAGCCATACAGTTCTTTCTTTGAGAGACCTCTTTCTCAAGTGTCTGCTTACAGCAAAGAAATTAATCGGAGGCAAGCCACCGAATTCTTGGCCCAACCCATATTTGATTTCTGTCATGCCATCCATTTTATTAACGCAAGATCATTGAACTGGGCATCACTGACCCAGAGACACGATGAGCACAAGGCCTGGGCACTCACCGACAAAAGTAGCCACGGTATTGCCTATCGAGCACATCTAGGAGCAAGCAAAGAAATGAGAATCTCCTTCACAGGTCCAAGGCAGTGTCAACACAAAGAGGGAATCATATGTCTGCTTACCACGGCTGCTGCCATCAGGAAGTCATCCCATCCCAGTGCTTTGACAAGTATTGCTCTCGTATACAATCTCAGGATGACTATCATCAGCGCCAAGGTAGTCCACAACACAGCGTTCACCACCAGGCTATGGCAGTCGTCCACGATGGGCATACCGGCCAGGTACCACATCTTTGGCTCGCAAGGTCTAAGGAAACGTCCTCGGGAAATTTTTTAAGTTTGTTGAATTAAAAGTGATAATTATCATTAACGTACGTCCCCTTGGTTGGATAAAATCGATTGGCAGCATCCGCGTCAGAATACAAAAGAGGAAGAGCAGGGGAAAGAAGAAGAAGAACAAAAAAAAAGAGAGCGGCCCATGCCATGAATTTCTATTCGGGGCAGAGGATAGAAGCTTCATCCTCTGGCTCAGCGCAGCGTGACATCGTGTCAACGTCCGTCAGCAGCAGTTGCCAGGTAGTAGACATCGGCGGGCCGTACTTTGCTACATTATGCAGCCTTGAAGCACGGGCGGCTTCAGCCTCAGCCAGATTCTGACCATGGCTTTTGCTTTCATATTGCTTTGAGGGAGTGGTTCTGTTCAGCCTCTTCCCGCTACTCTGATATGCTGCCTTTGCGGCTTGTTGCTTTTTTGGGGGGGACGAGGGAAATAATATGTTTGATGTCTCCTGTCTCCTGCCGGTTGTGGGATTGACAGGACGTACAAGCATGCAGGAGGGTAATAGTCTCGGTTGAAAGCTGAGATTCCGGGCCCGAGCCGTCTGTTCAGTACGAACGCCTGGGGGCGGGCCCGATTTTTTGTGATGTCTGCCACCCTTTTGGAGACGTTTAGATTGACAAATAGTCTAGAAAGACTTGATTCTAGCCATGCCAGCATCGGTAAGAGGCAAGATCGCCGCCAGGTGCCCAGCACGGTATCGATTTTCCCCCATTCTCCTGCGGCTGGTGAAGAGAGAGATGGTCAGACTGGTCGCTGCGTGGCTTCACCCCCACCCTCCATAACCTCCGCATATTCCTTCTGCGAATTGATCACCCAACCTAAGCTAACAGTGTTACTTCGGTTGGCGAAGCGCGCTGCTCTTTGCCTTGTTCAGATCAGGGCAGGGCTGAGTGGGTCCGGTCCGGTCCTCTCTACCCCTGGTCTGGAGGCCAAGAAGAAGAAGAAGAAGAAGATGGTGATAATTATCGAGTAGGAGGGAGGACGGGAACAGTAGACGTCTGGAAATAGCTGGTGCATCTTGGAATGTACGGTTGATATTGTCGATGTCTGGCCGCCTGTTCTTTTAGTGGTTCAGCTTTGGGTGGGGGAAGGGGGGTGACTGGGACCGGCGTCTAAGTCTCATTTGGTGGTCGTCACGGAGATCCTGGGGGTTTTAGTCTAGGGTCTAGATCCTCCCCCGAGTTTGCGAAGGTGGGTGAGTGGTAACGAGAGGTTACGATTGATCGGCAGAAATAGGCAGCCAATAAATACAAAAGGGCAAGATAGCTACAAGAAGTTATAATCTGAAGACGGAGCAGAGCATCGTGGGGTTTACGTACCGACAGACACAAGTGGTGGTTGAAGTTGATTTTGTAAAAGGCTACATACATCGGCAGACCATGGCTGAAACTGGTATTGAACGCCAATTCTCAACGCGACGGGAGTGGCTGCAGGAACGGCCACAGCTGAGTTCGTCGGGCAGAGACGGCCGGCGTTTGAATACGTGCGTATGTGTCGTCTGCTCTGCTCGAGCCTCATCGTGCACGGCGAAGCCATTAGTGAAAAAGCCCCTCGCACCGACTGACAGCAGTCTTGTCGTAATCCTGCAGCTCGCCGGTCCACGAACACAATGTGTGAGCCTCAAACTCATCCCGCATGATACGAGTCTCTGAAACCGCGCCCCTTGGTAGCAGCAAGACTCGCATCCTATCAAAGCCCTCCACACCGAGCTGGTCCAAACACAGCCCTCGTCCACAGGACATGGCGTTCAGTGAGAAGCCCCCTTGCAGGCAGGTCTCGGCTCTACCGCTTCACAAGATTTGTGTTCTACTTCGAGGAGGTAGGGCACCTGTACACGTGACGTTGTGTGTCGATACAGGAACAGGCTTGTGCCTGTCTCATCACGCCCCGGATCGGTTTTCCTCCCTCTGTACGGCGAAGAAATAATTCCCCACTGCCTCGCTCCCAGGCACCTCCTTCCAGCCCAAGCCGGGAACGTAGACCACACCCATGACCCTGGGGGCGCTCCAGCCCGGCCTCTGCGCAAAGTATCTCCTGAGCTCCTCGGCGTTGATGTACTTGGACCAGTCATGGGTCCCCTTGGGCACGATCTTGAGCACGTCCTCGGCCATGAAGTTGGTCGTAAACCAGCTCGTCCACGTCCGGGCGATGGTGCTCAGCACGAGCCAGCCGCCGGGCCTCACGAACTGGCCGCACCGATCGAGGAAGGCGGACGGCGTGTCCACGTGCTCAATGACCTCGAACAGGCTGACGATATCGTACCTGTCGCCGTCACCACCTGGGGAGGGCAGGGTCTCGATGGTGCCGCTGACATACTGGAGCTTGCTGGCCAGGGAGGGGTCCCTGGCAGCGTGGGCCCTCGCGATCTTGAGCACCTCCGGGGTGGGGTCAACGGCGGTGACAGAGGCGGTGGTGGACAGGCGGGCTGCTGACTCGGCGAAGATGCCGCCGCCACAGCCGACGTCAAGATAGCGGAGCTTGTGGGCCGGCGAGAGGGGTTCGGGCTGGACGGCGTGGCAGGACCGGATGAAGTCATGACGGAGCGGGTTCATGAGGTGGAGGATGCGTGAGGACCCGTGGGGATCCCACCAGGAGGAGGCGAGGGCATTGAAATGCGCCACCTCGGAAGGGTTGACAGATGTGTATGCAGGTGAGGAAGATGAAGATGAAGATGAGGCCGAGGCTGATGAAGAGGCGAATCCCCTGCTATGGTTTCCATGTAGGTAGCTGTGTATGGCTGGGGTGACAGTGATGGATGCTGTATCCTTCTTGAGTGTCGTGAGTCTCGGTGCCGGTGGAGATCGAGCTGCCCTGGTGACCGGGCGCAGCAAAGCTCCCGAGGCTGCTACCGCTCTCGAAGGTGCCATGGTGTAGATCTGTGTAGGATCTTTTGTCCTCACTCTCCACATGAGCCTCAATGGCGTCAACGGGAGGTCCTCACACAAGATCCAGAGAAGCCTGCTGAGGACGCAAAGGCTTGCGGGAAGTTAGGGTGACGATGGTGGTGATGAGGGTTGGCGAGGTGAACTTTTTGGCGGCTCAGTGGGGCAAGACAGCCCGGATCCTTGTACTCGGTTGCCCTGTCGTACCACTAATAGCGGCGCTTTGTAGCGGTTAGCTGCAGGGACCTAGGCGTCCATTACAGGGGGTGCGGACCGCCGACTCGGCGAATTGCACTACCCAAAGGCGCTGAAAATTGATTTACTAAGCAGGTGCCAATTGCTCACTCAGCAAGCCCAGTCGTCACTGCAACCAGGGTAGGAGCGGAATCGGGACGTACCCATGGGCCATCGCGGGGCATATTTCGCGATGATATTCTAGACCAACTTTGCTTTTCCCTACAAAGTACATGCATGCATGCTCTCTCTCCTTCTATATTCTCGCAGTATCTGCCTCCTCGCCCCTTTCGTCTGCCCTTCCTGCCCTTGCCCCTGCAGTTCCTATAGGTCTCTCCTGAACGCTCAATTGCTATAGTTTTCTCGTCACAAGACAGCCCTCTGCCAAATACTGTGCGTGTGACACACAGGCTCAGAAACACCCGAGTGTTCCGGACCAACAACCTTCTCAGGACAAGTGACGACAAGAGGGCTTCTCTGTGTTCGAAACAATATCGTCTGTAGCCAGCAAAACCCCTACCTGGTACCAGAATGACCTCAGAAACCCTCGACAGGTCCGAGTTCGACTCGATACCAGACACCATCGCAGCCTTCCGTACGCCTCTTCCTCTTCCTCCTCCCTTCCCCGCTCCCAGCTGGACACACAGCTCGATCGCACCTGTCTCGAGAAGAAGATGAAGATCCCCTTTGCTGATCTTTACACTACGTGCGCAGGTGATGGCCAGTTCATAGTTGTCCTCGACTCCCCAACACGCGAGAACGAGGCCGACCTCATCATCGCCGCCGAGTCCATCACCGCCGAGCAGATGGCCTTTATGGTCCGCCACTCCTCGGGCTATATCTGCGCCCCGTTAGCCCCCCACCTCACCGAGACCCTCGCCCTGCCCCAGATGGTCGCCCGGTCTGAGGACCCTCGTACCACCGCCTACACCGTCACCGTCGATGCCGCCGACCCCTCCGTCACCACCGGCATCTCCGCCCAAGACCGCGCCCTGACCTGCCGCACCCTGGCCGACCCGAACGCCACCGCCGAGAGTCTCCGGCGGCCCGGCCATGTCCTCCCGCTGCGTGCCCGGCCCGGCGGCGTCAGGCAGCGTCCAGGCCATACCGAGGCCGCCATCGAGTTCTGCCGCCTCGCGGGGAAGCGGCCCGCCGCCGTCATCTGCGAGCTTGTCGACGACGGCCAGGAGGTTGAGGGACAGGCCATCTGCAGGGCCCCTGGCATGCTGCGCGGCGAGGCGTGTGTTCGATTTGCGAGGAGATGGGGCCTAAAGGTGTGTACGATTGAGGACCTGGTCGAACACGTCGAGAAGCTGGAGGGGAAGCTGGAGACGAACGGGTCATAGGCGTGGAAGAAAACCGAAGAGTCCATGGGGGTGCGCCTCTGAGGGCTTGGCCTGGCTGGATCTTGACATGGCTATCTATCGGAAGCACCTTGATGTGTTGTGAGAGGAAAAAGGAACATATAAGGAAGGGCGTTTGTAGATATGGAAAGAAAAGGAACAAAGGGAAGAAAAAGACTTTAAGAGATACCGCCGCGAGGCAAGCTGTTGGGCTAGGACATGAGGCCAAATATCATCCCTATTCGTTCTAGATGAATTTCCTGTTCTTGGTATGCAGGGTGTTGATATATTCCGGGCGTCATGGTATAGGACATGGACTAGACTGTTGTTGTTGTTGTTGTTGTAGGGTCTCAAGTTGAAGGAAGGGAGAAGCAAGTAAGAGGGGTGGATGGCATCACTTCTACCACACCTCCCACCATGTTTTCAAACCAACTTGGGGAAAGGATCCGGCAATGCGTCCAGGCCACAACACACACAACATAATACGAGCTCAGCCTTGTGCACACAAGACCAGACTGTAGCCTATAGCCAACCTGCACTTGGTAAACCAACAAGACGACAATGAACTGCCTAACCACCACTGCCTGTCCAAACCTGACCTGGAGCATTACACAACGAGCTCAGCCAAGGTCCCTACTTGATATCACAACACTCCCCACCCCTCCCCCTTCCCCCCAACCCCCTTCTAGCCCATCAGCAGATGAAGTACCATTGTTGTCTTTCTTACAAAGGACCAAGAGAAAGAGACAGACTGTTGCATGGTCCAGACATGCTTTTAATATATATATATAAATATATATATAAAGGTTTCCCTTCATCTCTTGTAGTCTTCTTGACTTTTGAGTAGCACCCTCGGAGATGTGTCTCTACCAGGCGAAGCGTGGGTGATCTCCCGGCCCATCGTTTCTTTTTGGGGGGAAGGGGGAGAGGGGGAGGGGGGGCCTACTTTTCGGCAATCTCAGTTCCAAAACATCCCAGGCGTGGTTATAATGACTTATTATTTTATGATCACAGCAAGGCCCTTATCAGACGAGGCTGGGATACCTAGCCTGCTGGGCCTGGATCTGGCCTTGCATCGTTACACACACAAACAAAGGCACGCGCGCGCGGTGCACGCACCAGCCACCAAATGGAAATCGGGCTCTTCCCGCTCAGATCTGGCGGACTGAGCGCCGTGGTCTTACCTCCCCCCTCTCCTCTCCCCCCCCTGCTGCCGTTCTCCCCAGAAGAACAATGCATGGCATCGTTTTCGCTTGCGGTGTTTTGTGTGTGTTATTATGTTTTATCATGGTTTATATGTCCATGGGTGTGCCGTGCACGTATACCGCCCAATCGTCCCGCTCACACACTGACCCTGACTCTCCCCCCCCTCTCCTCCCCAAAGCCAGATCTATATAGAGCCCGTCGTTAGCCTGGACGATGCGTTGTGCATGGCTATCGTCCTTTGTGTGGGGCGGCAAGGAATCGGTACGGGAGAGAAGGTACTGTAGGTAAGGTTAGATAGGCCATGCGGCAATGCTGGACGACTCTCCTCTGATGCTCGTCCCAACTTTTTTTCTTGATCTTCTAGCACGCCAGTACCGTCGTGTCACTATGTCTGTTTCAGAGCTTGACGGGACTTTGTGTGAGTCTGGTCAGCCAGCCTAAACCGGCCAAGACTGGATTGTTGGGACGTATGCATCATCAAGGTTTGTCGTGGTACGTGTTTCGTGCAAGGCGCTCCAGCCCAGCAGGTCTTGCTCATACCATAGCAGGTGAGCACAGCGGTCGTTCCGGGCCGTAGTGGGTTTTGCTGTTGGTCTTTGGTGCCCAGCGCCCAAAGTGTCTCCCAGTGGAGGGGGTCTGTATAAAGGAAAGTGCCTTTCGTATTTCGCAGAGAGTTGCTTGAGACCCTGTCTGAGTGGAACGACTGAACGCATCCTCATGACCCATTGCAGCCCAGTATCGGAAGGCTTTTGCTCGCTCTCCCTCCTCTCCTCCCCACCCCTTGTACCTGCTGCTGCTCAAAAAAAAAAAAAAAAAAAAAAAAAAAAAGGCTCCATCCATCTACAGTATCGTGACGGTTCCGCCGTCTGCAGACGACAGGTCTCCGGCGGCATCGATACGCCAACGGTCACCGCGGGGTCTGACCACAAAACGGTTTCGGTTTCCCCATCCGCCCGCGTCAGCAGGATTCCTTCTAGAAGGCTAGAAAAGCTCTGACCGCCTGTACGGCAGCCTGCCTTACCGCCCAGCTGGGAACACGTGGAGAAAAAGAGGGGGGAGGGGGGGGAGGGCCTCCGGCAACACCTGTCTGTTTCTCCTGGTTGCGTTGAGCTGGCCAGGACGCCGGTCTCAGGGGGAAGTCAAAGATCAATTTCCCCTGGGCCCTGAGGGGCGTCTTCCTGAGGAGCCTTGTCATGAAGAGATTGGGCTGAGCTGGCGCTGTTAGGTACCAGTTGAAATATTCCAATGTACCACCCAGGTATCTCACCAGGGCACAGCCAAGACCCACTCGGAAAGGCCACCCGAAGCCGGGGGCTGGGAGCAGTCCCAGCACCTCCCTCTGGGCAGCCAGGCCTGGCCCATCCAGTCGTAGGGATGCTGACTCGGCATGGAAGAGGAGGATTCCGGTGTGACTGGGAGGTTATGAAAACACGCATTGTGAGAAATACGTCGTCGGTGGTTTTAATCTCGGCGAGAAAACCACAAGGCTTTCTTGGGCTTTCTTGGGCTGCGTTGGCTGTACGACGGGGCGCCCTCATGGTTGCAGTAACTTAGTGCTCCTGCTGAACCCGGCCCTTGGCAGAGCAGTGACGCAGGAACAGTTGTGATCGTCACGCAGCATCGTGCATACAATACTACAGTACTATATGTGTATGTATGTATGTATGTGACTCGATGCTGGAGTGAAAGCGCGTGGCTGTCAGGGTATTAGTACTTACCCAGCAGGCACACACTGTGCTCCATGTGATCGCTGGATGTGAACAGAACCTGGTCGCCTGCTGTCAAGACTTCGTGAAGCCCTGGGGCAAGCTGCAATTCGACGCTGGGCAGGCATGGATCCCGGATGAGGCGGGGAGCCTGTCCATAAAGTTATGAAGCACAGAAACTAATTTCTCGCCTGACATGGGCCCTTTTGTGATATCCCGAGCAGCCAGGGGGAAAAGAAGAAGAGAAAACTCTGGTGCCCGTCGCTCTTCTGAGGTCCATGTTCTCTTGGGCTCGATGCCTGAACTAGATTCGTCTTCGCGCAGATACACACACCATGTGCTTTGGCGGAGCTCATGCCAGTTGGCGGTACATAACGCCTTAGTGCACGTGAGGAATAGAGAGCCGGGCAATAGAACCGCTTTAGGACGTGATGCCCGACCCCGGATTCTAACAGCAGGCCCATCTAGCTCACAGTGCAAGGTGAGAGAGGGAGAGGATGCATCCAAGGCGCATCCAAGACAGCCGTATGCACCAGATGGTGTACCCGGCTGGTGAAAGCTATGCCCCTATCTGGGCTGATGTGCTTCCGGTGACGATTCGTCGTGAGGAGAGAATACTCGTTGCACGGGATCTCCTTGGGTGCGAGTGAGTGTGAGTGTGGTGGTGGTGGTGGTGGGTGCGAGCATTGAGTTCAAGCGCACGTCCCCCAGAGATCTGTCGCAACGCTGCCATTTGCATCACCCCCCATCTGCGGCCTGCCGGTCAGCTTCGTGGACGTGCGCAGAAACATGTTGGCAGTTGTGAGCTGAGGGGGCGCCAGGGTACCAATGCGTCACGGCAGGGCTTTGGACTTCTACTCGGAGAGACCTCGTGGCGCCCGATGCCACGCACAGAACGTTATGCCTGCTGGACCACGCGGGTCCTCGAGGGATGAAGATTCAATGACTGATCGCTGGAGCCGGACAGCTATTTACGGACAGTGAGTGGAGCGACGAATACACGGTAGCGAGAGTTGAATCTCCCGCCGCATCGTTTACCCAAACATCCAAGACTGGTGTGTCGACTGAAGTGTAGACTGGCTTTACCGAGCACAGGATCTGAACATGCGTCATGGCAGTCGTCAGAAGGCTCCTGAAGCAAGCACACACACACAAGCACACACACACACACACTCTCTCTCTCTCTTCTCTCCCTCCCTCGCCCCTGTGAGCCGTGTTCAGCAGAATTAACCGGCTTAAGCTGTCCTAGCATCCACAGTACCCGTAACTTAGTGCGGCAACCTTTTATGCACCGGTACTGCCAGGGAGAATAGTCGGAGATCAGTATAAATTTCGCCTTGTGATAATACGGGGTTTTCGGGTTGGCCGCCCCCTTTCGACTTCTACAAAAGATCGAGCTGGGGCACCGCTGACCCATCTTGATCCAATTCGTGTGTGGAGGACGGGACGGGAACGCTTGCATCGTGGGGGAGTCGCTTCGTCTAAGCCCCTTGGGAGTTGATCGTGACCTTTGACTGCAGCAAGAGGTGCTCTGTGCTCTTTGTCTCCCGACGTCGTCCAGAAACTTTAACAGGGGGGCTTGAGAGGGGGGAAAGCCGCCATGGCAGGCGAGATGGGACAACGCTGGACGAGCACGGGGCGCCCACAGATGACGCAAGGCTGCTTTCTCTGTGGTCGGGCTGCCTTGTCGTTGCTGCGCAGTAGCCAAATTGCATCCAGTAGTAGTTGAAAATAGTGCCACATGGACCAGCCCAGTTGGGCCCTTCTGACAGAGCCTGCACCATCATCATGGTTCTATCTCAGTTTGGACGATGGCTTCTGCGACAAGCCCGACCTTTTTTTCCCCTTCCACTGCGTGCTCCCTCTATCAGAGAGAACCTCGCCGCATCACTTCGCTTCGCCTTTGACCGCCTCGGAGAGTGGGCAAGGCCAGCGAAGAGCACCGTGCGCCAGTTTCGAAGTGGCCCCTGCCCCCGTCCCCAAGAACTTTTGGCTTGCTGGCAGTGGATAGATGTGTGGAGACGGAGTGCAGCAGGGGTGTGTGTGGCCCGGGTCTCTCACCCGCCGCAACGAGCATGTCCACGTCTTCTCAAAGGTTTCTGGAAGGTTTCCTTTTCCAGCTCATTTATTTCAGCCCCTGTTCATATGCCCATGCATTGACCAACTAGCCTGTTGTGCCCCCCCACCGTGCTGTTCCTGTCCATTTGATACCATGCCACCAATCCTTGAGGGACGATAATGGGTCGTTGCCGAGACCTTTTTCAGGCCCCCCCCCCTCCCCTTTTCCCTTTTCCTTTTTTTGTTTTTCCCTCTCTACCCAAATTAATCTATGCAATAGGCGAACAGAGACAGGAGTATAGAGGGAGAAATTAGCGGTAAGATGCGGGAAAATTTCGACTGCTCGAGTCGGCTTGCTGAGTACGGAGTATTGGACCGGCATTTCGAGTAGCAATGGGGATCGCCAACTGCCACGGTGCACTGGCCGTTCGCCACGGACCCAAGGCTCGCTGGAAACCCAGACTGAGGGGTCCGAAGTGAGGCTGAACAGTCGAACCGTGCTCCCGTCGACATAGTCCTCCGCTGCTACCTTGCCACCCCAAAGATCTTACTTTGCGTCTAGGTGGTTTGGGCAGTCCGAGCGTCCAAGCGGGAAAAGCCTGAGCCTGCTCTTTTTTTTTTTTTCATGCGCATGAGGACGTAGCAGCTGGTTCGGACCACCGCGCTCGGGACAACGCTGTGATGGCTCATGAATGAGCTATGACCAAAGCATCGAGGTCGTGTCGTGTGTCCCACTGATCGTCCCGCAGAATATACGGTGAAGTGGTAGGGACCTTTGAGGTCCTAGGTCCAACGCATCCTGTGGATCTCTCTCTCTAGGTACCGCAGTACATCCCACGGAGGGGCCGCCCTTACCCCCGTCTTGAGATCAGGGCAGCAGTTCCGCGATATGAGGTGGCACTCGGTGGCTCCCGTCCGTACAGCAGCTTGCGCACTCGAGGATCTGCAAGAGAACCCAAGAAGGGCTCAATATGCCCAAAAAAATCCTTCACTGTTGTGCTCTGAGCGGGTGTGTGCGTGCGTGCGTGCGTGCGTGTGTGTGTGTGTGTGTGTGTGTGTAAGGCGCCCATGGAATGCCCCAGCGCCTGCATCGATCATCATGACGGGCGAGGCCGGGAATTGGGGACCAGTAGACGAGTAGCCTCTGGGCTGTTGCACACTGGCTAGTCGGGACGGGAGTATCAGAGGCAGCCTGCGACTTCTGGATGATTGGCTCCCAAGACATGGATGCCCTTCAACCTCGTTATCTCGCCAAGGTCAGATCGCAGAAAGCAACGTGTCTGCGAGTGATGATAAGTCAAGTAAAAAGGGCCCAGTGATGGGTCGATGCCAGCGAGGTGGCTGGTGGTCCCACGACGACCTCACACGGGAAGGCCTCAGCCAGACGGCTACGTGCGTCGGGTGGGCTGCAGAGAAGCGTCCTGCCGGTCGCTGTACTATGCCCCTCTGGTTACTGTGTGGCAACGGAAGGATTGGCAGTTGTCCAGCTTCCTTCTGTCAGATCTGATAGGTTGGTTGGTCAGAGCTGGTGATTGACGCTGGTCAGGGAAGGAAGACAGCAAGGCTGTTTTGTAAGCTGCTCTGGTTCAGCCAGGAGAGGGCAGAGGTAGATCTCAGGATCGAGCTTTCCTCTATACTGCTTGCCTTGTGGCCTGGGTCGGGTGCCTCCCCCTCTGGTGCGGAAAACTTAAACCATCATCAGTCACTAGCTGATTATATAGCAACAGAAAAGAGACCCAAGGCTAGTTAGTAGTCATCACACTGTTCCCCATCCAGGTATCTGAGAGAGAGAAGAGAGAGAGAGAAGAGAGAGAGAGAAGAGAGAGAGAGAGAGAGAGAGAGAGAGTGTGTGTGTGTGTATGTGCTGTGCCTGGACAAAGATGACCAGGACTTCAGAAGCCATGGAGAGAGAGAGAGGAAGGGAGAGACAGAGAGGTCTGCATGGATAGTTCTCGTCACACAAAATGAGCAGCTTTGGCAGCCCAATCTCTGCTGTCTCAGATACATCTCACTGGCCTGTGCGTGGCAGGTGGGGGGGTCTTTAGTGGAGTTGGGCCCCTGCTAACCCCCCTGAGCCAAGTACCGACTAGGTACAACCATCCCCCCCTGTCCGTTCGTTTCAACAGCACCACCTGTCGGTCTGCACTGCTGGCAAGGGTGGGTTGTGCCTAGGTGAGCCTTAGCGCACTTTTCCTCTAGAGATCTGATGTTTGACTGAACTGCAAATGGGGACCTGGGATTTCAGAGTTTGTTTGCCATTCTCTTCTAATTAATAAGACCCCTTGTCCTCGGATTTCTTCATTGAACCAGAATCCCAGAGTCCCCCCGAGTCCTCCTACTACCTCCAGCGACACCTCTGCATCACGACCAGCACTGATCCCACTAATTTGAACTACAGCAGTCACTGTGCAGACGAGAACAGTGTTTTGTGACAAGGTGAGCAATTTCTTCTTCTGTCCTACAACAAAGAAAATCCTGCCCTCCCACACCTTATTCGTAGGTGGTTTTGGAGAGGCAGGTAAGCCGAGCACATGCTGTGCCGACTCGACAAGGTTGCGGGTGAAGGCTGCAGCGCAGGGCCAAGGTGCCGGCCGAGTTAAACTTTTTTAGAGTCAAGTCGGCCAGCAGCTTGCCCTTCTTTTTGCTCTGTGCGCCCTTCAACCTAACAAACCGCCCTTTTGCGCCTCGACACGCCTTGAACCTGTCAGGCTGGGCGCATCAAACCAGGACATTCCCTCTGCCCAGTACCATCCAGAATTGTTTTGTTCTTGCAACCTCGAGTCTCCTCCATCCTCCCAGGGGCCGACAGCTTGTGCCCTGCACTCGGGTCTTGCTGCCTCCTCTGTCGTCCTTCTGTGCAGAACTGACCCCTTCTCTTCCCCTTCAATCAGGCCTCGAAGAAGAAACATACCTTGATTCGACAACCACAACAACAAGCAAACAGTCAACTATATCGCCTGTTGGCCCTGCCATCCTTTGCGACAAGCAATCCTGTAGTGCGACCTTCCAGAACCCCGACGACAACGCGCATGAGCACTTGGCAGCCTGAACCTCCAACAAACGTGTCCCTCTTGAGTGCCCCTCGATCACCTGTGATCACCAGCAAATCCTCCACCATCACAACAAGTCAACCTTGACCAGATTTGACAAGGAGGAACAAGAAGGCTCCGGCTTGGACTGCACGCAGCAACCTGGTATCACCTGGAGACCTTGTGCCTCAAGAGCTCAGAAGCTGCTGCTCTGCACTACCAAAGGCGAGACCAAATACCGCAAGCCCATCACCAACGAGGCGCATTACACCCAGGGTGAGTCGAGTTCCTATCGGTGATTTATGCTGCCTGTCGCAGTCAGTCTGGCAGTCAGTCTGGCTGGAAGCGCAAAGGTGGAATGCAGTCCTGCCTTGGAAGAAGAAAAAAACCCTCCTGTCAAACACAGTCTTCCCCACCCCCAATGCACTGCTGCTTTTCGCATCTGAATTTCTGGTGGATTGGGCGCGATTTGATCTCGGGAGTTGGCACTGACGTCTGATGAACTCCAGTTGCATTGGCCATAGCGCGTCTATTGACATTCAGAGACGCGGTTGCTTCTGCATCTTGATCCGTGCACGACAAGGCTCCACCCCCAATCCTCACCACAGACAACCACCCCTGGATGACGAGCCGCGCCACCACGGCCTATCACGAACACGCCTCTTCCACCATATATTTCGCCTCAGTAAGCCTCAATATTTCTCTCACACCCTTTCTTGATATTATACTTTCCCTTAGGTGGAGACAGGAGAAAGACAACCATGCAACGCAAGAGAATTCATCTGTCTTAATGGAGCTGGCCTCACTCCTGTCCTGTCCTCTCCTGTCCACTCCGGGTTCTCATGGCGCACCAGCACCCCTTGACAGTCCTGACCTGTCACTCTGATGGCTCTTGTCACCACTCACGAGTTGTCATTTCATCTCCTCACCGCCTTGAACGACAGCGTAGGAAAATTGCTAACAGCAGATTTAGGCAATCTGCTGGGCTTGATCTGGCACCCTCACCTCTGCTGCCGTAACCTTTACCCGAAACATTCTGGTGTTGTAAGACACATCTTATTTCCTTACTGCGGGAGTGTAATTTCCTTGCGGTTGAGGCAGTGATCCGTGCACGGCATCACCTCTGTCCAACCTTCGAGAGCCCTCTGATGTCTGGCCTCTGCTTGCTCATGTCTTCTCCAGCACCACTTGAGATTATGGGCATCACCAGCATGCTGAACCAAAACGGAGCCACATCGGTTATTCAGCCTCCTCAGCCTGTTCTAGGCACCATGGCCGACCAGCATGCTGTCCAGCAGCCCCCTCCCGTTTCCATTGAGCGCGCCGACTCCCCCCACGGATCCGAACACTCGAGATACTCTCAGCCCCCGATGAGCGGCCATCTCCAGGCTGCCCGACCTTACGGCTCTCCCACCTCCATGCATGCCTCCCTCCACATGCCTGAGCCCAACATGGCCCCCAGCGGCATGGCATTTCCGTCGATGGCACCCGAACTGTACGCGCCGCCTCAGCCCTTGAGAGCCCCCGACGCTACCAGCCAGCCTGCCCCTAAAGCCTACGCATGCAGCACTTGTGGCAAGGGCTTCGCTAGACGTAGTGATCTCGCTCGTCATGGTTCGTCTTCTCCTTTTTACTTTTTTTGTTTTTTTTATTTCTATTTTTTTGTTGGGGGTTGTTCTCGTTTTGTCCGGTCTAACTCTTGATATAGAACGAATCCACACGGGGGTACGACCTCATGTCTGCGATTTCCCCAACTGTGGCAAGCAGTTCATTCAGCGGTCGGCCTTGACCGTTCACCAGCGTGTTCACACTGGAGAGAAGCCGCACATGTGCGAGCGCTGCGGAAAGGTGAGCTTGCTCTTTTGGGGCACGGGGGGGGGGGGGGCGGGGGCAATCCCTCTTTCTTGCAACCAGTGGCCAGCTGCTGACACGTTCATCTATAGCCTTTCAGTGACTCCAGCTCCCTTGCGCGACACCGTCGGATTCACTCCGGCAAGCGGCCGTACAAGTGCCCGTATGCCGACTGTCAGAAGACTTTCACTCGCCGAACGACTCTGACGCGTCACCAAAATCACCACACTGGCACGGTTGAAGATGCTGCTAGAGCTACTGCCGAAGTTCTGGCCAGGAACAGTGTCGCGCGATCTGCGTCTGCTCGCCCCACCCGATCCGAGGGTGACCAGGTCTCTAACCACGGTTCCCCCCTCTCGACGCCGTCTCCTGCCCATAGGACCATGTCAATGTCGCCCAGCGCCGAGATGGCCGCCGCCAACGGTATGCAGCACCAGTACAATGGCAACAGTTCTCTGCCGGCCCACATGCGCACCGACCTGCACGCGAGCAGTCCCACGACCACGACGTCGTCTGCTTTCAGCAGCAACGTTCGGCCGACCTCTCATCCAAATGCTTACGGGGCGGCGCCTCCACCCACGACGCTCGAGCCGAGCATTGAGAGCAGCCAGGGCCCTGGGAGCGCTGTGGGCAGCCCCCACATGAGCAGCGTCGGCTGGGCTTCTCCCTCGCACGTGGCATCTCCTGCTCACAGCAACAGCGGCGGCAACAGCAGCTATGTCTACCCGGACCCTGATTCTTCCTATCCGACAAACGCCGCCGCACAGGGACAGATGTTCTACTCTGCTGCCATGGGTTTGCAGAGACCTGGCAGTGCAGAGCCTGGCGCGCAGTCAGCCTACAAGCCACGGCAGAATGAGCTCTGGGCGGCTTAGTAGACCTTCCCAGAATTCTCCCTGATAATGGATCTCCCGAAGCGGAGTCAACGCGCAGGTTTCTGTGCTCAGTGGCTGCACGGGTATTTGACCACTGCCATTACTTTCAGGACCCGTCTTACCTCCCGGTATGCATACCGGAGAGAGTACCACACAGGGAGTTTCATCTGGATAACCCCGCCCCTGGTCCTGATCCGGAGAGCAATAGCTCTCCTCGCGGCAATTTCATGGATCATCCATCACCCAGTGTTTTGATAATATGGACCTCGCTACAAAATAGTGGACTTGCCCTTCGCGGTGCAAATTTCACCTAATGAATGAGGTTGGCCTCAAGGTTTTCTTTTTTTTTTTTTCTTCTCGCCCAGCACTCTGGTTTTCCTCACTCTCTTAGACTGGATTCGGCTGGACAGGGGGCATCGGTTGGCGGGAGCACAGGGTCATTGTGGAACTCATCACTTCTTCATCTGAGTTCATTCCTTGGGCGATGGCGCAAGCAGTCGCGTGGACAAGGTCACGGTGTTCAGGAGCAGGCCGGGGAGGGGTTTTTCTCGTTTCAAATTTTTTTTTTTAATCTGCTAGAAACGGCGAAAAAGTGAACCGTCTTAAAGTGTTGTTCTATATAATGGGGGCATCCGGCGGTTTTTCGATGATTAGATAAAAAATAAAATAAAATGGCAGTTCGGACGTATATAAGATGATCCAGGGTTCGTTCCCTCATGCTAACTTGTGATGTCGAGGCTTTCTTTTTCCCTTTTTTTCTTTCTTTTCTTTTCTCTCTTCTTCAACTTCTTTCTTTAGTAGACCAATTGCTAACCAAGCCTAGGCGATGTGATGGTCCTCGTCTGTTCCCTACTGAAAAAACACAAGGGAAGGAAAGCCCTGTGTCATCAGTAGCATTTCATTACACTACAAGCAGTAACAGGAGGAGAAGGGGGCGAAGATGGGGGGGGGGGGGCGGGGAATCTCAGTCAGGGTCCTTTAAAAGGGATACTGGGACGGAGAGAGCGTTGGACCCATAAATGGGGTTCCAGGTAGAGAGAGGGGGGGGAAGGGGTTGGGTACTCGGCATGTGAAGAAGGGAGGACCTGGGTTTGTGGTCGGTGGTCCTGGGAGAGAGGGGGGGGGGGGGGACTTTCATGTATCTGCCTTCGTCTACTACTTGGTAATGCTTTCCATCTTGGGCGAAATAGATCCCCCAGTGCTGCTGGATAGCGAGTAGAGGTGATTGACAAGATACAACATCGCATGTAGGAATTGTTCAATATGATTTGTTTCTTTTTTTTTAATTGAAAGCGCCTCGCGGCAAATATGAGGGTGCCCTTCTTTGTCGTGCAATCTTGAATTCCCTCCTGTAGAGAGGCCATTGTCTCGCAATCGACACCTTATAAATTGTCGTAATGTTTTTGTGTGTGTTGTAGAACTCCCCAAACGCCGTATGCAATACCAAGGTCGACAAGTGAGCTCAATCTGACGGCCTGGACCGTCCTCTTTTGGAACCCCTTCCCCTCCCCTTTCCCCGAAAACCCCTCTCTGTTCCATCCTACTCCCCAGAACGCCATAAGTGTATGCAGTAATGTTTTTGGTCTCATGATGTGGTGACAGTAACCACCTGAGTTCGTTCGGTCGAGCCCCCTTCCCCCCCCCCTCTCCTACCTCCAAAGGCACTCTCTCCTTCAGAGGTCCTTGAACATGGAGAGGTGCCCCTTCAAGTGAGTATTGGTGACGTTCCGGGGGGCCTTCTTCTTGGTCTTCTTCTTGGGCTTCTCAACCTTAGCGTTGAGCACCTTGAGGCGCGGGTCCTCGCTGGCGGGTTTCTGCCCGGCGGCGAGGAGGAGGCGGTTGATGTCGTCGACGCTGGGGACGTTAACCTTGTGCCACATGACTTGGAACTCGGGGTCGACGGTATTCCACAGGCTAGCATCGTCCTGCCACACGTAGCGCGGGTGGTTGTCCTTCTTGGTGCGGAGGACGAGGATGCGGTGCTCGCGCTCGAGCTCGGTGATGGCCGGGTACAGGCGCTCGCGGGGCCACCCGTCCTCGAGGTCCTTGACGTGCACCAGCATGGCGTCCTTCTTGGCCTGCAGGTATGCCAGCAGCGTCTCCTTGCTCCGCACGCCCGGTATGACGGGGTTGTGACGGTAGGTGCCCGAGTGGACACTCTGCTCGGTGAGGCCCGGGTCAGGCGTCCACCGGACACGCGGGTGGCGGCGCATGTTCTCGACGAGCTCGATCCACTCGGCGGGCGACTGCGGGCGCCGCGTCAGGTGGTCCACGATGTCGTTGATGGTCAGGTCGCGGTCTCGCTCCTTGAGGTGGTTCACCGCGTACACCATCTGTGTGCCCAGCTCCGCGCCCGTGCCCGTCAGCGCAGGCTGCGAGTAGATCTCGATGCCATCGCCGGGCCGCCTCTTCTTGGTCGGGGTGTTGTTGGCTGCGGTGCCTGTCATGGCGGACGAGGTGGACGCCACCGAGGGCGAGGGGGAGGGCGGCGCGAGGGTCGACTTGGAGTCCTTGGTCAGGTCGACCACCGTCTTGGAGGCGGCGCTCGCCACACGCTGGCGCTCGAGAAACGACATTCTCCTTTCCTTTCCTCTCTCTCTCTCTCTCTCTCTCTCTCTCTCTCTCTCTCTCTCTCTTTTAATTATGATTATTATTATTATTTTTTTCTCTTTGGTGTTGCCTTTCGAGGAGTGGCTGATGGCAGGGGATGACTGGCCCTGTCGAGGGAAGGCGGATGAACGAGTTGGATGGAGGGGGGGGGTCCTGCTGCTGCTGACGAAAGATCAACGTTGAGGATGGGAGGGGGTGATGGTGGCGGTGGTTCGTTGTGGAGGTTGAAGGAGACAAAGGTTGGCGGTGGTTGCAAGGCTGAGACAGGGGAGTGACACCCAGGGCATCTAAAGTGGTTGCAGGGCCGCCTGTGACTGGGTAGCTCAGAGTGGGGCACAGGCGCTGGGTGTTAGCTGAGTTAGTGGATTGATTGCCGGTGCTAATGGAAGATCAAAGTGGCCTCTTAGTGTCTACTTCTCACCTTGGAAGTTGTTGGCCTCGATATCTTGAGCTGCACTGTAGACTTTGTCTAGCTGTGGGGTACAAAGGAAAATATGTTCGTGTTCAATTTCAACACAGGCAAAGAACCCAAAGAAACAGAAAGAAACGTCGATGATCATTCCTCAGTCATTCTACAGCAGCAGCCTTGGAATTCCACATCACCATTTAGAAATCTTTCCATCATTTTCCTGACTAGACTACACAAATCACCTTGGGCAGCCATAAGAGAGTCACTAAAACATCCACCACAGAAATTAAATTGACCACAATGTAACCAGGACACCTGTCTTTCGCTGAGACTGTATCACAAAGCCTAGAAATCCCAAGAAACTCTCTTCAAAAGAAATAAAAGATAAGGCAGAAACAAGGGTTGGTTGACAGTCCTCCAAGTAGACCATAGCTAGCCCCTCTGAGGACAGAGACTGGTATTGTGTCTACGGGCAAGCATCAAGCAGAGAAGCACATGCCGTTTCCCATCGCACCAGCCAGGTCCAGACCTCATCCTGTAACACCATCTAAGACTGCTGCTGGGCCTGCTGGGCCTGGAGGTACTGGTAGGCAAAGTACGCCGCAGCGCCGCCAATGAGGACGATCGCGTAGATACCAATACCGAGACCGGTGGCATCGCCTGTCGATGCGGCGGGAGCGACGGCGCCAGGCTTGGGGGCCTTAGGAGTTGGGTCGCCGGGCTAGAAATGGTAGAGGAAGAGCAACACCGGTCAGCTTGCATGTTGCCAGACACATGTGTGTATATGTGTGGTGTCAAGGATATGGGCGCATTGGGCAGGCTATTTCGCATCTTATCAAGCCTGGATGATCGGTGTAATGATCTTCCAAGATTGCAGCATGCATGTGGAGGTATCCGAGCGGGAGGGTGTAGGACGTACCTGTCTCTTCAGCTCACCGACCAGAAGCTGCTCCAGTGTTTCACGCGCCTCGTCGCTGTGGCCGACGTCCTCGAACGCCTCAGTTGCGTCCTGTCCAGCGACATCCAGCAGGACCTCCTCACCACCGCTGTGCAGAGAGAATCGCATGTCAGCCTTGTATTTTTTTCTCTCTTCTTGTTCCCCTCTGGAATTGCCCTGCCATTTCCCCATGCCGAGGTTTTGAGGATTTGGGGTAGGTCCGGGGCTCCGAAGGCGCAAGAAGCTCACGTGGTGCCGCAGCAGCAGCAGCAGCAAGACAAGGCGCCTGAAAAACTTACGGATGCTCGTCGATGAACTTTGCGCAGTCGTAAACTTTGTCGTGGATCACCATGAACAGGTCCTTCTTGGTGTTGTGCTCCGCAACATCTTGGTAGGTGTACTCCTTGGTCGCCATTTTTGCCTTTTTTTTTTTTTTAGTCTTTTCCTTTTCTTGGTCTGTTGGAGTCGACTGAGGGGGAGGGCTAAGGATGGGTTGGGATCTCGGTTTCTCGGAGGGGTTTTCGAGGTTGGCGCGGGAGGTGCAGAGACGTGATGCTCGGCGTAGAACAGCAAAGGAGTGCGAGCTGTAGTCGTCGACGTGGGGGCGAGGACCTATGATGTTGGTATTCGGCTCGTAGCTTGTCTGGAGGGGGGTGAGGAGAAGGAGGGGGAGGCCAGACTGCTGGTTATGGCTGGGTGGGCGGCAGCTGGGGCAGAACAGAAAGTCTAAGCCTGGGCGAAAGAAAAGGCCCGAGGACGGGGCAGCAAAGTCGAAAAGATAACGTGATGGATCCCAACGGTACGACGGGAGAGGGGAGGTCCCGAGCCCAGAGCTTACTATTTTGGAGCGATAGAATGTTCGATAGGCAGAAGAGGATCGCTGACGACCCCGGGAGCTCGAGGAATCGACCCCCTGAAGCTACGCTGCACAAAGTCGCTACCCTTCAAATCAAGCCGCTGCTATTGGCCGAGACGCACCTGTCGTTCGATCCGGCTCATGCGCTTCCAGCGCACTACAGCGTAGCATGGGCCCCACGTTCGTCTTGCGGTCAGTGCTGCACATGGTACAGTGCCAATGTGCCCTCTAATTGACAACTATGACCTCCCAAGATTACCCCGTAATTCCGTATCGAGAGAGCTCTCAACAGAGCAGAGCTCCTCCACAATGACAACAGTAACAAGACAATAATAACAACACGACGACGACACGATGACGACGATATAAGCGGTAGCAGAGGCAGAATAGAAATACTATGAATCAACCCATCTTTTCGGGGCCTTCCAGACATCTAACAGTGCGACAACGCTCCCAAGATCACGGGGTCTTGCATTCTACCGATGACGCCCTGGCATCTCTCCATCACGGCTCTCTGTCGGGATATTTCCTCGGTTCCGGTTGAGGAGACACACCCCGCACAGAGAACCTGTCCGTCGGGCTGACGGTCAATCTCTGTCCTCCGAGAGGATGCTCTGGCACGGGCTGGAAGTTGGTTGATCATTTTGGGTGTTTCAAGGCACTCTCTTCCCGCAGGCAATATAAAATTTAGTCCATGTCGGCTTCGCTATTAACTTGCGTTCCGAATACGCATTGTCCACTGATGGCGACCCCCTGCAAAGGCAACGCAAATTGACGGTAGGGCTTCCTCGTAATCGTATTACCATATGCTACGCGACCACCACACCTGCGCTGCTACTCTGTAAACAGCCTTCCCTTCTCAGCAGGTCACCTCCGAGAGCTGCCGCCGCCGATGTCCTGGCCTAACCGGTAGCTAGCGACCTTGTCCCACTCGATCTTCTGCCTCGTCACCGGCAGCTGCCTGCGCAGGCCCTTGAACGCACCCTCGCTGAGGCTCGCGAACCCCTTGTTCAGCTCCTCCTGGTACTTCTTCTCCGCGCCCGCGACCTCCTTGGCGATTGCGCTTCCCGTGCCCGACGGGATGGACGCTGTCACCGTCTTGTTGGTCACCAGCCGCACGTTGCCGTCCTCGTAGTAGTGCACGTCCACCTTGATCGAGCCCTCGAGGGAGCTGTCGGACGGGTCGAAGATGTAGAGGGAGCGCCAGCGGCCGTTCCTGGTTTTTCCACCCCCAGAAGTCAGTCACAGAGATCTCATCCATCCGGTTCGCGCGTTGCGGGCCGGAGTGTGCAGATATGTGGCGGTGTTTTTCTCTCTAACTCACCAGAAGTTGTTGGGGCTGTATTTGTTACCCACGACGATGACGGCCAGCTTCGAGTCGTTCTCAGTTGGGTAGACGCCGTATGCCGCGTTGGGGAAGTGCTCCTTGACGTATGTTCCGAGGCTCTTCTGGGTAGATTTCCTGCTCGCACGGCTTGATCAGCACACATCACAGCTCCAGTCCTCGCACCATAAATCTTTCATCGGTTTGGTGACGATGTGCCAAGCAGACGTACACAAGATCAGATTGTTTGCTTTCCAGCGCGTGGCTCTGCACACCGCTAGCCTTCTGTGTAGCATGATCGAACTCGAAGCTCGACGAGTTCTCGATGTCATAGTACCGCCCGTCCCCGAGGGAGTTGTGCGAGCTGACGATGACCGCCTCGCTGCTTCCAGGCAGCTTCACCGTGATGAACTGCTCCTCGTTGTACTTCTGGAATGCGGGACCCAGCTCCTTGACGATGTTCGGCTCGGAGATGGTGAGGGCTTTGATGTCTGTATTCAGGCGGTCAGCGTTGACGGTCGTCGGTCGGCAGCGGAGAACGGCGTGTGCTTGCCAGCAACAACATCTGAAAGCTTCAGGAAGGTCAGCTAGACTGCCAGATGCAAGTCTCCAAAGGGGCCAAGGATGGGATGGCACACTTCTCCTGGGGGGGCATCTCCCACAAAGGAGGACACCCACTCTACGCTCTCAGACATTTGGGTATTGGGAACAGGAAGAGAAACAGTGCGCAATGATCAACCTGGCTCAGAGCGTTGTAGGGTCAAGAAAAAAGAAAACAATAATCTTCGCTCTGGTCTAGAAGGGTGTGGGTGTCATTCAATTGTACACAAGACGTGCTTCGAAACAGTCTAGATTGTTGTCAGAGCTGCCAGGTCGTCATCCCTGAGGAGGTCCCAGACACGCACCACAGCGGGTGGATTGGTGGTGGACGGACCCCTGTAGACCGCGGGGCTGTGGGGTAGCTTCAAGATGCAGCAGCCAAACTCCCAGATCTCTCCTTTTATTAATCTTCAATATCTTTAACCTTCTGAAGATCTGGAATGGACAGAAGTCAATTTTTGCGTTGGGACCAAGAAAGAGATTCTCGAGGTCAGGCATAGATGTGCAAGAAACAAATAACCTCACATCAAATTCCTAAGCATCTCATGGAGCTGTCTATATGTGCGCGCGTGTCTCTCTGTGCACTCTCATTGGATGTTACTCACTGTATTCTACATCTCTACCAGAATTGTCATGCAATAATGATATCTTCATTTGCTCCCAATCGAGACTTATAGATCCAGCTATACCATCTTTCATGAAACTCTTCATCATGACTACAGCTTTTGTGCCATATGCAGCCTGCCAGTTCCGCCAGCATCCTTTGCCATTGATATTTGCATACCATGGTGAGCCAATCTTTAGATATAGATGGGGTTCAGTCTGGTCCGAATCGACACTGCTTCATAAAACAGAAGCAAAACACAATAATGTAGTTATAGACCTCGCGGTCTCATCTTGTAGAAGGCATGTTCATGAGGACCTGAACCTACCAAGCCATCTCATCAAAGTGTAGTGTGCTGGATATGGTTCTCGTGAAAATGCTAGTAATTGAGAATCTTCTTGATACCATCGTATATCCCTTTTTGAAAATAAAAAAGTTGGTCAGCTCTGAAGTTAGATGGTGGGGGCTTCCACGGCTACAGTAACCACTTACTTGCGACATCCGGTATGTTGAATTTCTCAAACACCAGCGGCGTCGGTATGCTCCAGCCCGCCAGCCTCAGCACGGGAGCCTCCAGCCGGACAAACGTCGATGCATCCTCCTGGATCGCCGCGGCGACCTCAGCGCCCACGCCAGCATTGACCATGGACTCGTGCACGACTATACACCTGCCCGTCTTTTGTACGCTCCTGAGCACCGTCTCCCTGTCCCACGGGTAGATGGTGCGCAGGTCGATCAACTCCGCGCTGATGCCCAGGTCCTGCTCGGCCTGCCTGATGGCGTTGAGGCACAGGTACAGCGGCTGCCCGTACGACACGATGGTCAGGTCCTTGCCCTCCTTTAGCACCTCCGCCTTGGAGAGGGGCAGCTCGTACGGCGCGACGGGGACCTGCTCCACCGCCGCGCGGTACAGCACCTTGGGCTCCATGAACACGACGGGGTCGTTGCTCCGAATGGCCGCGAGCAGCAGGCCCTTGGCCTGGAGGGGGCTGCGCGGCATCACCACCCTCCAACCCGGCACGTGTGTGAACAGCGCCTCGGGGCTCTGCGAGTGGTACAGAGCGCCGTGGCCGACGGCACCGCACGGCATGCGCACCGTCAGGCCGCCGACATGGCGCCCACAGGTCCCGTCCCGGTATCTGAACTTGGCGGCCTCGTTGACCATCTGGTCGAAGGCGGGGAAGACGTAGTCGGCGAACTGGATCTCGGCCACGGGCCGCATGCCCTCAGCGGCGGCACCGATGGCGAAACCCATGATGCCCTGCTCTGAGAGGGGCGTGTTGAATACACGGTCGCCGCCGTACATCTCGGCCAGCTTCATGGAACACCGGAAGACACCACCAAAAGCGACATCCTCGCCAAAAAGAAGGACAGACTCGTCCTCGGCGAGGGCCAGAGACAGGGCGTCGTTGATGGCCTGGAAGAGGTTCATGCGCTTCGTGGCGCCGTCACGAACGTCAAGGGGTAGTTCCTGGTTGTGCAGAGCGGCCTGGGCGGTGTGTGCCAGGAGGGGCGTGGTGCTGTAGTCGACGGGGAGGTTCAGCCTTGCATTTGGCGGGTGCGTGGAGTATCTTCGCCTTGGGAGGGTCATCTGTAAGGGCACGAGTGTAGTGAGGCACGGCAGGGGAGCCGTGGCTACGGCCACCGCGGTCCTCGCCAGTTGTCGATGAGGGATATGGCTCCTCATTGGGACTGAGTTCGAGGAGACGAGGGGAGCGGGGGGGGGGGGGGGGAAGCGTGACAAGATGGGTGTCTCGCTGGTCTATGAGGGTATCAAACAGTCACCTGGAGCCAGCAGAGGGACAACGAGCAGGAAGGATCACATTGTGATTGTCGATTCACCCGAGGGGTCACGATCTCACCTCGGGGCTGGAGACGGTTCTTGTCTGGTCGTTGTTCAACGTTCAGACGCGGCTATTCACGGTCTGGGGAAATCTACAGTACAGTACAAGATCAATTCTGGGGCAATGACGGCAGCGGGTTTTGGCTTAGGGCCTTTAGGGGCTTGTGGCCTGTCCATGTTCATTACGTAGTACCTATAGCACCCTAACAACCCTGGATTTGCTGCGGGATGGACAGCCTTGGATATCCGGGATCTCGGCACCTGCCAGACCCCCCTGTTCACCAATAAACGACCCACTCCCAGCCTCCTCGCGCATGGGCGAATTGCCTGGGAGACCAGCCACCGGGTAAACATAGGGCTGAAATAGTAAATTCGAGATGATCCTCTCTGAGCGCAGGGCCAGCAGAGAAGGAAAAGAAAAAAGTGCCCAGTCAGTCAGTCAGTCGGCTGCACATCGAAAAGTCTTGGCAATCTACACTTACTTGCATGTGGCTGTTGATCTCGTAGCCTTGTTGTGTTGTGCATGTGCAGATGCTAGTCTTAGCAGGGGAATAGGAAGGACCAGCCAGGGCCAGCACTAAGAGCCACCATCTTTCCCACATCTTCAACCTTCCATACTTTTTCTCTTCTCTTCTCCTTCTTCTTCTCCTACAGGGGGTGCCTCTCACAGCACATCACTCACCGTCTGTCACCAGAAAAAGAAAAAAAAATGGCGGACCGGCATGAGTCCAGACGGCCTCGTGAGTCAGGAGAGAGGAGACACAAGAAGCGCCGCTCCAGCAGATCACACCAACATGGTTTTTCATCAGACGGGACGCGGTCTGGCCATAGCTCTCGTCAGACCCTGTCCGCCGATGCCCTGGCCGCGCTCAACGAGGCCAACACGAGGGGGCTCGACAACTCGAGGGACGAGCAGGAGGAGCTGGAGAGGAGGCTTCGTCACGAGCGTAGAGAACGGAGGAGGCGAGAGTCGCGGGCAAAGGTGGACCGCGACGAGTACCGACAGGTCGAGAGGGACAGCCCAAGGCGTCATCGCCACAGGGAGTCAAGGTCATATTCGGCTGCCCCAGCACCGCCGGTCTATGACGATGTCGACGCCGGATCAGAGCATCACAACGAGAGGAGACAGCGCAGGAAAGAACGCTCTTCCAAGGGTTATGAGTCGACCCCCGAGGTCTTTCAGGATATAGTGGCCGCCAGTGAAGACCGTGAGCGGCGGCACAAGGAGCGCAAGCGGAGAAAGGCTCCCATTGCCGAGCCGCCGCCAGTAGAGAAGGGCGATTCCAAGGGCTTCTGGCATCGTATGCGAGGGGGCGGTGCCAATGCCTCGACAAGTTATGATAGCTACTACGACAAGGAAGACAAGGAGGACGCCTACTACGAGAGGCCGAGGAAGCGTTTCTGGACCAAGAGAAAAATATGTGAGTATTCTGGCGGAATAATACCACTCACGGCTCCGACTAACCTTTTTTTTCTTTTTTTTCTAGGGATTGCCGCCGGTCTCTCGTTAGGCATCGTGATCATCATCATCGTCGCGGCCGTTGTCGTGAGCAAGAAGAGCAGCAGCTCTGGCTGCACCAACGATCTGACGTGCAACTTGGACAGCATAAGTAGCAGCAGTATTCCCGCCGGCGCGCCGGACTACCTAAACCCATTCACCTGGTACGACACCATCGATTTCAACCTGACCTACACGGACGCCATGGTCGGCGACCTGCCCATCATGGGCCTCAACTCGACCTGGGACGACTCCAACGCCCCAAACAGCATCGTCCCCGCACTCAACGAGGATTGGGGCTCCTACGCGTCCCGGCCCGCCCGGGGTGTCAACCTCGGTGGTTGGCTATCGATCGAGCCGTTCATCGCCCCCGACCTTTTCGACTACGACGACTCCCTCGGCATCATCGACGAGTACACGCTGTGCACGTATCTCGGAGCGACGGCGTGTAGCTCGACCCTCGAAAAGCACTACTCTTCCTTCGTGACGGAGTCGATGTTCGCCGAGATAGCCGACGCTGGCCTCGACCACGTCCGCATCCCTTACTCCTACTGGGCGGTTCAGACCTACGATGACGACCCTTACCTCTTCCGCACCTCGTGGCGGTACTTACTTCGCGGGATTGAATGGGCACGCAAGTACGGCCTCCGGGTCAACCTCGACCTGCATGCACTCCCCGGCAGCCAGAACGGCTGGAACCACAGCGGCCGCCAGGGCCCCATCGGCTGGTTCAACGGTACCAACTCGACGCAGAACGTCCAGCGCTCCGTCGACGTGCACGACCGCCTGTCCAAATTCTTCGCCCAGCCCCGCTACGAGAACATCATCACCCATTACGGCCTTGTCAACGAGCCGCGCATGACCTTCATCGCCGCCTCCGAGGTCATCAACTGGACCACCACCGTATACTCCATGCTCCGCGAGAACGGCCTGCCAAACAAGACCATCGTCATCTTTGGCGACGGCTTCCGCGGCCTGGACGCCTGGCAGGGCGAGCTGACGGGCTACGGCGATGGCCTGGCCCTCGACGTCCACCAGTACGTCATCTTCAACAACGAGCAGATCGTCTACAACCACTCCGAAAAGGTCACCTACGCCTGCGAGGGCTGGACCGAGCAGACCGAGCGGTCCATGAACACATCCACCGGCTTCGGCCCCACCATGGTCGCCGAGTGGTCCCAGGCCGACACCGACTGCGCCACTTACCTCAACAACGTCGGCTGGGGCAACCGGTGGACGGGCACCTACGACACGGGCAACTCGTCCGACCCCCTCGAGGCCCTGACGCCCCGCTGCCCGACCACCGACAGCAGCTGCTCCTGCACGTCCGCCAACAACGACCCGAGCACCTACACCGACGACTACAAGCAGTTCCTGCTGTACTTTGCCCAGGCGCAGATGGACTCGTTCGAGACCGGTTGGGGTTGGTGGTACTGGACGTGGTGGACGACCGAGGGGAGCTACCAGTGGAGCTACAAGCGCGGCCTGGAGGCGGGAATCCTGCCAGCCAAGGCGTATGATCGGAACTTCCACTGCAACTCGACCACAGTTCCGGAGTGGTACCCTGGGTTGCCAGAGACGTATTAATCTCGTGGGGTGGGGGGAAGAGTAAAGCGCTGAGCTGGATTAGCTTCTCCGGCCAGTGTGGGAAAATGGTCACCCTTTGGACATCTCTACTTTTGCGGCGCTGAATACAAGATGGTTTTCTGGGTGGTGCTTCTCGCACTGGCAGCAGCGTTGTGATTCGTCGACGGCGTTTGGGTGGGCAAAGGCATCAAGCGCACAATAGCGAAAATAGGAAAATAGCGTATATTGAACCATTCGAACGCCCATGATCAAAGTTTAAAAAGACTCGGATTCGGAGTGCGTGCACTACTTGAGATCATCTGCACAGATCTACAAATTGGGGGTTTTACACTACAAGGCAAAAGGGTTGAGACCCATGAGCGTGATCATGACGGTATAGAGAGAGAGAGAGAGAGTATATTGTTATACGGTTCTACAAGTAAGGGCTAGACCGGAAAGCTACGAAGACGAGGTAGCTGATTTGGAAGTCGCAAAATTCGAAACCTTGTGCCAGTGAGAAATCTACTGAGGACTTACCGCATTGATGATCGACCTTTTGAGCCGGTAAATGTTGCTTTCCTATTCTTCATCTCGTCAGCCATTATTCACATTAATGGCAGTGCGTACAGAGCAGAGAGGAGGGAGGGCGATATCAGTTCGTGGAGCCCCTGTCAGGGGGCAGTTTCATCAAAGCGATTGCTATGAAGACCGTCGTGATAAAATTTTATGATCATCATATGAACGCCAAGGGCAGTGGCATGATTAAATTAAAAAAAAAAAAAACCAAAAAAAAAAAAACCAAGACTGTACTCACACGAAAAGCAAGACTCCTGCGAAACACCGGGAAGTTGTCAAACAGCACCAGATTCTAGAACCTTCTGATCTTGGTATTAGCGAAACCCTTCCCAAATACCACAATGAAAATGAAAATGAGCCCTGGATGTTCAGAAATGACTTGTATCATCTGTGCTCGAAAGCTCTGACATATGCTTGTCTTTGTTTTTTGTCAGATCATCATGTTGGGTGGGCGGGACGGGATACGGGAAAACGCCAGAGAATAAGGAGCCACTCGCGGTGAACTGACCAGGTGCCATCGGCCAGTCGCAAGACTGCAGTTTCATGGATACTCTGAAGCAGCAATGTCAGCAGGCTGCGTTTCCGAGTTGAACCAAGAAAGTTGTCATAGCATGTCTCTTTTCAGTTATGCATGAATGGTATAGGTAAAAGTGTTGTCTGCATCGGGAAACCCGAATAAGACTCGTCATCTAGGTGTCATCCGGGAGACGGAAGGCCAAAGGGGAAGGAGATAAAAAAGACGTGAGACATACCCTTCGTTGTGAGATAGGCAACTCGTCTATATTCCTTACAAGGAGGGAACAGATAGATGCCTCCACTGTTGGCACTTGCCAGTCGCACACATGGAAGAAGCTGTCGTCGAGACAAGTATTAGCACGAGCTCTGCCGTCGATTGATTTTTTGCAAGGTCGTGGGTCGCGGTGTCGAATCAGTGGACGAGGTTTTCTAGGCCTGTCGCAGAATGGCATATCTGCTCATGAAGTATTATCGGAGCCCAGTGCCATTTCATCACGCAAGACATGAGAGAAAGGAGGGGTGCGATGGTATGGTCGTACCGAGAGAATGGACCGGTCGGGCCTGAAAGATTGCAGTCAGTGTCTGGGTTCCACACATGGAGATGCAAATATTGAAAGAAAGATAGATTGCAATCAGAAACAGCCAATTGTTGTCGACATGAAGATTCAGTCGGTAATTCCAACTTTGCCGAAGCAAAAAAATTGTTCATCAGGTAGTATGAAGTTTAGAGAGGGGGACAAGAGAGCCAAACGTACCGTCGCGAAAGGACGCCCGACGCAGGCGGCGTCAAGATCGTCACGACACCATGAAGCAAGGAGACAGGCCCGAGAACTACTGTTCAATTTTGTCAGTTACGGCTCGCAGGTCGCAGAGATGTGATCTTCAACGCGCGCATCGTGTCTTGTCAATCAGACTGACGTTACAATATCGGTTTCATTCCGTTTAGGTCAAAGACTCTAGTTTGCGGTTTGGTGTTGTCATCAGGAAAAGAGAATGGAGGGTTCAAAAGAAACTTAGCGAGACTGCTTACCTCGGGTTCTGGTGCGCGCTGCGTGGTCGACGGTTGATGCGCGGTGGTGTGGAAGAGGAAGAAAGGGTTGACATTGTCAAGCTCAAGAAAATTTCGGTGATGGAGTTGGTTCGGAGCGGGACCACCAGAGCTCACCCCCTGTAGTTTTTAGTGGATCCAGGGTCACCTGCTCACGCGTGCCTCTTGCCATGGGCCCAATGTAACAGCGTCATCCAACACCGCGCCTAAACCGCGTCTTGTCCGTCCAGGATCAAGTAAATTTCTCACCCTGAAAACCGAAGAAAAACATGCCTGAAATTGCTGAAGGTACGGCTCACTAAGTATTTCAAATTTTTCTCAGTCTACTGACTTTAGATATTCAGTCTCGAGGCTGGTGCATTTCCTGCGCCAGCACTTGGTTGGCGAGAAGATCGCAAAGGTCCAGGCTCCGGATGATGCCAACATCTTCGGCAAGGTCGGATGTAGTGGCCCAGCTTTCGAGAAGGCCTTGAAGGGGCGCAAGGTATGAGCTCCCAGATTCAGCACCCTGCTTATTCAGAGTCTGACATGAACCCAGGTCGTCGAGGCTGGAAGTCAGGGGAAGTACTTCTGGCTCAGGCTCAACGATCCGGGCCCTCATGCAGTGATGCACCTTGGAATGACTGGTATGCACCCGACTTGGAAGACCCTCCTGGCGATATCTCGTGAGACTAAACATTTTCAGGTTGGATCCATATACAGAATGACCGAACTGCCTATACAAACTACTACAAGAAGATGAATCCCGAAGAAGAGGAGGCGTGGCCACCCAAGTTCTGGAAATTTCAATTAGAGACTGAGGGGAAGTCGCCGGTCCGGATCGCCTTTACAGATCAAAGACGGTCAGTCGAGGTTTCAGTATGGTCTATACGCCGCCACGTACTCATCACTGACGCTATGCACAGTTTCGCCCGTATACGGCTGGTGGATTGCCCCGGAGCTGAGATCCGGCAGAACTCACCACTCGTGGAGAACGGACCCGACCCGGTCGTGGATAAAGACATTTTTACGGAGGAATACCTTCGACACAAGATGCGGAGTAGACACAAGCCCATCAAGGCACTGATCCTCGACCAGGCCATCATCAGTGGCATTGGGAACTGGGTTGCCGACGAGTCCCTCTACCATGCGAAGCTACACCCAGAGCAGTATTGTGATGAATTTTCCGACGATGAAGTCAAGAGACTGCACGAGTCCATCAGATATGTACGTTTTGCCAGATGCACCCATCCACCCAACCTCCCAAGGCACTGTGATTCAGGAAGATTAGCAGTCTAAAAGCCTGTGTACTCCATGTTCTGGCACGCCGCCGTCCCTTGCTCTTCATCTCCAAGATCGAGCCTCCTTCTTCTCCCGACCTGCACTAACTAGTCATGTGTCCTTAAGGTGTGTCAAACTGCGGTAGACCTACTCGCCGACTCGGACAAGTTTCCGGATACCTGGCTATTCGACCACAGATGGGGCAAAGGCTCAAAGTCAGGCTCACTTCCCAACGGCGAAAAGCTCGTCTGGATTACTGTCGGCGGGCGCACGAGTTGCTATGCGCCGGCTGTACAGAAGAAGACTGGCCATGTGGTACCAGGCATCAAGGAGGAGCCGCTTGAGGAGGGAAATGCGGACGACAAGCCGAGCAAGGGCAGAGCCAAAAAGGGCAAGACTACGGTTGCCGACAAGGAGGATGTCAAGCCTAAGATGAAGGCAGCCAAGAGGTCGAAAGCTGAGGATGCCGATGATGCAGAAGAGGAAAAGCAGCCATCGAAAAGGGCAAGGGTCAAGCAGCAGGAGGACGTCAAGAAACAGAAAACTCCTCCCGCCAAGTCGACCAAGGATGCGAATGGCATCAACGCAGTGTCAGACCAGGGGCGACGCCGTTCGTCACGGTTGAGCCGCGGTGCATGAGGGGCTCCAGGTGGAGGTCATTTTGGCGGCCATCAACTAATGCTACGAATGAGTATCATACATTTCTTTAGGCTGGTGGAGTCTGCTCCTGCATCGGCAGCGCGAGGCTCTGAGCATGGTGCCTCCACACCGAGATGGCTGTGTGTGCCCTTCGGCGTCGTCGACCAGTTACCCTGCATCGCCAATTCAAGTTTCAATCGGGGTGCTTGTGCCTTCTATATCTGCATCAAAGTGACCACCCAAAAGTCAACTCACTTTCAGTCCAAGAATGAATTTACCAACTCTCCCGAAGAATCACCGCCGCCATGCCAACATACGGATGTCCTGTCTCTATTTCGGAATCGGCTGAGGATGACGGCTCTGTGTCACGCCCTACTCTAGAATGCCGCCTCTGCTTCATGCCCACCACTAAAATGAGCTGTTTCCTCAGCTCGGACAGCCTCAAAACCAGGACCTTCTTTCACATTCAAACATTTAAAAGGAATCGACTCTAACAAGCTAATACTGGGGGGTTAAGTATATATGGGTTCCGAGTCAGTCACTTCAAATAAACTTGGCAAAATGCAGGCTTCAAGGGTCCACAGCCATGCCGTTTTTGTGCAAAGCAGGTAAGACTCACCGCAATAGCAAAGCTATGGCCGATGCCTAGAATGCTGATCTACCGCTCCCAGGCTCAAAAGAACAAGATAACGTATACATTGTGTCTTGGCATGTGGCTGTGCTTACTCCTTCGGCCTCCAGGCTGCCCCCCTTCCCCAAAAATTAGGCAGCCACATAACCCGAGTGATTGTCTTGCGAAGTGGGATGAGATGCTTATTAAGTAAGACAGCTGATGGACATGATACTTCTCTCGTGCCAGGCGTGCTAGGATAGCATCCAGATCACGTCAGGTTTCTCCTACATAAGCACAATATAAGAAGCATCTTGAGCAAGATTAAGTCCTCCTCCTGGAAGATCTCAAATTCGTGAGAGACGCACTCCACCAGACCACCCCCTCCCCCCTCCCAAAAGAAAATATGGCCTCCCTATCCTATATCCTCGGCGGCGTCGTCCTCCTCGGCGGCGCCGCCCTCGCAGATGGAAACTACGGTTCAACGGTCGGCAACAACTCGGTCAACTGGACCGAGGTGCGGACTTCCCCCAACGCCACCGGCTCCATCACCTTCACAGCACCCAACGTGTCGGCCCCCTTCCAGGGACCCGACGCTCCGTCCGTGCCCGGCTGGACCATGTCGATCGCCGTGCGGACGAACAGGTCGTCCGACGCGTTGACGGCCACCTCGATCTCCATGGACGCGCCGCCCAGCCTGCAGGCGCCCAACGGCACGACGCTGGCGGACCCGAGCTGGTTCGCGTGCATGTACTTCCAGGGCCCCAGCAAGAAGGGCGGGTTCAGCAACGGGAGCTTCACCCACGCGGCGTGCGACGACGTGCTGAGCTCGACGTGTGTGGACGAGTGGATCAGTGCCGCGGCGGGGATAGGGGGCGTGTATGACGAGTTCACATGTCCGCAGGTCGATACTCCAGACAGTTGCACGTCGGCCTTTGTCTCTGGCAGCTTCTTTTCGCAAGGTATGTGCAGTCAGTGAGTTGAGTGAGTGTTAAGTGCATGCATAGGGGGTGGCCCCCGCCATTTATCTTGTCTCTACAGGGAGAGAGCCTAGAACACCACAGCCATTCATCGATCCGACTCTCTCGTTCTCCTCGCTTTTTTTCCTCTAAAGTCTATCTGGGTTGTCACACCTTTATCTGCATGGCGCCGCCACCTCTGCTGACTGGTCGGCTGACCAAATCCAACCCCCTCCCCCCCCTTACAGGTCATTACGCAAACTTTAACGGTTCCGACGTGTTCAACTGGGCCACCTCCAGTGTGACGTACGACGATGCCGTGGGTGGCGCCTGGCCGGTCCTGATCCGCTGGCAGGGCAACGGGTCGACCGTCGCCAACGCCACGCTGCAGTGCGTCCAGGCGTACGACGTCCACGCCGGGAGTGAGCTGCCCAATATGGGTGCGAGCAGCAGCAGCAGCAGCAGTGGCCTGGTCAGGTGGGCGGCAGGGGTCGCATTAGCGGTGGCATTGTACGTCTTGTAGGAAGAAGAAGAAATGGATTGTCGTGAGAGTTGTTTTTTTTTTTTTTTGTGTGGGGTAGTGTAAACGAGCAAACTTTCTGCCCAAGTATCTAGTACGCACGATGATCTGGACATACCTGCAGCAGGAAGAAAAAGCCAAGCAAAATGAAAATAAAAACATGTGACGTGGCACAGCACGAGCTGGAGAAGAGAAGGGGGGGGGGGGGGGCAAGCCATCTACGGAGACAGGTGATCGCTTCTCCTACAAGCTCTCTTGATGCCCAACCATCCGTGTGCTATTTAACGATCAGGAAAATGACACTGGGTACGCAATCCACCCAAGGGTGCCCACCGCAGGGCTATTGCTGCCCTGCTGCCCAACCTAGAGCCCGTCTCTGCATGAATAGTGCAATGCGGGGGGGATAAAAGAGGTGTCTCTGGTGTGGGGAGTATCGGTTGGACGAGCAAGATCCAGCACGCCTTGGCGAGAAGAAAGAAAGAAAGAAAAAAACGAAGTTGGCTCTGTAACGCCAGCTGATGATATGCTGGCAGCAGCAGCAGCAGCAGGAGGAGGAGGAGGCGCAGGCAGGCAAAGGCAAGGCAGGGTGTCAAGTGATCATCAGCACGGCCGATGGGACCGAGAGACCATTGGCGGGGTTTCACGCTGGATGAGCTCACTGCAGCAGGATAGCCATGCTAGACATGCAAGGAGGTGCTTCATACGAGCCGGGGGTAGCCACGGCGTACTGTAAATGAGCGACGAGATGGCTTCGATCGTAAGGGCGGGCGCTTATGCCTGCGAGGGGGTTCTCGATCGGTGGCGAGATTGAGACTTGGAAGATCCGTTGGGCTCCTGTGCTGACATTCTGCATAGAGCATGTCAGATTGTAAACTTGGGTTGCCTGATGGCTGCCAAGACTGTATAGGAACGCAATAATATACGAGCTTCCAAATAGGTAGCCTCTGCAAAAGAAGTCAAAAAAAAAAAAAAAAGGTGATGATAGCAAGCGTCTCATTCATGCGATTTTGATAGTTCAACTGCCCCGGCCATCTTGTCCGTCATTGCGCAATGATTTATCCAGAGTGTATACGCATCTTCCAAACCAGTTGGATCTTGCCTTGTGTGCTAGTTGTTTCTATTTGAAAAAGTTCAGAAAAGCCATGAACAACTATTTATGCCGGGGGGGTGGGTATCATATATGCCTAGCAGCATCGCGCCTAGAAGCCAGATGCCTTTCGGGAAAATCAACCAAAAGATTGACCAAAGTAAACAATCCATCCATGCGTGTATCACGCCGCGCAATTACCAAAAACTCCTACTAAAAATGTTTTCTTGTTGTTTTCCCCGTCATGATCTCAAGCCTATGTTGGCTTGGAAGCTGAATGCGCCATTTCAGCAGTGTGAGATGCCAGTCCTTGTCACCGTGTATGCGTGTACCGATGAAGCCTAAAAGTAGACGGCTGAGATTCTAATACCGTTATTATGTGCGTGTGTGCGTACGTGCGTGCGTGTGTGTACAAGTTCGGAAAATGCAAGAAAGGGGGAATTCAAGCAGCTTGGGCTCCCAAGGATGCCTTGTCGCACTGGAAGCCGATAGAATATCGATACTCGGGGCCATCCCAAGTGATGGGAACCAGGGTAAGGATGTTGACAAACGGTTTCCCGGCCTTGGTAAAGTTGGTAAGCGTCGTGCGGTGCTCCTTGTTCGCCTTGATGGCCTCGCGCATCCCGCGGACGGTCTTCTTGTCGACATATTTCCGCGTCGAGTGGGGACCGACTTTGCCGTCGGGGGCCTGCAGGAAGCGGCAGTTCCTGCCCTTGATCTCGCCCATCCTCCAGCCTGTCATCTCCAGGAAGGGGTCCGAGGCGTAGACGATGGGGTTGTCCGGCAGGGCCAGGTCGCAGACGATGAGCGAGACGGAGCAGTCGATGGGGCCCAGGTTGATCAGGGGGTTGGGCCGGGAGTAGACCCGGAACAGGACGCCCATGAGGTCTAGTCCGCTCGGGCAGTAGATGCCCGGGTAGATCAGAGGGTCGGTGGCATCGCTGCCTTTGGTCTGAGTGTATTGTGAGACCTGTCCGTCCTTGGGTTTCTTGTCGGTGAATTGATACTGGTAGCAAGGAGGTCAGCACACAGGTCAACCTCGGGGCAGCCGCCCATTGACACTTTGTGGTTTTAAAACATACATCCAAAGCACACTTCTCCCATGGATTCATAATGGCTGGCTGAGACTTCGGGGAAGGGGAGAGAGAGAGAGAGAGAGAGAGAGAGAGAGAGAGAGAAGAAAAAAAAGGGTAGAAGGTGGTGTGTGGTAAGACTGTAGGAGGTTCACGACGTCATGAGGCCGTACAACACGAAGTATAAGCTCTGCGTCAAAAAGGGAAGAAGGCGGCTGATGATGTCTTCACACAGATGACAGTTGATACATGTTTCCGTCAAGATGGTACTTTAGAACAACAGCACAAGAAGAAGAATGAGAACGAGTAAGGCCCTCCAATAATATATTATCATCAGTAGAAGGGCCTTATCCCTCTAAGACAGGCAATTGCCTGCTGTTGATGGGCTAAATCGAGATGCCCAACGAGCTAAGGGGCGGAGTCTTATGGCCGGCATTTGGATCACAAAACCACGGGGAATGGAAGAAAGAGTGGAAGAAGTCATGGTGGAAACCGTCTACGGCCCGTGGATGCATGGTGAGGGAGAGAGGAGAAGCGTGGCGTGTGAGGAGGACAAAGGGCGGGACAGCGCATCAAGATGGGGATTGCAAAGTCGATTGCCTGCCATCCAAGTCAAGATCGCGGAAACATAGTTGAGGCGTTGAGATCGAGACCAGTAAAGAAGGGGACGCGCTAGTATGTTACGAGTAACTTTGTACCTGAGTACAGACGGAATCGATGTGGACTTGCAGACCGCCTGGCGAGACAGTGGCAAGGTTTTTTTTAGTGTACGTAAATGGTATCCTGTGCAAAGGGAAAAAAAAAAAAAAAAAAAAAAAAGGGCAGTGCTATAGTGACATGGTAATGTACACAGTCTCCGAAAACCTATGATGCATGCAGGGCCAGTATGGGTATGATCTGTCTACCCATCAATGTCCCATCCTGTCTTGTAAATATCATTTACTTCCTCCCCCCCCCTGACGATGAAACAATCCTGCACCTTTATGTCGAGAATGGGGCTGTCTTCTGCATCATAGACAAAAAGGTGGCCCTTCCCCCCCCCCCCCCCACAACCCTAGCAAGAATAAACATACCCATGATGGATACCATAATAGCGGATTCTGGTTTTGGGTGTGGAGGAGGAGCAAGCTAGGGAGAGTCTTTGGTGGGATCTGAGGCCGATGGGGAGCGATCGTGGGTGCTGCCGACGACTGGGGCGATCGCGGCTACTACCTAAGTAGTAAATATTATGGATCCCACCAGCTCCAGGGGGTGCCGTCTCCCCATCGTCGTGCCAGGAGTGGAGCATGGGATCATCCTGCGCAAACGGTCACAGGTTGGAAAATACCATGCTTTTCAGTCACGGAGCTTGAGCCTCATCACTTTTCTTACCGTCCAATCGCCGTTCTGCATCAGTTCCACAAGAATTTCTGATGGTCAAGCCATATAGCGCATCCTGTCATTCTTACTCATCATTACTTTTGGACCGACTAAGGGGGGTTTTTCTATCTTTCTCTCTCTCTGCCTCCAGTTATTTGCTAGTGGTCGTGCGTGCACCATGATGCTGCTGCCGCCTGCCTTGCCTCTTGTTGCAGCATTGGAGTGTGGTGGGTGAGAAATCAGCTCTTGTTCGTCGCCTTGAGCAGCTTGTACTCGGACAGAGGCGACCAGGCCCACGAGATGAGACGCAGGTGGTACTGCGACGGCGCTCCGTCCTCCTCCCACAGCTCGTCATCATCCACCTCGTTGTTCTTGTCCGGCACCAGCTTGCTCAGCGCATCCACTCTCGTCCTGTCCCAGTCAGACCCTTCGGGCTTGCTGTCATCGACGAGGACGTTGCCCAATCGCTTCCTCCCCTCCAGCCTGACGTACATCTCTGCAAACGTCGTGTCGACGCCCTGGGCCTTCTCCAGCTCGGGGAGCAGGGACTCGACCGTCTTCTTGGACAGCGGCTTGAAGGTGCGCTGGTTCGCCTTGGCCTCGCGATATGTCTCCTTGAGCCACTTGTCGAAGATGGCAATCGCCGCTTCGATATCCTTGGTCTTCTTTGGGTGGTGCTTGGCACGGTTGTACATGGTGTTAATCACCTGCCACTGGTACAGGAGCGACCTCCCGGAGACCAATGAGACTGTGTCACATCTTGGTTAGCCAGAAATGCCGCTCCCGGATGGGCGCCATCAAGTCTGTGTGATCCTATGCGGCGGTGAGGTCGAAAGGAAACTTACTGGTCTTATCGGCAGCTGCTGCATCTTTAAACCCGGTGCCCTGGAGAGTTGTCTCGGGATTGTCGTCCGCGTAGAGGTGGCTTGCCTTGGGGTCTCTGGTTCCCTTCGCCTCATCCTTGGCCTCTTTACCCTTCCTGGAGATGGGATTGGCCCGATTGTTCTGCTTCTTTGTCTTTGCCTTGGCCATGATTATTGTAGTAGTGAGCTGTCTGGTTGTCAAGAGGTGAGGATGATTACCCAGGAGAATCAGCTTGGACACTGTCCACAGGGTGGATGATGTGCAAAATTGCAGTGATAGGTATGCATGATGTGTGCCTGCAAGGGCAGCGGGGGCTGCTGCTGGTCTTTGTTGTCATTCCTTTGAGCCAGAAAGCCAATAATGCCATAGAGAAGACACCCTGGCTGGGTCGGCCGGGGGGTGTCACACAAAACTTGCAGGTCCAGATGAACAGTCGGTCAATCAGTCCAGTCCCATCAAATCACAATCGTTGCGACCCTGTCGAACCTTGCGCTGGACCTTGGCCATTGTGCGGGCTGATGTCATAACTACAGCCTAATCCTTCCAGATCTTCATAGAAGGCACGCATTATCGTCCAGGGCGGTAACTGCTCCCCTCCCATCCCGCCGTGGGGGCCTTGCTTACTCATTCATTTTAACTTCGTCCAGCGCGTCTTCCAAAGCCCTGACGCGTTTCCACCAGAAAACGAGGATAGTCACCTTTCATAAGAATACATATGAGATAACCACTTTTCGACCAGATATAGTACGTCCCGAAAGCTTTATTACGACTCTTTGAAGAAAGAAAAGAAAGAAAGAAGAAGAAGAAGAAGAAAAGGAGACATCGTCCGAATAGCAGCAGTGATTGAACGCGTCCCAAAAAGCCTCCACGAAGGCAAAGAGGCGCCAGGGTCTCCTACTACCTGTCATACATCAATACATCACGAACTACCCAGATTCCACCTCGCTTTCGATAGAGGACGGACACACACACACACCACCACCACCACCATGCCATCATCGCGAAGTCGCCTCATATCAGGTGCATCGCGGGCAGGCAGCCGCCGGCCCCAGCCCTCCACAGCCCCAGACGGCGACGAGCTGCCCCCCTACGAGCCGCCCGAGTTTCCTCTCGATGCTGCGGGGCAGAAGCGGCTCAGCGACCTCGCGAACGGCCCGCTCAATGCCAAGCTCAACGCGCACGCCAAGAAGTCCGCCGAGCTTCTCGCCTCCACCGTGTGGGTGATCAACGACGGCGTGACGAGCCAGAGGAGACAGGTCGCCGAAGCGCGGGCGCGATACGCGCGGCGGCGCAGGCGGGCCAACGGGGAGGGCAACGATGACGAAGACGACGAAGACGATGGTGAGGAGAACCTCTCCGCGGCCGACATCGAGGCCATGCAGGCCCAGGTCGACGAGCTGGACAAGGTGGTCGCGCCGCTGACGCTGGAAGTGGAGGAGGCGATGAGGGAGGTGCTCGACATGCAGGCCGCGCTGCAGGACGAGAATGAGGTGTTGGGTACTCTATCTGAACAAGTCGTCTCGGCACAAGAAGCGAGGGCCCAAGAAGCGCAGGAGGACGACGACCCTCAGGAGGAGCCCGAGGTACGCGCCGTGTCTCTCGTTGAGCTCTACGAGCTCGAACGCCGCAGGAAGGCGGATGAGTACGAGAGGCTGGGCGCGTACGCCAAGTACGCGAGCAACAACGCGTACATCGACTTCAAGCGGCAATGGCATGAGGGCTTGTATGCTGACGACAATATCCCCGTGCCGGACCCGCGCACGTGGTTCGATAGGGGCGGACAGCCGCATGTTGATCTGGATCTAGGTGGGCAACAACAGGACGACTCTGATGCCGACATTAAGATTGCGAGGGAGAAGAGGAGCTTCAGGTGCCCCCTGTCACTGGTGACCATGTCGGAGCCTTACACGTGTCGGAAGTGCAAGCACTCGTTCCAGAAGGAAGCAATCATGTCCTTCATCAAAGGTGGTAATAACAGCGGTACCTCGAAACCCTGTCCAGAGACGGGATGCTCCGTTGTGGTAAGTCACCCTGTCTGGAGCCGTGTCATGTGGCCTTTCCAAACAGGCCGCCGGGCGGTCCTATTGCTGACACCCGAAACTGTAGATTACCTTGGACGACCTCTACTACGACGAGTCACTGCTGCGGAAGATCAAGCGCGCTGCCGAAGCGGAAAGAGAGGAGGAGGAAGAGGAGGAAGAGCAGGAGCAGGAAGAGCCGGAGCATCAGCACCTGGACCGAAGGAGTCCCAAGGCGTTCAATGAGCCGTTGCACGTTCCAGCGAAATACGAGACGCCAGCGGGGGACGACAGTGATGTGTGAGCTTCTTGTGCCGGCCCAGCCCTAGCTTACCCTGTCTAGTCTTTTGAAGAACGGAATGATACCCGGCAACCCAGTGCCCAAATTTGGCTGCCTCTCAAGAAAAACCTTGCGCCAAGAATTCAAGCATGTGATCTATTTTCTGTTGTGTAGAGTGTGTGGTAAATTGACCGTGCGTTGGTGCGTCAATCGCCTGTTAGGAGGCATAGTACCTGCTTGTACGGGGTCAAGAGAGAACTCCCAAGTAATCAAGAAAGGGCCCAGATAGGCATAAAATGCAATGCCCAACCATCCATGGGATGAAAACGAATGCTGATCATAGCTGGTCAGCAGTGTCATATGGATGATGATATGGTCTAAGCAGTCTAGGAGAGCTTCAGGGGAGATAAGGGAGGGGAGGAACCTACAGCTTTGACTTGAAATTTACTATGTACCCAGATCAGACTTGGAATCAATCACAAGGTTCTGGAGGTGAAAGAGTAGCAAGAAAGGCTTATCCTGCTTCAGAATATCTATCCGCTTACAGTGAGAACGACATCATTCTCTAGGACCAAAGACCCACCATGCAAAGATGTATTGAGATACCAAAATGTACTGTCCCATCTCACTGGTACCGTCCCCAGGTCTCTCACACCAACAGCAAGTAGCCTTTGGCTTGTCCCATGTTGGTGAAGTGAGTAAGTCCTCTCTCCCTCTACAGCCAGGTCTTCCCATGCTGATTTGATTTTCTCAGTGAATGAGTCCCAACTTGCCATCTTCCGGAGGCCATAATATCACTCGTGAATCCAAGTCACTGGGCCTGGGTGAGACACACGTCAAGTACAAGGGAAAGGAGCTGACTGGTAGTTATCAGTCGCAATGCTGGGGCAACCCATATCCTGCTGTCAAAAGGAAAAGAAGCTGGAAGGGAAAAAAGACTGTGCTGAAGTGGGAGAAATCTCATCATCATCATCATCACAACAACAAAGACGAGGTTGGCAACAAGGTAAAACCTTCTAGAGAGAGAGAGAGAGAGAGAAAAGAGTATCTGAAGACCAAACAGACTGACAAGAAGGCCAAGGCACAGGCTCTCCAGACAAATCTTTGCCTCCCAGCAGCAACAAGCAAGAAGTTGGCTTTTTTCTCATCAACAGAGAAGGAGGAACCGAACAAAGACAACAACAAGAAGCGAAGAAGACAAGAGAGAAAATGTCTGGGACCAACCCCTTGTCACAGGGCCAACAGCAAGGCGGTCGTGCCAGGAGAGGCGGCCGTACTCAGCGAAGCCGTCGCGCCCAGCAAGGTTCTACGGCCAGTGGCGGTGATCGTGTTCAGCAAGGCGCTGCGTCGGACGCCCCTCATCAACAAGACCGCTTTCCTGACGTGCCACCACACCTTCGAGCGCCCGCAGTACCTGCTGGCCTCGTCTGGAGCAACGGCATCGTACCAGAGTTCATGGAGGGAAGCCTAGTTCAGCCCATCGTCATCCCCTTTTGGCTTGCGCATGAGGCCACCAACGGACCCTCACAGCAGCCAAGCAGCGGTCCGCTCCACCTCCCACCCATCGCCGCACACCCCGCGTTAGCTACCCACAACCCCTTTCCTCTGGAGATGTTGCCCATCGAACTGCCTCCCATCGACCCAAACCGCAGGCACGTGGCAGCCACAGGGGTGAACGGGCACACATACGGACCGGACGAGGCCCTGCCTGCGCTTCTCCCGCCTCTATGGACCGCGGAACCTCGTCTTGCTCGGGCAACCTGGATGGATGCCCGTTGGGAGCTTTCCGATACGTCGTGCTGGCTGAGAATCGGGCCGAACATGAGCGCGTTGAGGTGAATACTGGGACAGAGGGAATATCTGGGTCGGGGAGATCCCGCTCGGCCTGAGAGGACTGGTAGATGGGCGAACCATAGGAACCGATGACCCGCTGGTGATATAAAGGCGAAGGAGAAAGAGAGACAAAGGGAGGAGAAGGCCTGTTTGTAGAAACCAAATCCATACCTTCTTTCATGCCATGCAGATATCACACAAGGAAATCCTCCATTTGAATCTCAGAAGATTCCCAAAAGGTTGCTAGAGGATATACAAAAGGAAAGCTGGGGGGGATTATCGGTCAAGACCTTGAGCATCAGCCTGATTATGTCTTCTTCTTCTCTCTGAGGCAATTCTTTTACTCCTTGTCTTCTTGACTGGATTCCTCGGGTTTGTGTTTTCTAGTCTATATTGTATAGTCAATTGTGTTCATTGTTAGACCATCTGGACAAGGAGAAATAAAAGAGTATGGGATCATTTCTGCCTTGCCTCCAGCTGCTCACCTGTCCTTTCCTGGTGTGTGTCGGGTGTGGATGCGGGTTCAAGGTGTTACACACCAAGGAATGAGGTTTCGGAGATATCGTGGTTAAGGCATGCTGAGTATTCATTACTCTCTGCACAACATCAGAGCCCAGAAGTAGTTGAATTAGTATTTATGAGTGTACACCAAGCACACATAGCACACACATGCACGGGCACCTATTTCTGCACCTGTGACGCTGCTGTTCCTCCTGAAGAGAGCCACGCCACAGGGCAGACAGCACAGTGCCAGTGCTTGCAGTCCTTGAGAATTACCCCGGACTCCGAGAGACGGGGGACTCGACACAACAGGGAGGGGATAGAGCTTGGCTTCTTATCTCCTCCAGTCACCAGAAGTCAGAGGCTATTGTTCTCTTCCTCCTCCTCCTTCTTCCCTCCGTCCTGCTTTTAGACAACACCACAAACAATCAAAACAGATCAATGATGGCACTCCAGAGCCAGATGGCGGCGGTGGCAACGGTGATGGCGGGTCAGGGAGCGGTACCGGGCCCACTTATTCGGCGCTGTAGACTCATCGGGGTTGATTATCATCCTCTCAGGACTCGAGGTAACATCGTCCCCAGATTCGTTCTCCTCTCTTGCACCTCATTCGGGTGGGCGCGCGCGTGGATGTTTGGTCCATGACCAGTCATTGATGACCTCAAGCGAGGCCTTGCGCGACCTGTGTGTGTGCCCTGCCCCTTCCTCGTCCTGCCTCCTGCCCTCCTTCCTCCCTATCAGCCGATGTCGGTTGCTGCTTGTCGCCTAGGTGCTAGGGCCAGGGCACTGACCGGCAGCGGACCAATCTTCATAATACAGGGGCTCCTTCTGCGCCCCCAGCGCTGGGGAATCGGGCCCACTCCCTGATCGCCAATCGATAAACTTTTGGGATTGTGATCCTACCCCTCCAAACACACCTATATCGGATCCTGAAGTTCTTTTCTTGGATTCATTTGCCCAGTCAGACATCATCAGCCTTGCTCATTCCTACCCGCTAAGAAAAGAAGAAGAAAAAAGGAGCGCCAGACAGACAGAAAGAGAGAGAGAGAGAGAGAGAGAGACAGAGAGTGCCAGGTGCTTGCCCTGATATCTTATTATCTGATCTACGCATCATTCACTTGATTCATACTTCTTTTTTGCTCTACTTTTTCATCGCCTCTCAGATCCTGGCGCTTCGATTTGACTGATCATCTATCTGGGATAGCTTCGACCCCGCGGACCCTTCTCGCATCCGCCTCACCATCCACACGCCTTCTCCAGCGCCAGCTCCCACCCCGCCGCAACATGTCTTCGACCGCCACCGGCCGACTGGACGCGAGCAATATCAACCCGCACGTGCGGGAGGCCAAGTATGCCGTGCGCGGCGAGCTGGCCGTCAAGAGCGAGGAGTACCGCGCTAAGATCGCAAAGGGAGACGCTGCCGACCTGCCCTTCTCGCAGGTCATCTCTGCCAACATCGGCAACCCCCAGCAGCTCGACCAGAAGCCCATCACCTTCTTCCGCCAGGTGCTGAGCCTGCTCGAGAACCCCAAGCTGCTCGACCACGAGGATGTCCTGCTCGGTTCCCTCGACTACAAGCCCGACGTCATCAAGAGGGCGAGATGGCTGCTGAGCAAGGCCGGCAGTGTGGGCGCATACAGCGCCAGCAACGGCGTCCCTGCCATCCGCCAGAGCATCGCTGACTTCCTCGAGAGTATGTCCTCCTCCAGTCCCGTTCTTGGCTATCGAGTTCGTGTAGGCATAGAGAGTAGTGTGGGCCGTTGGCTAATATGCATGACTTCCTCTCTTCACAGGACGCGACGGCTTCCCTGCCAGCGAGGCAGACATCTACCTCTCCGCCGGCGCCTCCTCCGGCGTCAATACCCTCCTGCACATCATCTGCGCCAACGAGAAGACCGGCATCCTCGTGCCCATACCGCAGTACCCCCTCTACACTGCCTCTTTGTCCGTCCTGAACGCCACGTGCGTCCCCTACTACCTCGACGAGCACAAAAACTGGGGCACCGACCTGTCCGCCATCAAGAAGGCCTGCGCCGACGCCAAGGCCTCGGGCGTTGACGTCCGCGCCATCGTCATCATTAACCCGGGCAACCCCACAGGTGCCTCGCTCTCCGAGTCCGACATCCGCGACATCATCGAGTTCGCCCGCGAGGAGAGGCTCGTGCTGATGGCCGACGAGGTGTACCAGACCAACGTGTTCATCGGCGAGTTCGTCAGCTTCAAGAAGGTCCTGCGCACCCTGCAGAAGGAGTCCCCCGGCAAGTACGACGGCATGGAGCTGGCCAGCCTGCACAGCGTGTCCAAGGGCATGGTGGGCGAGTGCGGCCACCGCGGTGGTTACTTCGAGCTGGTCGGCTTCGACCCGGCCGTCCAGGCCGAGATCTACAAGTTCGTCTCCATCACCCTCTGCGCCCCTGTCATCGGGCAGTGCCTCGTCGAGTTGATGGTCAACCCGCCGCGCGAGGGCGACCCCAGCTATGCCCTGTACAAGCAGGAGTATGACGGCATCTTCGAAGGGCTCAAGGAGCGCGCCTACGCCCTGTGGCGCGCCTTTGAGAAGATGGAGGGCGTCGAGTGTGGCGAGCCCCAGGGCAGCATGTACCTGTTCCCCACGATCAAGGTCCCCGCCAAGGCCGCCGAGGCCGCCCGCGCAGAGGGCCGCACCCCTGACGAGTTCTACTCCATGAGGCTCCTCGAGGCGACCGGCGTGTGCGTTGTCCCCGGCAGCGGCTTCGGCCAGAAGGAGGGCACCCTGCACATCCGCACGACCTTCCTCGCCCCTGGCACCGAGTGGGTTGGGTCCATTGTGAAATTCCACGAGGAGTTCATGAACAAGTACAAGTGAGAAAACGGGGTTGGAACAGAGAAAGATAAAAAAAAAAGGGGGGGGGGCTGGGGGCAACGCAAATGCGGTCAGACAAATGAGCATTAGATGCAAAAGATCCTGGCCTAGAGGGATCTTGTCAAAAATTGACATACGATGATGGCATAGCAGTTTGATTTTTATTTTTATTTTTGAACTTTTTGAGATATCCAAAGGATAGAGCAAGAAAGCATCAGCGCAATATAAATGCAGGATTTTCCCCTCTCCTCCCCCCCCCCCCAACCCCCAATTTTTTGCATGACATGGAATGAAGGCTTCGTCATTAGGGTCAGGTTATGTAGGACTGACAGGTCTCTGATCTTTTCCAAACCAGCTGCTTACACCTGATGTTTTGCTCTCCTCTTGTGTGTTTCCTGAATGCCTCCTGCCTGGTAGTGAAAAGGAACTTAGATATCAGCTTCTAAGTGAGGGTTACCACTAGACTGGCTGTATCTTCTTTTTTTAAAGCAGAGAGAGACATGTAGTATGCCATGTACATGCAAAATCTAGGACAACCTTTGCTAAACTATAATCATATTAGGCTGTCAGCCCATAAGTAGTGGAGGTTGGTTGCTATGTGATGGGCGGGGTCAATGAATAGAAAATGCCAATCAAAGGGGCAGCGGAGTGGGGGTTGTCATGTTCAGCAAACGTTGGGAAAAATGACCCAATCATCAGTCGTTCTTGAGTACGTCTAGGTATCATACAAGTCCCGTCTGTCTGTCTACCACATAGAACCCACGGCACCTGGGCCGAGGTCGTTGGGTTGCTGTCCTGTTGTTTTCTCTCTCTTCCTCTCTCTCTCTCTCTCTCTCTCTCTCTCTCTCTCTCTCTCTCTCTCTCTCTCTCTCTCTCTC
>JACWQW010000129.1:0-113227 GCA_014849355.1 Cryphonectria radicalis | reverse complement strand
CCCCCCCCCCCCCCCCCCCCCCCCCCCCCCCCCCCCCCCCCCCCCCCCCCCCCCCCCCCCCCCCCTTTTTTTTTTTTTTTTTGGTAATTTTGGCCGTGTCCCATTGGGTGTTTTACTCCTTGATCATTGTCTGCAACGCTCGCACGTCCATGGTCGACGAAGTGTGCTTGAGAGTCGGTGCACTCTTCTTCCGAGTCATCAAAGCGTTGGCGAATTCCATCATGTTGGGTGGAGCAGAGGAGGGAGGAGCAATGAGCTGCGTGGGAGCAGGTGAGCTCCTCTGGCTGACCCTCAAGGCTAGAACGCGGCAGGCCTCGAGTCTCTTGGCCTCGAAGTTCTGCGAGCGCAATCGCTCATTTTCTATGTTCTTCTGCCGCTCAGCAGTGTCGTAATAGGCCTCTTGCTTTCGCAGGTCGTTCTCTATCAACTTGCCAGCCTGCTCTTCTGCCTTGCGACACGACACGTCCAGGCAGTCGGCAATCTCCGCAGGAACAAGCTCTGCGGGCATGGCGGCGTGTCTCGGTCTCGAAGAGCCGCCCCACTCGCAGCGGAACAGAAGCTTGGCTTTGGCGTTGTCATCTCTGTTCCCAGCGTTCCAGAATACAACCACGTCGCCATCATGAAGTCGGATCCAGTGCCGACATGGTCCACGCGGGGCCTTCGGGTCGTGGGACGGGAGGATGGTTTTGTTGACCTGCAGGCCATACGTTGCTTTCGTCGATATATAGAAGTGGAAATCGTCGCCGGCAGAATTCCATGGCCGGAGATTTCTCGAGGGCTCATAGCCAGCCTTCCAGAGCAGGATTTTGAGGCCGTATTTTGGTACCATGACCTCCGTCTTGGGTGTATAACTATGAGTGTTGTCCTCTGCCCTGCCCCATGAGACCATGGCCGAGTTGATAAGGATCGAGATCCCAGACAAGACGGATCCTTCTGCAGACTCTAGCAGCGCCACGACCCTGTTGAGAGGCGGGTCTGCATGTGCTAGTGAGAGGGTGCTGTAGTCCGGAGCCATTGTGTCAGATAGATCCTCCACTCCTGAGGCGTCACTCCTCCGATCTGACGCTCTTGAGATAGGCTCCGAAGTACTGTTGTAGCTAGATCCTAGCGATGGTGCTTGAGATCCCGAAGTAGATGGTGGGAAATGCCTCATAGCCAAGTCCCACAGTGGGGTCCTTCCGGGTGCGAAAGATTCGCCTCTGGCTTTTGCTGCTGATGCGAACGCATCGTGTTGAAGTTGAGTCATCTCTGGATAATGAAGGTGCCAGCTCTTGCTGTCTCCAGCTTTCCAGTACGTCCACTTGTGCACCGGCTTGTCAATCTGTCGGTTGGAATTGATCCGCGACAGTGGTGGAACCTGAGAAATGAGAAGTAGTTCTGCCTCTTCATCATCGCTCATCGCATCCAAGACACTCTCCGATCTGAGTCTCTTGGCCGCTGGCCTAGCCTTCGGGGTGCTATCAAACTCGTCGCTCGTGTCGACAGAAGTTTTTCGCTTGCTCGTGTTGAAGCTGCTGAGGTTGCCTTGAGAGGGAGCAAGAGACGTCATGTTAAGATTCTCCAGCTGCGACTCGGCACCTCCAAGGCTCTGCGATCCGGCGTCGAACGTCATGTTGTTCAATTGGGTGACGGATCGCGTCGTGGAGCGTTGAGTCTGGGTGAGCGCAGGTAGTACGACATCGCGTTGGTTCTGTTGTGATTTCCAGGGTTGACGCGGTGTCGAGTCTTCCGATCCAAAGCTGTCCTTGATCACGGTTTGGAAAATCTGGGTCCCATCTGAATCGTCGGTTGTAGAGGGGAGATTGGGACGGTTTGATGGAAGCGCACCAGAACCGCCGACGTCAGACACTTCACCAAACAGCTTTTGAGGCTGCTGTGGTTGCTGGTCGGTGGTATAGTTCTCCTTCTGGAACTCCTCGTAGTGGTCGAAATCTACAACCTGGACAGTGTCGTCGTCGAATTGTTCCAGGGCCAAATCCTCATCCACATCAGTCTCCTGCTCCTCGGGATTCCCGTCCTCACGGGCGAGTCTGTCCTGAAGACTCAGCTGCGACGCCCCTTTGCCAAGCTCCTCATCGATCTCCTCGTCTTGTGACTCGCAAGCCCTAGGCTCTTCCTGTGAGAAGCTTGTGCCCTCGAGCCACTTGTGGGTCCGGAGCTCCTTGATCGTCGCACGCTGCTCTGGCCGCCTCTGGAGCATCCGCAACAGGAAATCAATGCCGTCCGGCGTGATGCCCATTTGGGTGAGAGGTTGCGTGTTCAGCCGCTTCGTCATAATCTGGTGGAGGAGTTCGGTGTAGCTGATACCGTTCTTAGCGGGGAATGGAGGCTGCCCAGTGAGGGCATAGAAGAGAACGCCGCCCAAGGACCAGATGTCAATGGCATGGTCATATCGTTGACCAGTCGGTCTTCGTCGTGCCCGGTTCCTGGGAAACCTGTGGCCATACTCATCGTACTCGACGAATTCGTTGTAGACCTCGGGGGCGCAGTACAGCAGAGTACCGCAAAAAGTCTTCAGGTAGGTCTGTTCAGTATCCACCATCTTGGACAGACCAAAATCCGTGAGCTTGACGACGAACGGTTGCAAGGACTGCACGAGGATGTTGTCCGGCTTGACATCGCGATGAGTGATGTTGTTGGCATGCAGATACGCAAGGGCGCTGAGCAGCTGGCTCGTCATCTGCTGAACGATGCTTTCCAGCAGAGGCTGGTTGTCGCCAATGAGGCTGCCTAGGTCACCATGGGGGACGTACTCCATGATAATGATCAAGAGCCGGTTGTCCCAGTCCAGGTGCTCCATGTATTCAACAATATTGGGCTGGTGTATTATTGTCAGCGAACAAGGACCGGCGCAAGAGGTGGGTGGTGGAGGGTCGAGACTTACATGCTTGGCCCTCTGCATGATCTTCATCTCGTTCTCCACCTTCTGGTCCAGCACTCCGTTCTTCATGAACCTTCTCTTGTCGAGCTCCTTGGCGGCGTACGGTCTGCCATCGAATTTGGCGGTCACCTTGTAGACCGTGGCAAAAGCTCCCTTGCCTATGCGACCAACTCTGTTGTATTTACCAGACCCATTCCACTCCTTGGGTAGTCTTGCCACTTCCTCTTGCGTCGGATCGTCAGGTAACATGGGTCGGCGGTTGCCATGTGGGGCTGTTCTTCTCGCAGTCTCATCCACAGGGAACAAATTGACCTGGTGGTGGTGGTGATGGTTAGTCTAGTTTGTTGACCTACACAGACAACCCGAGCTGACTTACATGTCCTGAGGGCCCAGGAGTGATGGTCTTGCTCACGTCTCCGTCCTCCTGCTCTGCCCGAAGCTGCTGGAGGTGTTTCATGTATCGGGTCAGGTTCTTCCTGTACATCTCTTCATAGTCTCCCTCGCGGCGTGGGACCTGGACCATGAAGTGGAGGTCATCCTCGGTATTGGCCATAAGTATGACGACCTGGGAGCCCGGGTTGAGTGTTCTCCGCTTGGGCCTTTTCTCCTGGTCTGTCCTTGTCGTCCTGCCCTCCTTACCCCTCAGCAAGGTCGTGTCGACTATCGTGCCGTTGATGGACGAGTCCTCCAGCATGAGCACGCCATACTCGTTGAAGTAGATCCGAAAGTGTATGTTGCTCAGTCTCCGGCGGGGGTCGTTGGCAAAGTAGACGTCGCAGGTCGAGGGGTTCCGGCCAAAGGCAAAGCCCAGAAGAGGATTCTTGACCTGGGCGGAGAGGCGGAGAACGATGGCCTGCTCGCCAACGAGGTGTGGCATGTGGCTCAAGCCCTCGAGGGGCTGCAGGTCTGGATGCGCGGCATCATCTGCATCGACCACGTGCATGGACGTCCGCAGGGCCATCTCGCGCAGCTCGGCGCGAGCGGCTTCGGAGGTTGGTAGGAGGAGACATATTATGTCGGCGATGTCATCGTCTGAGAAACCGGAGTTCTGCTTGCCTAGTCGGCGAGGGTCGAGGACCCTCTGGGTAGCTGTGGTGCAGGCGATGATCAGTCAGTAAGAGTCTCCAGGCTCTCTTGCGCGCGCATTTGCGAGCGGGGAGGAGGGGGACGGTATGCGCACACGGCTGGGTCGGATCCATTGTGGAATCCATGGGGGGCCAACAGACACAAGCGGCGCCTCGTGGAGCCTCTTCTTCAGCCCAGCAGCTGGTCGTTCGTGAGCCTGGGCAGCCACCTAAGGCTTACTACTTGGTATATCCCTTGCTCCGACTCCTAGAGGGAGGAACAGCCAGTTGAGAGTTCAGATTCTGGATGTTCGAGTGCTGGTCTCTAGAGGTAGTCCCCAGGAAATTTGTTGTCGCGTAACTGCGTCACTGGTCGCGCAAGTGGAGTTAATTGGTTTTTGGGGGGGGGGGCTTGTGGCCTGGTCTGGGGCCGATACAACCAAATCCGTAGTGAAGGATTGACCGGGCAACGGGTGCACAGGCAGTGTGAATACGACCCGAAGGCGCATACGGTGGAGTCTGACCAGACTGAGGGAAAGAGTTGACAATATAGAGGGAGCGAGTAGGAATTGCTATGAGTGAAGAATGACGAAAGCAGGAAAATGAAGATGCAGGGTCAATTCCATGAAGGGGAGAACGCGGCTGCATATACGAAACGAGGACGAAAAGACAATGACCTCGCGGAGGAGATCAAGTCATGTGGCATGCAAGAAGGAGAAAACAAAAGACAGTAATGACGACTCGAACCGAGGGCGACAAACATCAACGAAAGTGAGGGATGCGAGTATGAGGTCTCAGAGCAAAAGAGGGGGGGGGTTGGATTGGTAAAGATTGGGGTGGGTTAGTATTCCATCCAGCTGTGGTGGTTAAACGGTACCTTGGGGCTGGTGGTTTCCGCCTCAGCTGCCAGCTGCAGGTGCACACACCACGGGGACTGTGTGCGCGGGGAACGGCGCGCACGCGGCGAGTGTGACTGCTGTTGGATTAGCGGCTAAGCGCGAGGCAGCCAGCCATCTTTTAGACTTTAGCTACCACTCAAGCTGTATCTTTAGGGTGTTGACGCCACGGTTCCAGGCTGTGTTACGACCCCCGCGCCTATCCAGCGGGAGCCAAGTTGTGCCAGTGTGCCAGGCAAGCCAGGGGGTGCCTAATCTACCGCGTGGGTTAGGCGTCACCCAGGCACCGCTCCCGCGATCTGTATCCATGTCGTCACGCCTGGTACGCCTGGGTAAATACTTACAGTACACACCGAAGAGATACAGCGCACTAAGCTTGTCCCGTGTTTAGCGCCTATGCGACCCAAACTCGCGGATCATCCCCGGGCCAATTGTCCACGGACATTTCGATGATCTTGGGGCAGGTTTCTTGCTGCACCCAGCCCCGCGAACAAATTCATTCCCGGCTTCCCCCATCTCCTACGCAACACCAGATCAGATCCTGCGGTTGATATGTGAGACTTTTTGGCATCCCCATTTGGTCTCTGCGCGACCGCGTGCGAATGCGAATGCGCGTTACACCGAGAGCCGTGTCGCGCCTCCACCAAAAGGGCTCGGTGGACCGCGTATGGAGTCATGGACCCAAGATGCCGCGCCGCGATTCTTGTTGTTTCTCCAGGTTTGATTTGTAATAAAATAAAAATAAAAATAAAAAAAGAGGCAGACTGCTTACAGTAGAAGCAGGGCCAGGCCGTACTTCTCTCGAGGACAACGGTGCTATCTCAAGTTGGGACCTCCATTTCCGTCGTGACAATCACCTTATGCGCCTCCACACTTCCCAATCGCCAAGGCATCGCGTCCCGCCCATACTCCTCGGATGTCATCAGCCTGACATAGTCCGCAAACGAGTCGTACCTGGACAGTACCACAACATCCCACTTCTCGCCCTCCCCGTTCTCCCTCCCGGCCATGAGGGACGCGTGCGGTGTGCCAAGGTATACCAGGGACATCCTGATGCCAAAGTTCCCCGCCAGCTCAGAGACGACTGGGCTGTAGCGCGTGATGAAGGCTTCCTGGCCTGACATGGGCAGGCCGAGGCTGGAGGGGTGCGAGGAGATGTCGCGAAAGCGCAGGAAAATGACCATGGTAACGGCCTTGTCGGAAGGGATGGCCGAGGCGATGTCACTGCCGGGGCCGAGGGGCAGAAAATGGACCCCTTCCCTGAACGTGTTCGACATGTGGAGGTCTCGTGTATTTTTATTTCCCGAATAGTGAGGTAAATGATCTTGATCAGACTTGTTTACTTTAGAAGTTCTAGAGATCTTACTCACTTGTCTCTTGTCGCTGCCTTCTTCTTATACTACTCCCCCCCCCCTTGTCTACGGGTGGTCTCCAACCATCGGACGCCTCGCGACTTTCTCGGCAAGGTTTTTGACGAGTTGCTTCCGAGCACTACCAAGAACATATACATCTGGCGAGGATACGGCACAAATATTGCGCCGCCACATAAATTCTCCGAGATCAACCCCAAGAGCGATCAGCTTCAGGGGCGTTCACCTGCATGTGAAAGATAACAGAAGAACACCGTATGCATGTCTGTCTCTATGGAACTTACATTCTGAACAAGGAGAAGGAAGTGGATTTGTGTCCATTCTGACTTTGGTATTCAGCTATTAATTCATCAACTCAGTCTCCAAGCTTTATTTTCCATTCTGACCATGATTACAAGCAATTGCTTGGAGTTAACACACTCTATACTATGCTATTTATGAAAGCAAAATAATACTTTCATAATATCAAGGGGTTTGTGTTCCTTCTCTAGCTACCTACTTTAGGCAATACCTACTCAACACGAGCATCTTGTGTCAGAATAAGAGAATGCCGGATTGGCATAGTATCAAACTAGAGATGAACAGTTTATCCTACATGTTGATACAAAGTGAAATGTGATCGAATAGAACCTGAGATTAACTATAAAATGGTTCTTGTATTATTCTTCTCATATGCTAGTAGGTGACTTACTTGTATTTGACGTCCCTTCCTCAACGTCCACGGGTGTGTTTATATCATAAATGATAAATCATGAAGACTAGTTTGTATTACTCACTCTGCATCTCAACTTCCAAAGTCTGTTTCACTTCAGCAATAATAGATGGTGTAGGAAGTACCAACAGTACTGGATATATGATAATATGATCGCATCGTAGAACAGGTGCCAGGCAGATATGCGTCTGCACTACGCACACTGCTTACTTGTTGGAAGCTTCGGAGTTGTTACTGATCAGTTCGGAATTGTTGCAATCATTCAATTAGCCGTTTCTCCCCCGCATCCTCCACTCGCCCAATCACTCACCACCACAGAACGAACCCCTCTAAGCCAGGTCAGACTTCGCGTTACGCTTCTAGCGGGCGGTGATTCCAATCAAAAAGTACCACAGCATCGCGATCCAGCATCGGATGAGCATTCAACCGTTGTTGAACAGGAGTGTACAGTGTTGTAAGGTTAACCCTGTGCGAACTAATCGCACTGTCGCCCAGGCAGGACGAGAAGAAATGTCCGCAGACAAGGTGCACATCTCGTTTGCGTCTGTGCTCTATGACCGGATGCAAGCTCTCCAGCAAGGAGAGGTCAAGGCCGAGGGCATCAGCCTCAACTTCATCTCGGTGAACCACCCGCGAGACATCTTCGACCGCATGTCCGGAGGCAAGGAGTTTGATGCTTCGGAGTTGTCCTTGAGCGAGTAGTACGTGCCAAACCCCCAGGGACCGGAGCGTCATGACATGGCGCAAAGTACACATGAAAGGTTGAGGTTGACTGATCAATTAAAAATTTGACAATGGAACACAGCATCTGCCAATATGCAGCTGGGAAGAGAGACTTCACAGCTATCCCCGTATTTCCGTCCCGGGCCTTCCGGCACGGATTTGTAGCCGTGAACTCGAGGACCATCGCCTCGCCGAGGGACCTCAACGGCAAGAAGATCGGCGTGCAGCTATACACAATGACCGCAGCGGTCTGGATCCGTGCCGTCCTCCAGCAGCACGGCGTTGACCTCTCATCAATCCACTGGATTCAAGGGTCCATGGAGTCAGGGCACTCCCACGGGGAACCCGCAGCCATGCCGCTCGTCAAGCCGGCCGACATCACGCTGAACGAGACAGGCAAGTCATTGAGCCAGCTTCTCGAGGACGGCGAGATCGACGCTACGATTGGGGCGGACCTGCCAAATTGCCTGGGGAAGGCGCCGCATGTGAGGAGGTTGTTCCCGGATTTCAAGGAGAGGGAGAGAGGGTATTTCAAGGAAACGGGAATCTTTCCTATAATGCACGTCGTGGTAGTCAAGACCGAGATCCTGCAGAGACATCCCTGGATCGCGACAAGTCTGTACAATGCCCTGGATGACTCAAAGGAGGTGGCGCGGCTGCGGATGAGATTTCTGGATTATCTGCGGTACATGCTTCCCTGGTTGCCCGCGGAGTTGGACGAGATCGATGAGGTCTTCCCGGGCGGTGATCCGTGGATCAATGGCATCGAGCCAAATAGAAAGACACTGGATGGGCTGATCGAGGCGCTTCATGACCAAGGATTGATCGCAGAAAAGCCGAGCATTAATGAGTTATTTGCCCCTGTGCGTGGACAGAACTGGAAGATTGGACTGGGCACCGCCTTGGTTACCAGATGATAGGTCGGATTGAATAATAACCAGTGGCTTTTTTCTTTTGCTTTTCCCCCTCTTTTTCCCTGTAAGAACATCAGTTGGTGCCCGATGCTTCTGCGATTGAGTCACCCTTTCATGATCATCTTACTTTACTTTCCGTGTAGGTACACGGCGTGTGATGATTTCTTTGCTCGGAACCTAAGACTCACTCATGTAGAATGTATGGTATTGGATCGGAGCAGAGAGAGATGTGGCCAATATCTGGTCCCATACTAGTATATTGACCCAAGTCTTTGGGTTCCAGGTGACCATCTGGATGGTCAAGGTGCGATACAGATGGTTAAAGAGCCCGACACGAGCGGATGTTAGTCGGTATTACCGATATCTGATGGCAAGGGGTCTTTGATACATCGCTGCCGAGTTCCGATACTACAATGAACTACTGGTGCGCCGCTGTGTGGGAATCTGGGAACGAGTACACAGCGAAAATCCAAACGGCTGGGGGCTCAGACTTGATAGGAAAAGACTCATGCAGACTCATTCTGTGTCCAGTTCCTGCTACGTAAGAACTTAGATAAGACGCTCGAGAGAGCCAATGAGGACCATGAATTGCACGCACCATGGCAAAAGAAAGAATACTGTAGTGTTGTGCTCGATCTGAGTGAGGCACGTTTATGTGCAAGCACCAACCACCCATCACCACTCCCACAACCCCATTCTTATCCTCTTCACCTATGCGAGCCTCCCTCCACCGGCATTGGCATCGTCTCCTCCGGTACTTAAAGATCAATTGAGTCAATGATCCACGGACTAGATGGGATGCATGCTATGTGACTTCACAGGATACGATAATATGACAAGTTTCGTCAACTGAGCGGAGCTGTATGTAAAACTACTTACTAGAAGGCGTAGTCTCGAGTTCACGAAAGGGCGTATTAATGACAAGGCTTTTGACTCACGAATTCATAACTTGTCCGAGAGCCTGCGTGGATCCATTACGTTGGGCGTTGTACTTGACTAGAATTTCAATTGCGAACTCAGCCGAGATGCACGATCATTTAGGGCTGACCACGTCGACTCATACCGTATCGCATCGAAATCACCCTGCATCATGATTGACGCGTGCGTTCTCAACCTTGGACCTGTGGCCAGCACGACGACTCCCCAGGCCGCGAAACAAAACTACATCATGCCAACGCGTTCAAGCGGTGAAGAGAAGGCGGGGATATTTGATCCGTCTTACTCTATTCTCAGATTTCTTCGTGACAACGACGTACCGTCCTCTACTACAGCACGCTACAGTACGTAGTAACATACTTCTTAGCAACGGGTTGGTTGATGTGTTGCATAGCTTACCAGACCAGAAACGTGGTGCTGGTCCTCTATTGGGTATTCCGAACCGAGCTCCGGGGTGAGACGGTGCTCATACCAAGTCTAAGTACTTAGCCAGTCTAATTGTGGCCGCCGAAAAGGGAGGATTGAGTCATCCCGTAACCAAGGAATAATATATGGTGGGAAGCCACAAATCTATACCGCATCTGGCACGCCGTAGTGGACTCCGCTATATGGGATATAGAATGATTACAGCCCGCCCCTTTACAGCAACAGGCTATGAGATGTCCACGCAACCACCTGCAGTGTACACACTTACCCTCCACATCTATAAATATGCGCGACACGCCCTCTCTGGGACTGATGTGATTTTTCTTTTAAAAAAATTTCTTTTGACCATCGACCCATCAAAATCTATCATACTTGACTACAAAGCATCAAGTCAGTTGACTAGACATTCCCAGCCACTTGATCCCCTACTGCACAACAGAATATTTTTATATCAAATCCCCAACATGCAGTTGAACAGCTTTCCAAGGACCTACGGCGTGGCCCATCCTAGCCACCAGCCGTCACCTCCGCCAAACAAACCTACCACCTCCGCCGTCGCACCATCCTCAACCTCCGTGTACACCGAATACTCGTACGAGAAAGAACCCGAGACGGAAAACAAGCCCAAGCGCTCCCTCCGAGAAAAAGTCAAGGGCGTGCTGAAGGACCTCGGACACCCACCGACCGGTGATAAGTAACACGACGTCGACGATGCGGGTCGGCTGGGGCCACTATGCTGGCACCACGAACCTTGAATCTTTCACGCCATCTCCTTTCGAACTTGACAACACTATATAATTGGGGATCACGGATGGCGTTAGGGATGTCTCATGCCTTCACCTGTTTACAACTGTTTGTGGGCTTCACGGAGAAGCTATTGGGCAGATTGAAGCTGTCGCTCTTGGCTGCACTTGTGGCAAGTGATCAATATCTTGACCATGATTTCAGCACACAAGAGGGGATTTGGGAAGAAATGGGAAGAAAAGCAACGGGGAAAATTCGTCTGAGTAAATAGGAAATCAAATTTGCATTTCATAAGAGATAAATACTCAGGCTTGATTTATATCTTGTCTGAAAATCCCTCCTGTGACCATAGAGTTGAGTTCCTGCTGCTCCCTCGTCGCCTCACAAAGTAAGTACTTATTTCATGGGAACATAGAGCCACAAGGTTTATGAGATAGGACACAGCCTCGAGAGTTAGATAACAGGACTTTGCAACACTTCTCGAGATCAAAAATACAAGGAAAGGGGGGGGGGAGAGGGTTGCTATTAGTCGGCATGCTTAAGCGGAAGTACGTTCTCGACCCTAACCCTGATAACATGCTGAATATAGCTGTAGCTGCTATTCATATATAATGTCTTGATTCAATCTTCACCCCATATTCTTTTTTTTTCCCCCTTTAGAATAACAACCTAGTAAGTCAGGTGTAACATCGATTCGGTATTCCGAAAAAAGGGATGTCGAGTCACGTACCGTACAGGACAAGCATATCCCGCAGCTGGCTTATAAATCTTTCCCAGGTGGCAAATACCACCTGCACAGATGGCATCTGCATATTAGCAAAGAAGAAAAAAACGCAGTTAAAATTGTAGCCACAAGATATAATAACCAAATGCACAAGAGCCAAAAGTAGATAAGGTATTAGTCTAGCATAGAGTTTCTGTGTATAATCTAATAAGCCGTGTTTGCCTACAATAGGTGGCTTAAGACGAAGGGTACTTTGAAGTAGCTACTGTAGGACGATGGGACTGACTGGGTCCTTCGGTAAAAGACTTATTGGGGATCAAGAGATCACACACATTCTCAGATCTCTCTCACAACTGGACTTGTCAAGAGTCAATACGGGAGAAGAGTGTGATGAAACAAAGATGAGGAGGAAAAGGAAGGGCTCGCTAGCATAGGAGGTACGCAAAGTTGTTTACTTGCTTATATAGCTCGTCTTAGCTTACGTAACCCGTGATCTGTGGAAATAAGTAGGATCTGCTTGCTAATACAGACGGCATTTGTCATACTTTGCTCGCGAGTGAGACTCGGCTGAGGAGCCTGTTGGCTTCAGAAAGCACCAAGAGGGTATTAAGCGATGGTTAGTTATATAAAGCCATGGAAGGGCCCCCCCGGGGAATGGTGTCTACCAATTCGGATATCGAGCAAGTGACTTCATCCCTTGTGCATCCTGACCAGAGAGGCTTTTTATAAGGCTTGTTATCATCACAACGTATTTCATCACCACACACCAAATGGCTTCCATCATCCCAGTCAAGCACCGCGCTGTGGTCATCGTCCGCCCCCGCGCGCCCCTCGAGATCCTCGAGGTCGACACCATCCAGCCAAGCGACGGCGAGATCCTTGTCCACGTCCAATGGACCGGCTCCACGCCCCTCAACCTGCACAACGCCGACGGCGGCTTGCTCATCCAGCCTCCACACATCATGAGCGCCTGCTTCGCCGGGACGGTCACGGCGGTCGGCGATCTATCGTCGCCTTCCCTGTCACCGGCCTCGCGCAACCTCAAAGCCGGCGACAGGGTCTTTGGCTTCGCGTACGCCGCGCAGCAGCAGCGGCCCCAGCAGGAGTACATTACGATTCCTGCCTATCTCTGCGGCAAGGTCCCCGCCAGCCTCGCCATGCAGGAGGCCGTCACGGTGCCGAGTAACTTTGTGACGGCAGTTCACACCATCACAAGGGACCTAGGGCTGGCACTCCCGTGGCCGGTGCCCTCAGAGGGCTGGGAGGTGTCAGAGAAGGCCCAGAAGGACGCGCCGATCCTGGTCTGGGGCGCGGCGAGCAGTGTGGGCCAGTATGTGCTGCAGGTCCTCAAGGTCTGGGGATATCGGAATGTCATCGCAGTTGCGAGCGCAAGGCATCACGCCGTGCTGAGGGAGCTAAGCGCAGGCGTGTGCTTCGACTACAGGCAGGAGGATGTTGTGGAGCAGATCCTTGCGAGACATAACGGCAGCATCATCCCCTACATCATCGACTGCATTGGTTCCTTGAGGGAGACGCTTACCCCGCTGAGCAGGATCGCGGGCAAGGGTACCAAGGTTGCCGTCATGTTGCCTGTCATCATGTCGCATGCGAGCGCGACCGAGGTTCCCGAGTACGAAATGGACGTGAGCAAGGTTTTGGTGGGACAGTGGGCGCAGGGCGTGGAGCTGGCGGGTGTGAGGACACACTTCTACACGGACAATGAGTTCTTCAAGTACCATCTGCAGCCGGACGTGATGCCTGAATTGCTGGCGAAAGGGTTGATCCAGCCCAACAAGCAGCGGGTGGTCGAGGGCAAGACATTGCTAGAGCGTGCCGAGAATGCCTTGGCTCTGTTGAGGGATAGGCAGGTGAGCGGGGAGAAACTTGTCTGGAGAGTTGCTGAGGAGTGAGGATTTATGTGGTTTCAACTAAAGAAAAAAAGAAAGAAAGAAAAATGAAGTACATAATTCTGAGAAATGGCTGGACAGCCCTTGAGGATCGAGTAGCATATTGGGTCAGTTCCCAACAACGACAACAACAACAACAGCACAGCGACTACAAGTTTGAGGTTTCAATCAGTACTCATATTTATAAATATACCTTACAAGCTCTATTAATCCTCAGCAACCTAGCACTGTAGTTCAAAAATCAACCGAGTGGTATAATTACACTTGATCTCTAGTGCAGGATACAGACATAAACTTCACTAGAAGAATAAATATTCATTCTGTGGTTAGATGCGCTATTTACATAACCATTACTGTAACATAACATGCCTTTACCGGGTTAACGCTATCAATGTCAACAACAACTTCCCTCTGACATCAAACGGCAGGAACCAAAACATGGCCATTGGCGTAGGGGGCCAAACCACCCTTCAACGGCACACTTTTCAGTGACTCGGACAATGCGCAACCCGACAGGCTGAGCCGCTTCACGCTCGAAACATGAGACACCCACCCACAGACCCAAAAGATGGTCCGAACCGACGACGGCGCCGGCCGCAATGAGCTGCTGCCTGCCTCCTCCGACAACAGCAACGGCCGCGCCGTACAAGCAGGCCGCGGTGACGACGGCGGCGACGACGACAACGACGACCATGACAACGACGAGCAGCGCCCACCTCCATTGCCTCCACGAAGAGCCTCCGTCCAGCTCGCCGCCAAACCCACCACCGCAATCACCCCTATCGACATCCAGACCCTCTCCTTTCCCGATGGCTCGCGGGGCACCTTCGAGGGCGGTGCAGCCGCTGCCGGGTCTGGCTCCAGGGCCGCCTCATCGAGAGCATCCAGCGGCCATGCCACGCCCGCCGAGCTCGGTGGCTTCGTGCCTGGCTCCGCGCTGCCCGGTGGCAGTGGTGGCGGCGGCGACGACTCGGCCAGCGTGATGAGCTTCGCGCCGACGATGCGCCCGCCCGCAGATCTCGCAAGTCTCGTCGCCGGGGGTCTGAACAAGAAGAGCAGGGCCTGGGCGCTGCTGAGGTCGCAGTCTGCCGCCGTGCAGCCGTTCCAGAGGGCCAGGCAGTATGCGACTGACGGCCTTGGGAATTTCGAGGGTGAGTTCGACGAGATACCGGCCGAGGGCGACCTGAGCGACGAGGACCGCCTGGTGCAGTGGCGGTCCAAGCTGAAACACTACATGGTCCTGTCGTCTGCTGGCAAGCCGATATGGAGTCGCCACGGGGACCTGAGCCTGATCAATTCGTCCATGGGGGTCGTGCAGACCATCATATCCTTCTACGAGGGCATGCGGAATCCTCTGCAGGGCTTCACCGCCGGCAACGCTCGTTTCGTCGTGGCCACCGAGGGGCCTCTCTACTTTGTAGCCATCAGCCGGCTGGGCGAGAGCGATATGCAGCTCCGCGACCAGCTCAAGGCCTTGTACATGCAGATCCTCTCCACCCTGACCCTGCCCACCCTCACCAAGATCTTCGTCCACAGGCCCTCGACCGACCTGCGGACGCCGCTCCAGGGGACCGAGGGCCTGCTGTCATCCCTGGCAGACAGCTTCACAAAGGGCTCTCCGAGCTCCATGCTTGGCGCCCTGGAGTGCCTGAGGATACGCAAGTCCCAGAGGCATGCACTCAACAATGCCTTCCTCAAGGGCAAGACGGAGAAGCTGCTGTACGGCCTCATTGTCGCCGGCGGCAAGCTGGTCAGCGTCATCCGCCCGAGACGCCACTCCCTCCACCCCAGCGACCTGCAGCTCATCTTCAACATGCTGTTCGAGTCCGGAGGCATCCAGGCCGGAGGCGGCGAGAACTGGATCCCACTCTGCCTGCCGGCCTTCAACAGCAGCGGCTACCTGTACATGTACGTCAGCTTCTTTGACGAGCCGTCGAGCGACGACGGCGCCGGCGCGCCGCATGCTGCTGTTCTACTATCCGAGGAGCAGATTGCCATCATCCTCATCAGCCCGGACAAGGAGTCCTTCTATGACCTCAAGGAGATGCGCGACAGGGTCGCCGCCAACCTCAAGAAGAGCGGCCACCTCGAGATCATCAAGACAGCCGTCAAGGCGGGCCGGTCCAGGGTCACCTCCATCGCCCCAGGCAGCCAGATCAGCCATTTCCTGTACAAGTCTCGGGCCAACGTGCAGTTCTGCATGTCATCACTCGAGCCCTTTACCAGCCCATCATCATCATCATCATCAAGGGAACCCCACGGCGATAAGGTCGGCAATGGCGACGACGACGACGACGACGACGACGACGACGATATCGACAGCCATGACGATGACGAGGGTGCATCGCCAGGCGGCGACGACGGCCTCGTCTCGCGCAGGCGTCTCATGACCCTCTACCACCAGCTCCACGCCTCCGCACACGCCCGCCACTCCCACCTCAAGATCCTACACTGTGCCGGCCAGGACGCCACCAGCCTGGCCTGGGTCACCCCCATCTTCGAGTTCTACTGCGTGGCGGGGCCGAACGTGTCACGGGCGCTCCTGACGCAGGGCGCCAACAAGATCGTCCAGTGGGCCAAGAAGGAGGAGGAGCGCCTCTTCATTATCGGGGGCGGCGTGTTCTGACGGGAGTTCTAGAGATACCCCAGGAGCTGGACCGAGCAGCTGAGCATACATACGTATATATATATATATGTTTATACACATTCAGCAGCACACAACTATGTGAAGCTTCATCTTGTTTCGTCGGTGTCGACCTGAGTACCGGTAGACAAAACATCAACTTGAGTCAACAACAACAGTGGTCACTAAATCTTCAGACTATGTTCTCATGATTTGCCTTTTCTTCATGATCGGTTCTCAACGTGGTCCTCACAGCATTTATGAGCTCCTGACAAAAGATTGTTCCTACAGCAGAGAAGAAAGTCATGTGGTCTGTTGTGTCTGTGTTGATTGATCATGGCGCTTTAGACAAGCCGTCGTCACGTCAGCCCGGGCACCTCGAATCAGCACCGGCACACACTGCTGTCGACGATGGGGTAAGAAAACAGCCTCAAGGGAAACATAGAAATGACCAAGGGGAGAGAGAAGATACTATTCATGCCTTGGAAAGGTGGAGAAAATGTATGTCGTGTGTATTCTAATCTGTATTAAGTAATGCCTCAATTCCCCTTCGATAACCCTCTGACAGAGCTGATCAAACTTGCTTACAATGTCTCCCTACACGCGCTACGAGTGTATTATCTTCCGAATTTTCCCTCTCCTGGCCCCTTCACGTTTGGCGCCTAACCTTTCGGTCTGAGTCTCGAAGAACACAGCACGTTGTCTCTTCCAGAACCTCCGACCTCTCTGTTGAACCAGGTCTCTCGATCCATCCATCCATCATCATTGCAAACATAGAACGGAGCAAACCAGCTGCTATAAACGTGACCCTTCTCTTGTGTTTTGACCTGCCAAAGTATGCATCATACCATTCACTCAGTTCTGCGTTTCACTTTACCCCAAGTTCGGAGCCTGTGTCTCGCACCCCTCATAAGTCTTCCCAACCTGCTCCGAACCTTTGATGTCTTCACAACCCTGTAGCGATCCGTTGGCTGACTTGACGCGAGTAGGGGATCTCGGCAGGTGCTTGTTTCTTGGCCCTCTACAGCTAGCAGAGCATCTCCGCTATCGTTTTGGGCATGGCGGGAGCCGCCTGAGCAAGGTGATTGCTGACGATGATGAGGCTCGGTGAGCCGTGATTTCAGATCCGAAAGCCGCTTTCTGAGTCCTCGTCGCGGCCTCGCAAAGCTAGCATCAGAGAAGGAACTCTGCATCTCGCACTGCAGCTGTGTATCAAGAGGCGAGCATTTGATGTCTTCATGGGTACGCAGTTGTTGAGCTCTTGCCACAACGGTTGTGATGAGTGATGGGGCAGATATTTGCTCTCGGAGTTCTGGTGCCGTCAGTCCTATACCAGGAGTCCGGGTGCTCTTTACCGTGGGCTTGAGACCTCCCGAGTTGTTGTTGAACAAGTCAATCGGGCGAGTCGTAGGAAGCTCCGGGATGGTACTGGACCTGTTGATGCCTGGCCGCCGCTTGACAGTGCCGTTGTCCCCAGATGCCCTTGATGTAAGTGGCGGCCGAGACACTTTAATCGGTAAGCGCCTCCTGACTGGGCCAACGGAGCACTCTGGTCTTGTCGATGGTCTCTTCCTTGAGCGCATAGGCAGAACCACATCAGCCTGTTCCGAATAGCCATGCTGGAAATCCCAAAGTTGCCGAGGGGCGTGAGACGCAGGTTGCTTCAACCTCAGCCTAGGCTTCCGAACTCCACGGTCGAACGCGTACAGGTCAAAACCCTTCGTCGGATCATCGTCACGGTCCTGAGACTCAATGGGGTCAATCAGGGACGACCGGGCGTCGGTGAGTTGTGAGATGTCAATTGGCTCACACCGTAGCGGTACCAACGTCGCCGCCAAGGGTGGCTCCGGGGCGGGTGCCAACTCAGGCAAAGGTGGCAATGCCTTCATCAGTTGGGGTATACTGTTCTTCACACGAAGCATTTTCACTGGAGAGATTGGCTGCGGTACCAAGGTCGGACCGCTGCGGGTTGACACCACTTGATATTGGTCGAGCTCGTCCGCAGAAAGTGGGTTGTTGGCCATCATTTTGGCGTACTCCAGCCCTTTCCGACACAGTGACGATGTTCGAGGAGGCGCCGAGAACCCATTTCCGCTCTTTTCTGGGCGTCGCCCGCCAGGCACTGATTTGGAGCTGGGCAGCACGGATAACTCGACTTGGTCGGGTTCTTCGGGCCCCGGCGTTTGAATGTGTTTGTCAATGTACTTAACGAATGAAGCCAAGTCGGCCAGCCCAGAACTCAATGAGAAGAGGCGGCTATCTCTCCGTCCAGTGCTGCCCTGGTGAGGAAGCGCTACTGAGGTGTTGCTCGAAAGTTCAGGCCTTGGTACAACGGTGGTCACGGAGTCTGACAGATCCATCCGCTCCTGTGAGCGCTTCGCAGGAGTTGCTGCTTCATCATCTGCGCCGTCTTCACTCCCACCAACAATTCGATTTTCGTCATCACAAATCCCTGGCCTCGTCATTGGCATGCCGATCTCAAGGTCGGGGGTCTCTGGACCGAGTGGACTTTCGACCGTCGATGCCTCAGATGTCAAACTCATGGCGACCACCCCTAAGGCACAGGCTGTATCACCAAGCCGATTGTCTCCATTTTCCTCTCCATAATTGAAAGATGATGAAGCTGAGAGATGTGATTTCTCCGTGATTGGGTGAGGTGCGGGTAGCACAGGATTGGACGTCCAAGTCTCGTCGGCCGTTTCACCGGGGGCAGACTTCGTGGCAGTGTCTTCTGTCTTCTTCATCAGATGTGGTCTTGGAAGGTCCTTGGCGCTGTCAGAGCTATTACCACCGTCACGCGACTCGATCATGGCCGCTCGCTGCAGGAAGCCAATGACACGTTCGGCGTCGTCATCAGCAGTCTCGGAACTAAAGTCACGGCGGCACTCCGCGAGACCTGTGCTGATGGCATCGGACATACGTCTCGAATTTGGAGCGATCGGGTAATCCGGAGGTGGTTCCACTACAACATCTTCGAAATTTTCGCTGTAGTCGTAGAACAAGGGTTCTCGCCGAGGTGCTGGTGGAAGTTTGGGCGTCAATGAACGAGGGGGCCCATACCCTCCGTTCGTTGAAGTTAAGCTGGACGTCCTTTGACTGTGTCCTGATGAGCTGCTTCCTAACCTATGCCTCGGCCTCAGACCCCAAGGGTGGAGCTGGTTTGGCAAGGGCGGCCGGGCCTTCGGCGCACGCAGGACTGAACGGTAATCGTCTGCGAAGGAGCGCGTAGATTGGTTGACATCGTACTTCACAGACAGAGGTGGTGCTGGCATGTCCCTCGTTGTCTTGTAGGGGAACAACATTGCGTGAGGATGGTGAGTCGTCCTCTGCTGACGTAGGTTAGTACTAGTGACAAGATATCTTCCCGGAGAGGCACGTACCTGGGGAGTTCTGGCAATCTCCACCATCCTGGTGTAGTCCACGTGGCCATTTTCGGTCAGCGCCGGTGATGAAGGTCGGATGCCTGGTCGTGCAAGGCGTGTTGGGTACGGATAGGGAGACCGCGGCCTCTGAACAGGCGCAGGCAGGCCATTTCCCTGATGGACAGCATCGGCGCCAGGCGTGGCATACCCCTTTGCGCCACAGCTTGTCAGAGAATATGGTGATTTCCTATTGGCAACCCAGGGCGGAGAGATTGTGCTCGAGATGGCCTTGTGACTGACCTGGTCCTCGGATCCGTACATCGAGATGATCTCCGAAGTGCTGTCGCGATGGCATGGCAGCAACCTACGGTCCTCCTGACCGGGTCCTGCACAGCTACGGGCTACGCGCTGGGAAGGCCGGCGTAGGTCTCCCAGGCTGGCTCTCGCCCGTAGCGATTTGTTCTTGCCGGCGTTGAGGGAACGCAGCTCAATATTGCCGGTCTCTGTTGTCTTCCTTAGCATGTTGTAATACAAGTACTTGGGGTGGGCCTTGCGGTGGTCGTCGTCAAGAAAAGGGTGCTCCCTGGTGCCTCGAAGGCTTCTTGGTGAGGGCTGATGGTGATCAACATCCGAGCTCGCTCGGCCTTGGGCATCATATGAGCGGTTGAGGGTACCATGGCTGGCGGAGCGTCTGGCAACGCGTATGTCGTTGTGGTCCATGGTGACTGTTGATCAGATCGTTGGATGCCCGGGAGAAAGAAGGACCCTGAAGTGGACGCTGAAAATTATGTTGAGGGACAGACAACGACAATGTCTCAAAAGCGGGGATATGATCTATTATCAGAGTAGAAGGGCTCTGACTGGGCTCGTAATCAAAAATCAAGATTGCGGCTCTTGCTGGGGTTTAGTGAAGCATGTTTGTTGATGCTCTCCAAAGTGAGGTCGCGAAAGCGGGAAGCCAAGGTAAAGACGAGGGCAGAGACTCCGAAAGTGCAAGTGTGTTGCGATCAAGAGTAATGAGGAGAAATGAAAAAGGAAGGGGGGAGTGTGAGGCGGTAGAGGGGGAGGGAGGGAGGGAAGGAGGGAAGGAGGACAGAAGGAAGGAGAGAAGATAGAGCCATCTAGTCGATCATGTAAGGGTGACAAATGAAGTCGACGATGGGAAAAGTCTGAGTCGTACCCTCCTTCCTCCTTGCAGCCCGGATAGTGAACTCCTGGCCACACAGAAAAGGAAATTTGGCTGTGTCATCTGCATTGTCCTTGCTATATCTCAGAGGGCAGTTGCTGTAGCACCTACCCTTCAAGCTGGCCATAACAAACAATCTTTGCACCGAGCCAGCAGCAGAAGCAGCAGCAACCAGTGCAGTGGACCATGCAGATGACCACACCTGTCACCAAAACCAAAACCACTTAGCTTATACTAATCAACAGGAGGTATCTGCTTCAGTATGGGCAGAAAGACCACTCAATGTGAAGGCACAATCTGGAAATATGGGTCAGGTTTCATCTGACCCAGAGATATCGATGATATTGACAGTCGCCATGGCCAAGTTGTTTGGTGACGATGATAGAAGGAGCACTGGGTAATTCTCTGATGTCTGCTGAAGACTGCTGACCTCGGGAGGTATTGTGAAGGTCCGAGAGGCACATCCCCGTTTCCTCAGTGGAACTCATCTAATAATGTTCGATCTCGGGCGTGAGCTAGCAGGTGTACAAGGCTCAGACAGAGAGACAAGAAGAGGATTGAACGAGGATACTTGGACTGGGCCGAGCAGAATATCAAGTAGAGAGTAGGAGTGTAGACCAGTCAAAACCTCTTGGAGGATATCTCAGAATCCTCTCTGACTAAATTCCTTGATTTATATTCTCAGGATAAGGATTAATTGTGGAGATGACCACCTGGCTATGACCAGACATTATAAGGTTGAAGTCGAGACATTGCTTGGAGCTTGGGCCTGTTGCCTGCTATGTATGTATTCCGTATGTGGGGCTCTACTGCAGCGCTGGAGGGGGAGCCCTTGGCCCTGAAATCTGGGGAAGTGGGGTCCTGTTTCCTTCTCCACAGTATGAGAGGCAACGCATCGAGAAACTTGGGACGGAATTGATGTGAATATAGTACTCAATGAATGACAACATCCAGAATGATATTCATAGAAGCCAGCTATTCGACAGACTCAAACACATAAGACCAATGATGTAGGATGATTTTGAAGGAAAGAGTACATACCTTGTCTAATTCAATGTCGAAATTCAGGCTGTGCCATCAAACTTCAGGATAAAAGATGTTGTCAATTAGGCCTGTCTGACAGCAGGGAGACATCTGGAGTTAGTGCTAGATAGGTTAGACCCGATCGATGATTTATCGAAGAAGTATCCTCTTTATACTTAAAGTATACAGTCATCGCAATGTTCAGGCCCAGCATACTCCCCCCGCCCCCCTCTTCTCCTCCTCCTCCTCCGTCGTTCTGCTCGCCATGAGGCCTATTCAAAAAGCTGCAAACTTTTTTTTTTTCAGGCGCGGAATAGCTCGGACATCCGACTCACCACTAGTTGAACAACCCTGAGGAGATGCGCAGCTCTCGAAAGACGGGCATATGATGCCCATATGCAAACCAGATACGCCACGCCCACGAGGAACTCCAAAGCTGCCTATCACCCTAATATCTCATTGTAGACCTTCGAGGCTCTATTTCCTTCTCTTTTGTCATCTAATTCTTGTGTCTCACCCTCGTCTTGGTCAGGCCATGATGCGAAACAGTACTCGGCCTTCTCGCCTCGCTTGGGTTCTCCATCAGCTCTGTAGGAGGTCGTTCGGGCCAAGGAAAAACTGTAATGGCGCTACAAGACTGCTGAATACCTGGTCCGGTAGCCATAGTGCATCAGCATTGTCAGAAGACGGCCAAGGTAGAGGTGCTGGGCGTTAAAGTCTGGCTGAGGGATGAACAAAGACATCGATGTGCCGTTTCCGCCGACCCCTCCTGCCCACAGAGGCCTTCAAGGTGTGTGAGAGGACCGAACCTGATGTGAGCACAAGTATGTATCAATGGTTTGATGATCATCACCTCAGAGAAAACTTCAACAGTCCCCAGTCGCAGGTAACCTTGAAAACTTGACATACAGAGCCATGCAAGAAGACCTGGAAAATGAAGAATGTTGGTAGTGAGTGAAGGAGCAAAATAAGGCCACGCTGACAAACTGTGAACGAGGTGCCTCTGCGGGTCAGGATGAGAGCCGTCCGATGGCTTGCTTGAAAGTGTTGTGCGGCGTTTGACCTCCATTGGGAGCCCGGACTGCATCCAGGCTAGCGCGCCAACCTCATGAACTCGATTTGGTCCATAACACGCGATTGGCCGCCTGAGCAAAAGGACAATAGTAGCCTTGGAGGACAAAGAAGGCGCTCTCACCTAATCGCAGCAGCAGCAGCAGCCGGTTAGAAAGTGGAAGAGGCTGGTCATCTGACCAGGTCAGCCTTGCCTCTCTACTAAGAGTTGCTGACGCTGACTGCCCCATTCACATGAGCAACAGAAACAAAGCAATACTGTGGGAAAGTGCCGCTGTATATAGTAGCAGTGAATGGGGTCAGCTGTTGTGGAGTTTTCCCCCCCTACGAGCATGGGAATGCTGAGATCCCAGGCACGTGCCAGGGTAAAAGGCAGGTCCTATACCCCCACTAGGCCCCTAGCAGCTTAGTGTACCAGCTTAGGGGTCCCGGCAGAGTTGGTGGTGGCGGGGACCTCAGCTATGTCAGCTCCCTGCTTGGGGTGCTAGGGTGCTAGGGTGTGAAGGGACACCTGTTCACTCGAGCCGCCGCGTGGGGTGAAGGAAAGCACTGAAGGACAGGCCAGGGCCATTAGAAATCGATAAGATCCACCTGGCATCTTTCATAGTCTCGATTATTTATCATCAGGCGACTGAACAAATACCTTTCACCTCCATTGCCCTTCCAACTCTTGGAGCTCATCTGGATTTCCATTCAAAGGGCCACTTATCCTTCACTCTCTTCTTTGCCTTTCATTGGAGACACCACCGTAACTTGTGGTGTTGTGTGTGTTTGGCTGCTTCTATTGATATACCCCTCTGCATTTCCCCATCCCCAACTTGTTGTTGGTTTCTTTCTTATACCAAAGGTTCGTCGAGATACCAGCTTCAGCATTGTCTTGTGTCTTTCAGAGGCACCTCTCTTACCAAAGGCTACCACGACCTTGACAATACCAAGCAGCCATTGACACTCCCCCTCTTCTACAGTTCCTACGGATTCATTATGCCTTCCCTCAGCAAGGCTGTCTATGGCCTATTGGCCGCTGCGGCTATCGCTGCTGCATCTGATGTTACACAGCTGAAGAAGGACAGCTTTGACGAGTACATCAAGAGCAATGACATTGTTCTTGCTGAATGTACGGAACACTCCCTGCCTGCAACCCCCTGCATCTATCGATTGGTTCCGAAACTAACCTCTTTGCGTGCGACACAGTCTTCGCCCCTTGGTGCGGTCACTGCAAGGCCCTTGCGCCCGAGTACGAGGAGGCCGCCACCACCCTCAAGGAGAAGGACATCAAGCTCGTCAAGGTCGACTGCACAGAGGAGTCTGATCTCTGCCAGCAGTACGGCGTTGAGGGCTACCCTACCCTCAAGGTCTTCCGGGGCATCGACAACCACACCCCCTACAAGGGCCAGCGAAAAGCCGCTGCGTACGTTCTATTACCCCCGCCCCCCCCCGGGGGGCGCGTGTCCTATATGGCCCTTGTGCAGTTTGCTAATCCTGGCTTCGCTATCCAGCATCACCTCCTACATGATCAAGCAGGCCCTGCCTGCCGTCTCCGTTCTTACATCCGACACCCTTGAGGACTTCAAGAAGGCCGACAAGGTCGTCCTCGTCGCATACTTCGACGCCACAGACAAGTCGTCCAACGAGACCTTCACACAGGTCGCCGAGAAGCTCCGGGATAACTATCCGTTCGGTGCCAGCAGTGATGCTGCTCTCGCTGAGGCCGAGGGCGTCAAGGCCCCTGCTGTCGTGCTCTACAAGGACTTTGACGAGGGCAAGTCCGTCTTCACCGACAAGTTCGACATCGAGGCCATTGAGAACTTCGCCAAGATCGCCGCCACGCCCCTCATCGGCGAGGTTGGCCCCGAGACCTACTCGGACTACATGTCTGCTAAGAAGCCCCTGGCCTACATCTTTGCCGAGACGCCTGAGGAGCGCAAGGAGCTGAGCGGCAAGCTCAAGTCCATCGCCGAGGCTCACCGTGGCGCCATCAACTTTGCCACCATCGACGCCAAGCAGTTTGGTGCCCACGCTGGCAACCTGAACCTCAAGGCGGACCAGTTCCCCGCCTTCGCCATCCAGGACACGGAGAAGAACCAGAAGTTCCCCTTTGACCAGGACAAGGAGATCACCGAGGCGGACATCAAGCAGTTTGTCGACGACTTTGTCGCTGGCAAGATCGAGCCCAGCATCAAGTCCGAGCCCATTCCCGAGACCAACGACGGCCCTGTGACTGTTGTTGTCGCCAAGACGTACGAACAGATTGTCCTTGATGACACCAAGGATGTCCTGATCGAGTTCTACGCTCCCTGGTGCGGTCACTGCAAGGCTCTCGCCCCCAAGTACGAGGAGCTCGGCGCCATGTACGCCAACTCCGAGTTCAAGGATCAGGTTGTCATCGCCAAGGTCGACGCCACCAGCAACGACGTGCCCGATGAGGTCCAGGGCTTCCCCACCATCAAGCTGTACCCTGCCGGCGCCAAGAAGGAGCCCATTACCTACAGCGGCTCCCGGACCGTCGAGGACATTGCCGCCTTCATTGCCGAGAACGGCAAGCACAAGGCCAAGGTGTCCAAGACGGAGGAGACCCCTGTTGCGCCCGCGGCTTCTGAGGCAACTGAGGCATCTGAGGAGGCCAAGGAGACCAAGGAGGCTGAGCACGACGAGCTGTGAGGAATTCACAAGTCGGAGGAGGTTCTATGATGAGCTGCATGATGAAAACGGGACTGGCTTGTTACTCTTCTTTTTTTTTTTGTACTACTTTGGGTCTGTTCTCGGGTTTCGGTTTTTAGGGATTAGGACCACAAGTCAAAATAGTCCTCAAGGAGCATTCGGATAATGAACTTGCTGTTTTTTCATTGTTTCTAAATTATTATTTCACGATTCCCTCGCCAGGGAGAAAATGACAGGTGTAAAAGTAGCAGGGACCCTTAGTTGAAGGCAGATTGGCCACGCAGTAGTTGCAGCGAAGCCGTCGGCTAAAAAAGGCCCCGTCCAATTGGTGTAACCGAGCCCAGCTAGGCCTGGGAAACCCCTACCAACTTTCCTGGCACGCGCGACAATTAACCACCACACTGTCCGCCCCTTCACACCTCTACTACGTAGCGACTCACACGACAACACAAAACACACACCCAACCCCCCTCCTCCCCACCTTCAATCGGCCCAAGATGGCATCGAGAATTCTCTCTTCAGCAGGAGCGCGAGCGTTTGCCTCGACGAGCCTGGCTCACAATGCGACACGCCGGACCTTTCAGTCATCAGCACCACGCCTGTACGCCGACGCGGCTGTCCCGCTGCCAGCTCGCAAGCCATTGGGCGCATTCCGTGGAGGGTTCGTCTCCTTTACCCTGCCCTCTTCCAGTCCTTTTCTAGCTACATGCAAAGCGCGCTCGACAAACGAGAGAGACAAAGCTAACCGTGTGTGCTTCCCGGCATCGACGAAACAGGCTCTTCGGCTTCCTCCTCGGCGCGACGCTTGCCGGCTCCGGCAGCTACTACTACATCCTGCAAGACTACAAGGCATCGAACGAGCTCCTCCAGGACGATATCTATGTGCGTTATTGCATCTGACGATATTCTGCCTGAAACAAAAACCAATATATATATCGCACCAAACCTTGCTTGCTTTGTTCACCATCAACCGTACTCTTCCGACTCTTTTGCCGTTCCTTCAAACGGCCCTGGCTTTTAAGAAGAAGCAGACCTGGCTAACTTGCTCTCCCTTGGGGGGAAACACAAAAAAAATATAGTCACTCCAGGCGGCTACGCAGCGCATGAGCAATTACCTGACGACCCTCGAGGAGAAGATCGACACAATGGAGAAGAAGCGTAAATAGACGAGAGGAACACCGAATACAGCAGCGCGCGGGGGAGGGGGAGGGGGTGTCTCAACAGAAGTTCTAGGGAAAGGAGGGACGGAGAGAAGGGAGAAGGGCTTAATACTACGAGATTGTACATTAAGACACTCACGATGAGCATTCGAAAAAAAAAGAAACCCAGAGGCATATTTCACCACCACCACCACCACTACGACGAACACTACGATGGTATCAAAAGTGATTGCTTGTTGCCGCACTCTTCCAAGCGGCAATAATGGTGTCCACCATTGAAAAGGGCAGCTCGAGAGGGTCAGCAAACACATGTTGGGATCAAAAACTCTCGTCCGAAAAATGCCGATGACGTTCCCACAGGGAGAGGACGAAGGGAGCTCCTCTTTATTTTCATTTGCCTTGGTTAAGAGGGCAGTGTAATAATTCCGTGACGCTGATTTGGCACAGCTAGCATAGCAAGCTCCGTAGAGCCCGGGCCTGGGGGGGGGCCCACGACTCCACTGGAACATCTTTGTTGTACTGTGTATTACAGTAGCAAGGATGATGATGTGTTGATGGTTACTATATAGTATATACGCACAAGTCTGTTGATTGCTTGAGTGAGGCAGTTTGCTGTTTGGTATGATGCCACTCACCCCCTTTTTTCCTTCTCTTTTCTTCTTTTTCTTGTGCCACATTATGACTGCAGGCGCATGCATGCATGCATGCAGCATGGATGAAGCTCACTCAGCTCCAGGTAGTGGCTGTAGGGGGTGTGCGCCTAAAGCCCAGCCGAGGGCGGCCCCGAACTATCCCAACCCATCCACCCCCCAAAACCCACCACGGAGCCTAAAACCTTCCCATCATCTTCAGCCTTTTTTACTTTCTGCTTCCTTTTTTTTTTTCTTCTTCTCCCCCTTCCCATTTACCACCACCACCACCACCACTACTCATCCTCCCAAACCCCTCCTCCTTCGTCCTTCTCCCTCCACGATGAACAACTTCGGCGTCATAGAGGTCGCCAGCACCAAGACAACCCACGCCCCAGGCTGGGCCTACGTCACCGACACCGCCGGCCCCTCCAACCCGTCCAAGTCGGTCAGCGCCGTCCACCTCCACGTCAACCGCAACAAGCGCGCCGCGCGCCAGGGCGCCGCCACGGGCTCCTCCAGCTTCGCCCACCACAGCGACATCTCGGCGCGCCACGACGCGAGGCTGCAGAAGGAGATCGAGCAGCTGCAGCGCGACAGCCTCGGCGGCGGGGCTGCGCAGATCCCCATCCCTGGCGGCGGCGGGCGTGACCGGGACGGCAAGATACGAGGGCACACGCCGAATGTTCGTAGGATCTTGGCTAGCCAGAAGACGTTTGCGAATCATCTCGACGATTTTGAGGCGTGGAGCAGGGCGCAGACGGGGGCGGGCGAGGGGGGGATGAGTGCTGGTGGTGGTGGTGCTGGCACTACGGGGAGCGCTGCGCAGAGTACGGCGGGGACACCAGCGCCGGCTCCTGCGGCTGGTGGGAACAAGAGGGCCGCGGCTGGAGGAGCGTCGCAGAGGAAAGGAGGAGGAGCTTCGTCGTCGTCGGCGGCGGCGGCGGGGGCGGCGGGAGGAGGCTCCAGGGGGAGGTCGACCAACAACAGCCGGAAGCCCTCGGCGCCAGCGCCGGACCCAGATGTCACCATGACCGATGCACCACCACCGCTGCCACCACAGTCAGAAGACAACCCCCAGCCGGATGCTGCTGCTGCCGCTGCCGCCGCTGCCGCTACTACCACACCTGCCGAGCCCGAGTCCAAGATCCTCACGCCCTTCACCCGCTTCACGCCGCCTGCGCACCCTAGCGATTCCGACCCGCTGCTAGAGTCGTGGCTGCCGCCCTTACCGACGGATGACGAGCTGCGGGAGCTGATGAGGGCGCCGCCGCTCAGCTACAACCAGGCGCGGGGCACGTGGGGGGAGGATGACACACGGTATCCGACGCGGCACTTTTGTGAGGTGTGCGGGTACTGGGGCCGGGTGAGGTGTATGAAGTGCGGCACGAGGATATGTGCCCTGGACTGTCTTGATCTTCATCGGGAGGAATGCATCACGCGCTATGGGCTGTGAGGATTGTGTGGCTTGACTGATGGAAGTAAAAATAAGTTTAGACGGGGGGGGGGGGGAAGGGCGCACCTTGTCCGCAGATGGGGTTCGACCATTGTGAGGGGGACTGAGAGTTGCATTTTGCAGAAGAGCTGATGATCATGATACCCCAATGTTCGATGTTTATTTTTACTTCACACCTACTCTCCTTACGTGTCGAGGACTCTCTTTATTATCGCCTCCAGATCAGGTGGAAGCGGGCGTCATGTTTTGACCTTGGGGATGTGATTTACCTGGACTGGCAAAGGTGAAGGTGATCGGTAAACGAACGACCATAAGTGAACAACAGTCTTGTCGAAAGACCCAGGCTCAATACGTCGTCACTTTCATCTTGGCTAAAACGTTCAAGGTCCGCTCCCCCCCCCCGGGCCCCTCCAGACGGGAAACTTGATCGTTGTTGGAACTGCACGAGGAAATAGACGACGTTGGCCATCACCACCAGTCAGTCAGTCACTCTTGGAGGAAAAAATAACAACGTAGACGAGATTGATGAAGAATTCAACCGAGTTTCGATGTTAAGAGGCATCTATCTTGAGTCATTCTCAATCGCGACATACAGTTGATCATAAGTGTACATCATCCATGTGAGGAAAAAAGAGAAGAAGAAAGAGAAAGAAGAAAAGAAAAAAGAAAAAAAACAAGGCAAAGTAAAAAAGTTCCCCTGCGCCTTCTGAAAGACGTTGCAGGTTCGGTATCAGAAAGGTAAAATGAAAAAAGAGAGAGAGAGAAAACCATTTCCCCCTCTTTTCCTTGAACGCCGCTCATGATCCCACCCTATATAAAAAAAAGAAGAAGATCACGGTGATGGAGCACTTCCGTTCCGTGGCCTGAAAATGAATCGAAATCAAGTCAAAAGGTGTGTGAAGGCTGGCAGACCAGACGTGTTGCTGCCATGAGAGAAAGAGATGGTAGGCAGGCGTGTGTCGCATATCATCATCCTCCCCAACAATCTCAACTGATCCCCGTCATCCCAGAAAAGGCGGGAGGGAGGGGAGGTAACCACAGAACCTCCTCGAGGCTGCCTTCCCCTTCCCTTCACAGGTCCATCTCATAGAGCGTGCTCTCCAGCACAAAGGCGACATCCCCCGAGGACGCCCCGGCCAGACAAACCCCGGACATGCTCCCCGTAGGGCACTTGTCCCGCGCGGCCCGCACGCACTCCTCCCAGCGCACCTTGGAGATGTTGATGGTGGCGCCCGGGTTGAGGGTGGTGAGGGTGAACTGGGCGCTGCTGCGCTTGCCGACCGTGACGGAGGAGGAGGTGCGGCATCGGGTGTGGGCGGGGCCTGAGATGCCGTCGCAGATGGCGAGCTGGGCGGCGTTTTGGTCGTGGTAGACTATGTGACTGTGTTGTTTCACTTGTGTGAGTAGATGATGATGATGATGATAATGATGATAATGATGATAAGAAATGAAATAATTGTTGGGACGAAAGTAAAGGAAGGGGGGGGGAATAAACTTACGCCTCTGGATCCCAACAGTTGACGTCGCGCACCGCGTCTGGGTTGAGGGGGATCGTGTGCCGCAGAGAGAGGACCTCAAAGTGTTCTATTATTATTATTATTTTGGTAATTAGCATGCATGAACTTCAAGGTGAAATGAGAGAGATAGAGAGGGATAGAAGAATATAGAGAGGGTTCGATGGAGGGGTTCATCATACCTTGTGGTACACTCCAAGGGCCAGGCATTGCATTGGTGAAGCCGGCGCCGGCGAGGGTTGTGATGGCGATAACCACCAAGGAAGTCACGCGCATTTTTTTTGGGCGTTCTTTTTTACTCTCAAAAGAGATGGGAAAATGTACAACGTTGGTTTCTTTTTTAAAAAAAAGTCAAAGCTGTCCCTGGGTCCCTGTAACTCAGTAGATCACAGCCTGGTTTCGCGAGTGAAAGACGCGGGTTTCAATCGCGACGAGGCTGGACCAGCTGAGAGGGGACGACGAAAGAGGAAAAGGCGTCGTCGGCTGCTGTCACAACAAAACAAATAAACAACCAGCACGAGGGGCGATAAAGAGGACGGCGACAGGGCCGTTGAGCTCTTGGAGTCAAAAACAAGATGATGATGATGACGACTACGACGACGACGACGACGAACCAACAAAATAATAATAATAATAATAGGTTCACTGTCTCTAGTCGGAAATTTGACTGATAAGAACCACCGCAGTGCAGAGGAAGCAGGATGTCATTTCCCAGTGCCCCGCCGGCAATATAAAAAAGTTGATTGATGGAGCGGGTTTGCGGTGAGTGAGTGATATAAAACCATTCAAGCAAGAAAAATAAAAATAAAAATCAAAGGAGGAGAAGGAAGAAAAGAAAGAGAAAAAGAAAGAAAACTTTCAAATAAGAGAACTTGTGATTGTGTGACTGTGACGGGTTCGAGCCACAGGGTAAAAAGAGAGGGAGGGAGAGAGAGTGCGTGTGTGCGTGAGTGTGAGTGTGAGTGTGTGAGTGTTTTGTCTCCGCAGTTTATAGCATCTTGAAATGAACAGAGTCTGACCTATATTAATCTGGGGAGGATCTCTTCCTAGTCTGTCCAATACAGTTTACTATTGTTCAAAACCCGGCGTTGTGACGGGCACACGGCGGTGCCGTGCAGATTTGAGTTCCCAAGATCCTCGACCCCTCCATGACAACTCCTACCTCCCTGTCCTGGTAAAAAGAAAAGAGATAAGGGAAAACAAAAGGGGAAAAAAGAGTAAACCTTGCTGCCGACTGTGCCTTCGGTGATTTTTTTTTTTTTTTTTGCAATCATGGAGGGAGGCGTTGGTGTTGATCAAAGTGGGTGGGCTCTGGTTCTTGATTTCCCAGAGAAACAACAAGCCTTTTCTTCATCTTCTTCTTCTTCCCTTTACTCATCATGAAAACAAGAAAGGAACAAGCCAAACCCCCCCCCCCCCCCAAAAAACCCCCAGCAAGTCAAGTCGAGCCGACTTCTCCACTGCTTCTCTACCTGTGATGATTTATTTTATGCTTACTTTGAATCCCTGCTCCCCCAAGTCTCCACTTATGATGTTCTGTGGCTGAATTGTTCTTTTTTATCCTATCTGACGTCGTTTGCCACCAGGTTCGTCTCGACTCTGCGAACAATCACGGAAAAAAGAAGAAAAAAAAGATGAAACAAATTATGGTTCCCCCTTATCACAAGTCACAGTCACACTCGGAGACAAGCTATGACCCGGGAAATAAAAGGACGGGGGCCACCAGAGTCGATCCCCAAGCCAATCGGTGAGGTTAGCGAAATTGGATGATTGGGGGGGATTGTGATACCGATTGGAACTGTTTTTCCAACACACCGACGAGCCAAGGAACAAATCCGTGCAGAGATCGGTGAGAAGGGGGTGCAGATCCAATGGAGGAGGCCCCTTCCCCCTCCCCCGATCCTCCTGTCTTTTTGAGCCACTCCTCTTATCTGATCGTCGGTCGGCTTTGTCATGGGACAGTTGGAAAGTCAAAGTGTCACACAATACATATCCGTACGAGGGGGGAGGGGGGAGGGGAGGGAAAGATGCCGCAGAGGACAGCAGAGGCCTGCGAGGTTTCTCAAAAGAGCCTTGTCGAGATCAAATCATCGAACGACGATGACGACTATTGAATTCCCTTACGCCAGATCCCACATAGGCTAAATTCATGTGCTGCTACAGTAGTGGGTATTATTTTTTTTTATATTGGCCTTGTGCTTTTTCCTGCAGCCTGGCGGCGTGGTCATTCGGGAATCCCTCTTCCATCCTGCCGTTCGGAGGGCGGGTGGTAGGGTAGGGTCGAGTATTTTAGGCGTCCCAACTCCATTTAGGCGTCCGTGATACTCCTTCACAGAGCGCAAAACAACCGCAGGCATGCAACCATACCTTAGATAAGCCCAGATGAGGCTTCAGAATACAACCCCCCCCCCCCCCAATGTAGAAAAGCTCGTTTGTTAGGTCTTAGGCTCATTTGCATCCTTCCGACACGTAGAGTATGGACATTCCCGATTCCGGGCAACGGATCGAACACGCTCAAGGGGCTGGAAACCCCAAGTGATATTGAAGCTGCTGTCAAGAGAGGCTGGCAGCACCTTTGCGCTGTCCACAGACACCACAAGTGCCACAATCCCCAGCATTGAGATAACTGCCCCCCCTGCAGGAAGCACCACGGCAGCTCCAGGTCCCAGGAACGCTCTCTGGGACGAGGACGTTTGCGCACATACTGCATGTCACCGCGTAAGCTTCATTCGCAAAGGAACAGGAGCCACACGTGCGTCCTCCCCCGGCAGCTGAACCTGTCACGCCGTCCGAGGTCGATTGTCCCTCCTTAGCGGCCTGCTGCGGGGTGAATCCGCTGGTGTTGACCGCTGATGAGTCTCTTGGCTCGCACGTCTGAGCTTGCCCCTTTCCTGTCACCACAGACCGCCGGTCCCTTTCGCTGGTTGTTATCTGGCCGTCGGCTATACCGAGAGAGTCTTCCCCAGCGGATATCTCTCGGCTGGATTTTGGAACCGGGGGATTAGAGGTGGCTTCTTCTTCTTCCTGTTCTCTATCCTCGGCGGGCTTGCTCCTGCTGGGGGCAAAGTATGCCGTGATGGAAGAGGAGTGAAGCTCCTTCATCTCGTTGGCAGCCTCCTCGTCGTCGGGGTTCTCGTCCTCGCAGACCTTCACCATGCGATTGCCCTTGCCGTCGACCAATTTCTTCCCGTCAAGATCGACTGCGTCCTCTGCCGCGGCATCAATATCGGCGCCGTCCTCGTACTCGCTCTCCCCGTCACTGCCGCCGCTGCCCTCCTCCCGAGGCTCCTCTTCTTGCTGCTCGAACCTGGCCAGTGCGGCCGCGGCCCTGAGCTCTCTCCCCCTGTTACTGCCCGCCACCCTCGGCGCCGCCCGTGTCCGCTTGCCCTTCTCAAGCCTGGCCTTGACGTCGTCGTCAGCCCCGAGCGCCACACCGTTCTTGCCAAACTTCCTCTCGATCCGCCTCTGCTTCCTCTCCTGGTAGCTTAGCTCCTCCCCGCCGCCGCCGCCACCACCCTTCCTGCCCCTCTTCCTCCTCCTATTCCTCGACCTAAACGTCCCGCCACACAGGCTCTCCGGCAGCTCCTCATCCCCCGCCACAAGCGCACCACCCCCTGCCTCCCAGGCTCCCGTGCCCAGGAGGGCCCCCGGCCCCCACATGCCCTCCCCCGTATACCCACGCGCCCAGAGCCCGCGCATCTGGCCCGCATACAAGTTCCGCACGGCCCAGAAGGCCCGGCTGTGGTTCATCTGCGCGCAGTGGGCGAGCTCGTGCATCATGACCATCTGCACATAGGCAAAGGGCAGCCAGCGGCCGCCGGGGCTTCGGAGGACGAGCTGGATAATCTCGCCGGCGTTGAAGTTACGGCCTACGAACTCGCGGTTTGGCTCGTATTCTTCTAGGGTGGTGATGGAGAGGTGGTGTTCCCGCATGATGGGTACTGTTTTTTTTGTTTTGTTTTTTTTTGTTGAGCTGTGTGTGAGCAGGTCTGGCTCAAGAAAGAAGGTGAGTGAGTGAGTGAGTGAGTGAGTGAGTAACGTACGGCACTGAGCTGCTATTCGCTCTAGGAATTCTTGGGCCCTGGCTTCATCCTGACCCTTGAGTGGTTTGATGAAGACGATGCGGTCGTTTGGTTGCGTCTTTTTTGCGTTGAGACGCTGGATGCTGAGTGGCATGACGGGCAAAAGGTCGGAGGGGGATGCATGCGTAAGTAGTTTTCAATGGCTGCGATCGAGAATAACGTCACAGAAGACAGCAACGTAGGCTATGTGTGAGTCTTTGTCAAGTATGAGTGGTTGAGTGGTTGAGTGGTTGAGTGGTTTCTTTGTTGTAGGATGGCAAAGTGGAAAAAGTAAAAGGTATGACGGCAAGTCAGTTGTGAACCAAATAATCCCAAAATACCCCCGCGACGCGCATTGAACCGCGATGAGGGGTCTAAGTAGTTAGTTCCGGCGTTAAGAAGGCAGCAACCCTCCTCCATGACAACCTCACCTCTCTCTTTCCACTAAACGTTGACCGACTACGAAGACAAAAAAAAGAGGGAAAAAAAGTATAGAAAGGGTCGAATCTTTTTCTTTTTGTAAACAAATAGAAAGGGTATCAGGATAGATGATCATATGCTGGTCTCGAAAAGAAGTCCATTCTCCATCTCCTCCCTTTCCATCGGCCTTCGCCACCAGAGGCCTCAAAAGATCCTCGCAGGTGACTGGGCAAATATATAGACATATAAATAATATAGTAGAGAACAGATATGGTCATGATGCAACATATCTCTCTCTCTCTCTCTCTATCTCCTCCTCGCTCCAGCACCTCCTCCAGCACCAGCGCCGCCGCCGCCACCTCCGCCCCGGTCGGTCAGCGAGATGATCTCACTAATACCAGCAGCCTCCTGCTCATCCTCGAGGGCCGTGATCTCCTCCCTGCAGTCCCACCACTTCTCCTCGCTCAGCTCAAAGGCCCTCGACTTGATCTCCTTGATCGTCAGCGTCTCGGGCTTGATGCCCTTCCACCGCAGGCTGGTCATGAGGACCTCCTGCCACTCTGCTGATGTGCGCTGGAAAAAGTCTCTCCTTGACTCGAAGGGCTGTTTGGGAATTGTTTTTTTTTTTTTTTAATGTCAGTGAGTGTGGGAATGAAGGAATGTATACACGACGCGACGTTGGGGGAGTAGGGGATGGGGACGAGAGACTTACCCGAGGATGCGGCAGTCCGTCGTCTACTGATGTGGCGGTCGTGTCCGCCTCGGATTCCGCCTCCTCGGAAGTAGCAGAACTTGTTGATGACGATGCCTCCGAGGCGGTGTCTGTATCTACACTGGCAGCCTCGCCTTGCTGCTTCTTCTTGCGCTTGCTGGACGTGAACTTGGGCTGCTGCTCCTCTTCTTCCATCTCAACGTCTTGATCCTCCTCCTCTTCATCCTCCATATCTTCGTCCTCCTCCTCATCGTCCTCCTCGTCATCTTCCTCGTCCTCAGACTCCTGTTCACGCAATCAAGGTATCAGTTTCTGAATGATGACAAAAAAATAAAATAAAAATAAACCTTGGGGAAACAGGGCGGGGCGGTAAACTCACAATCCAGTCCTCCGTCTGCCGGCTGAAGATCTCCTTGCACCCGTCCATCTTCCCGAGGTCGATGGCATACATCTCGTCAAACGTAAACTCCCGGTCGCCCTTCTCAAACGTGCCGCCGTAGATGTACAGCACGTCGTCCTGGACCGCGAGCTGGGCGTTGAACCTCGGGTGCGGGAGCTCCATGGTGACCGGCATGTCGCGCACCTGCCTCTCCTCCTCGCTGCTCTCCTCGGCTTCCTTCTTGTCCAGCTCCATGTCCTGCGCGTCCTCGATGCTCTTGCCCGTCTCGAGCGCCGCAAGCTGCCGCAGCAGCTCCTCCTCCTTGGCCTGGGCACGACCCCGCCGCCCGACCCTCTCCTCGTTGCCACCCGCCTTCTTCTGTGCCCGCGGCTTCCGCAGCGTGAGCGGGAAGAAGCGGTTCCGCTCTATGTTCCAGGCGAAGAGCCCATTGAAGAACTCACTATCCATCCCCTCCTCGCTCTCCTCGACATCACTAAAAAGCAGGGTGTGTCTGTCGTCAGGCTTTTTTTTTTTTTAATTATTTTTTTTTCCTTTACCTTTTCCAGGGGCATGATTCCACCAGCAGACGCAAGCTGATAAATGAAAGCAACAACATGGGATGGACCTACTGCACACCGCCAAACATGATCCCCCTACCCTTGTGATATGCCATCGTGGCCCCCGCGCGCTTCGGCTCCGGCGCATTCGCAGGCTTCTTCCTCCTCTCCCACCGCACCGTCGGCGGCGCGCCTGCAGATGCATCGGACGCCGGTGGCGTAATACGAAGGTAGAAGCAGTCCTGGTGAACCATGGGCCGCAGCACGTTCCTGGCACCCCCCGCGCCACCACCACCACCACCGCCCTTGCCCTTCCCTCCACCGCTGCCTGGATTCCCCGTGGTGGCCTTGACGCGCGAGTAGCCGCCGAACAGCACGGCACCCTGCTCGTGCGGGAGGAGGGTGAAGCTGGACCGGGCGTCGGGCTTGAGCTGGGCGGGGGGCAGGGCGGGGGAGGACCAGGTGAAGTTGAGCGTGTCGTACAGCCACAGGTCGGCGAGGTAGCGTGTGCTGTTGGCGGTGTCCTGGAAGCCGCCAAAGAGGATGATGTACTGCTTGAAGTAGGTCATGCGGTGGCCGCTGCGGGCGGGCGGGGTCTTGCCCTTGGGCTCGAGGCGCGCCCACTCGCGCGTGTTGGGCTCGAGGCGCCAAAAGTCGTTGTAGTGGTAAAAGGTGCCCTGCTTGGGGCTCGAGAACTCGCCGCCAAACAGGTAGACGTACTGGGCCTGGTTGCCGCCGCGGCACCACGCGTGGCCGGACCGGGGCAGCGGGGCGTTGGGGCTCGTCACCGTCTTCCACAGGTCGCGGTCGATGTGGTAGATGTGCAGGTCGTTGAAGAAGGTGGCCAGCGCCCCGTTGAAGTACTCGCCGCCAAACAGGAGCAGCTGGTTGCCGTTGGACGGGCTGGCCAGGAAGCACGAGGCAGACCGCGGCTTGGGCGGGCCCTCGGCCACCACCTCTGTGACCTTGAGGAACTGCTCCTGCGCGCGCTGGTACTCGGCCAGCACCTCGTCCAGGTCGACATCCTCGGCATCGCTCCCGTCGACCTTGGATGCTCTGGTCTTGGCCTTCTTGTCGGCCTTCTTCTCCTGCTTGGCCTTCTTTTCAGCAAGCTTGGCCTTCTTGTCGCCGGATTTCTTGTCCTTCTTGCCCATGATGTTGAGGAGAATATAACGAGGAGACTGCGGCTTTGAGAAAATCCGATGATGAAAGATGGCGGGCAAGCAGGTTTGCTTGACTGAGAAGGCTAGAAATTCTGGACGACTGACACCAGGGAGAGAGGAAACGAATTGGCCAGCGAGACTCGGATACTGAAGTGATCGCCTGGATATACTTTGAGAGATATCTTATAGTAGTAGTAATGAGCTGTTCCAAGAGTATCGAAACAGATTCAATTGTCTTAAGTTTTGAGGTTTGGTCTGGTGAGTAAAAAAAGTATCGAGGGGCTAAAACTTATACTTACCTAAGATACGTACTTAGCTACAGGCGTGGCAGGTACAAATGGAGGGGCATGTGGAGTAGTTACTTTGAGTACTGTACTTAAGTACTTCAGTACTTAAGCAGACATACATACATGGTGGAGGCAGCGACATCCCCCACCCCCCTCTTCTTCTCTCCCCTCTCTTAAATCAACAAGGAGGGGGGAAGAAAGAGAAGGAGCAAGAATTTGGAAAGCAATTAAATATATTGATATTCATATTCATATTCATATTTATATTAAAACGCAGCTGCCCACAGCAAAATACATCTCATATATGTAAAGACACCTTTACCTGAATAGAATAAACAAACGTGAGCGTCTCTCTTCTGAGACTTTGCATCCTGAGATGATATCACCCAATATATATGTAAATATCTCTGGCGAGCTTGACATTGTCTTATCGTCTGCTCTGATATCAAAATATAAACAGTGAAAGGTACCCGCCGCCTACTTTGAATAATAATAATAATAATAATAATAATCCCTCGAGCCCCATTTGGTCCCTAAATGCCCATCTACCCAATGCTCCCCCCTCCCTCAAGAAAAAGAAGAAAAAAAACCTACCCAAAAAAAAAACGCCACATATCTTTGTAGACAGTTCGCCCAAAGCATAACAATATTGTTGTTGTTGTTTTCTTTCTTTCTTTTTATTTTATTTTTAGATCGTCAACTTTCCTCCAAAGGTCATCATCACTCATCGCGTATAATCAAAACCAGTCACACAAGTCCGCAGCCCTTACATAACCACACACTTCTTGTCTTTGGCGGACTTCCGGGCCTCCGCGTCAGAATAGTGGTACGGCCTCGTCGCACGCCCTCCGGCCGTCGTCATGGTGATGTCCGTCCACGCGCTCTGGCTCATCATGTCAAATTCCGGCTCGCTAGGCCTTCGCTGCCTCGTCCTTCTGCTCTTGCTCCGACTGGGCCGCCAGCCCTTCTTCTTGGCGTCGGCGATATTCTTGGCAGCGCTGCGCTCTGCGCGGGAAGGGCGTCGGTTCAGGGGCGAGTTTCGGGCCGAGAAGTCGCTGGGTGCCGGCGGCTGGCTGAGGAAACTTGGGACGAAACGATGGCCTTGCTCCTGTTGTCCATAATACATGCTCTCTAGTCTTTCGGCGGGCATTGGGATCCCTGGGCTTTGGCCGGGCCGTGGATGGCGAGGGACGGGAGCCACGATGGGAACTCCGGCGCGGGGATCCGGCGGCTGTCCCGTAGGCGCGTCGTACGCGCCCTGGATACCAGTCGGGGTGCTGATGATCAAGGGCTGGTCAGGTGCCTGGCGGTGAGCGTGATCTATCGCGTGGACGCCGCCGGCACGTGGTGATGGTGACGAGACCGCCATCGCCAGAGGCTGAGCATACGCCAGTTGTGGGTGTTGGTAAAATGTCTGGGCCGTCCCGGGTCGGCTTGACTGTTGCACGATAGACAAGGGTCGGGTTCTCTCGTCGCCCCGGCTCTGGGCCCGGCTCTGCGCTCGACTTTGGCTTCGGCTCTCACTTCGACTTGAGGCACGGATACGAGGAAGGTGGAAACCAGTTGATATGCGCCGAGCCAGCGAGGATTGCCTGCTGCTACTCGCCCGGTCCTCGGCTGCGAGCTCCTGCGGAGGGGGCGGGGGTAGAGAATGGGATGCTATGTCGCTCATCGTTGTGTGCGTCGCTGGCGCTGTCAAGGGGTATCCTGTGAGGACTGTCGAGGGTGCGTGAGGGATAGGAGGTGGTGGTATCGGCCACGTCTGAGAGTGCACAGCAGGTATTGGATACGAGGCACCGGCTGTGTGCGGGTTCCATGTCGCGTCGGCTGGCAAATGTTCCACCATGGCCTGTCTACCGTTGGGGGGATGGTAAGGAGGTTGCGCAGACCTGGCGGCAGTGGTCTGGATGCGCGGGACCAGGGGAATGGAGCGCTGCGTCCCCGTGTAAGGCGTGGTACTTGAAAGGGACGGTGATGGGTCTGACGCAGGGCCCACAGGCGTATGCGATATATCGCTGCCGTCAGTATTTCGACTGTCTGCAGGCGCACTGTCCTGTGGGCGTGGGGTATCGGGAGGTGACACGTTGTAGATATCATCCTCTTCATAATGCGATGCCCTCGTCGTGGGGTACTCGGCCGGGATTTGTTGTTGAGTAGAGGGCATGGTTGGGTAGCTCGACAAGCGGTGATGTGCGGTGCTGGTGACCGGCGTCCTCACAGTGTGATCTGGCATGTATGTCTGGCGCCTCGAGGAGCGTTCTTGTGATCGTGCTGGCACACCTCCCACAAGTCCAGCCGAGGTGGAAGGTCGGTGTTCCTGAGGAATAGGCGGGACGGGCGGGATGGATGGGTTCCGAGGAACCAGCGGTACAGCAGGCACATCCTCATCTCGCGTGCCGTGAGGTTGTGCCGAGGCGATCACGGGCACCATTGAGTGGCGCAGAAACACGGGCGTCTCGCCAGGATCCTCCTTCTGGTAAGGCGGCGGTGGTGGCACCCAGTTATCTGCGTCACTCTCGTGAGGGTGCTCGTTTCGTCCGTCAGCCCGACGGTACTCAATAGGAGCTCCCGACGAGGTCGTCGGGTTGCGTTGTCTGTGATTTGCAGCCGCTGTTGCCGCCCGACGTAGAGTTGTGATGGACCGAGGACCGGTGTGCGAGTACGGCGCATCGAGGGCCTCCACTTCCTCAAGAACGGCATTTGTCTCGGTCTCTTCAGTCGCCGCAGAGGCTGGCCGTGGCCGCGTTGGGGCTGCACCCATCCGACGCGGTAAAAGTGGATCGTCGTCGTCGTCATCATCATTATCGTCGACAGACCGCGCGGGGGTCGGCCGTGCAGCCGTAGTCGCAGCCCTCATCATCGCACTTCGGTTTCCTCTCCTTTGTGCCACGGTACGCCTTCTGACGATGGCGACCTCGGTTTCCAGGTCACGACGCTCCTCCTCGAGGATTTCAGGCTCCTTCATCCCTACCTCGATCGTGATCTCATTGACACAGCCGTCGTTGAGCCCGTAGTCAAAGTCAACAAGCGTGAGCCTGCCGCCGTCCTCAAAGTCCATGCCATCGTCGTCCATGCTGATCGGCTTGGCGGGTGTGGCCCCCTTTGCCGTGATGACCAGACGCTCTTTCAACGAGTGGTCTCCAAACGAGGCTACCCATTTCAGCGTAGACACGCCGCTGAGCTCTGCAGCCTTGAAGCCACCAACCAGAGTGTTCCGGTACCTGTCACAAAGCAGCTGCCACTGCGGAACGCGGCTCTCTCCAGCTTCCTGCGTTCGAGGACGGGATCGCAGAGACGACCCGCTGACGCTACGGGCTACCCCTCCCGAGCCGCCGTTTACCTCGAGCGAATTGCTCGAGGTATCCGGGACGGCCTCGAGATCTTCTGGTATACCGTACAGCCACACTTCTTTGCCCTGGAAGCCGGCGGAGACCAGCTCACCACTATAAGATGCCGAAGGGAGGGTACAGGGCACTAGTTTTGAGGGGGTATTCGAGATTGGCCCGGTGAAATACGTAGTGCCGTTGCGCAAGTCGTCGATACGAACGGCACGGAACGTCTCGAAGCTGCGGTCATAGGTGAAGGTCCAAGACGCCTCATCGTGGCTCGACTCCTGCAGCAGGACGGCATGACTGCAGTCGCGACTGGAGTTTGGGAACAGTATGGATGTCGTCCAGAGGGCACTAATGTCCTCGTTTGACATCTGGGCACCCGGGTCGTAGTAGGGCGCCGTAAGGATTACGGTACTCGGCTGTGCCGAGTGGAGGGTAGTGCCTAAAATCTGGGTACCGTCCAGGGAGAAGGCCAGAGCATCGACACCATCGCATTTCACAGACCTCCTCTCCGTCGCCAGGGCGCCTGGGTTGAGCGCCTGGACCTCGATACCGCCCTCGTACGCCGCGGCCAGCACGTTGCCGCATGGCGACAGAGCAATGGCCCGAGGGCTGTGGTCGAGGATGATGGACTGGGTACGCCTCGGAGGAGCCTGTGTGAGGTCGTAGAGGTCTACCTGCATCTCAGTCAGGAGCACGGCGAGCAAGGACCCATCGTCCATGATGCACGTCGCAACGGGCCGCCGGAGGATCTTCAGCTCTCTCTCCACGGAAATTGTGGGACGGCGGAGGTCGATGATGTGGATCCGGGACGAGTTGTACGCAAGCAGGTAGTGGCCCTTTGGCGACGGGCTGAAGGACATGCCATCCCCGCCAGGGCACGAGGAAGAGCTGATCGAGTTGGACACGAGCTTGATCTCGGTATGGCTGGGACGCAGGTATGCGGCGAACAGGTTGCGCTTGACCTCGCGGGCGAAGAGCTTCCTCAGCTGCGGCAGGTTCTCCTGCTTCCCGTCCGGCTCCCTCTTGTTGCTCGCCGCATAGGATGGAGACTTCATCAGCTGGGTCGCGTAGAGATGGGCCTGCTGCGACGCGCTCCGCCATTTCGAATTGAGCAGGATCAAAGATGCGAAAGCGTCCGGGTCGGCAACTTCTAGGATTCTGATTCACCACGACAGTTTGGTCAGTCTTCTCGTTAGGAATCGCGTCATTCCAGATCATGACGAGAAAGAGAGAGAGAGAGAGAGAGAGAGAGAGAGAGAGAGAGAGAGACAGAGAGAAGAAGAGAGAAAGAAGAACCAAAAAAAGGCGTCCTCACTGTTGGATGATCTCCTCAGGTAGGTTATGAAAGGCCACGGGTCGAATTTCATCATCATCCAAATCGTCATCTTCAAACTCCGAGTCGCTCATCACAGGCGGTTTCTCAATCGAGGACCGCCTTGGGATGGTCTCGTCGACGGCGGCGACGACCTCATTAGCGGAAACCTGCGACATGGCTAGGGAACAGACGGGTCGGCCGCGGGTTGGTCGCGGGGATGGCTAATCAGCAGAGAGTCTCTTTCGTAAGGACCTCACTCCATTCTCGACGGTGAAGGCGTAGAGTTTCAGGATGCCATTGGTGATACCAGAGGATAAGAGATCAAAAATATATATATATATAAAATATAAAAAAAAAGATGAATGTTCCGTTTTGTTTGCCTGCGTAAAGTAAGATAGAGGACAGACTAGTGACAGTGCTTGCGCGGCGAACTGGGATGTGCACTGCCTTTCACCCGATGAGGGATGAACAGGTAAAACGGCCGGGGGCGCGACAAGGAGGACTGAACAATGGAGGCAAAATGACAAGACAGGTAGGTAGGGCCCCCCCCCTTCTCTTCCTCGTAGGGTAAGTTGAAGCAGAAGTCTGTGACGCCTTCTAGGAAGAACCAAGCACTGCTGCTGCTGCTTCGTGCATAAGTGGTTGGTGGAGGAGGACGAGGATGGAAAAAGGAACAACAGACTGGCGGCTGGCTGCCAACGCGATCAACAATTCCCATAGGATGGTAACAGTGCAGGGTCTGGTCTGGTCTGGTCTGGTCTGGTCTGGTCTGGTCTGGTCTGGTCTGAAATCTCTGCATCCAGCAGGTGGTTGGCTGTTTGAGGAGGAGGAGGAGGTCACTGTCGACAGAGGAAATGAGAGAGGCGCTGACATGCAGTTTACTTGAGGCGGAGCGGAGGCCCCAAAGGGCTGCGAGGGACGAGGGGTGTGTTAGGCGCTGTGGGGCCTGGGAACCCTTCCACGCTTTCCACGCTTCTATGTATACGTACCGCCTTCGACCCTACCGCGCTTGCTTTAGCTTCCCGCCAGGCCCGCCAGGCCCACTAGATCCATCAGTAAGCCCCTACCTGTCCAATGAGAACCATTACGACCTGCAGCAAATACAGGGATCTTACGCAACCTGCAGGCAACTGCAACCTGTAGCTTCAGCTTGTCCACACCACAATTAGTTTCTCTTTGGGGGGGGGGGGGGGTTCCGGGTACTTTTTTTTTTTTTTTTTGGTCTTTTTCCCCCTGCTCTTCTCGCATCCAGGCCGTGGAACTCTTCGGAGAGAAGGGTGACATGTTTCCCCTCGTCTTGTTGGACAAAGCAACAAAGTTTTATGCAGAGAGAGAGAGAGAGAGACAAGTCCTTTCGATTCCACACGTCTCAACATGCCCTTCCTGTACAAACAAGAAACATTGGACTCGCTGAAGAGCACACCCGCACCTCCTCCTCCTCCTCCTCCTCCTCCACTGCCAAGTGCCGATGGGGGTTTCAGCAAGTTCCAGCATCTAAAATCTGATACTCTCTCCTGAGATACAGAAATAGAGGGTCTAGCACATCTGCGCTGAACGACATGGCCGCGAGAGGTTACAGTTGAAATGTGTTTTTGGGATGCCTGCGATATTGGAAGGAAGCAGGAGGATTTGCTGGACTCCACCCAGACAGAGATCGGCGGCATCTGACATCTGTACAAACTGTGTAAGTCATGATCAGCACTTTGTGCTGTACTGTACACTCTTCGCATGGGACAGACCACATGGCCAGCGCCTTCTTCTCAGGCACTTCGGAGATCCGAATGTCTCGCGTCCAAAGGGCCATCTGCTATAGGAGAGAGAGGGGCTGACCAACACAAGCCATATCAGTGGCGGGTCAGACTGCTAGCCTGACAAAGTGACACACCTATTGCTGAGTTACCAAGTGAGTGAGTGAGTGCTATTGTACGTTATGTATTTCCAGGTGACGCTAGCTTCCAGTAAGTTTCCACCCTCTTCTTAATTCCCGCCGTGCCGTCTGACAGCCCAGGTCATTTGACGTCTATATTTAGCATCCATCCATTTCCACTCCCAATGCCCCCCCCCCTTCTCTTCACGACGGCTTCACTCTAAAACCAACATGACTATAGGGGACGAGTTCTCTCCGGGCAAACACCACAGGCGGCCAGATCAGAGTACTGCAGTCCAATCTTCGGATCCTTGACACACAAGATCTGTCTGCCACCTGGGCTAGGAACCTCCGTCCTCTTTGACGGCCCCCCCTCAAGCAGCACGAGGCTTTTTCGAGGCTTGAATAGCCTCTGAGTATGGGCCACTGTCAGATGGCCTCACATGTTGCCTACTATCCGCATCGCAAGATCTCGCTCCTCCTTCGCCCCCAACCATGTTTGGCTTATGTACGCCAGCTAACCGCTGATTCCTTTTGTCCGCAAAAAGCCTGGTATGGTGGTCAAGCTGATACTCGACGACATCAAACCTGGGATCTCCTATTGTCCCCTGTCAACAGGGCCTCGTAGACTTGGGCGCCTCCGGGCTAACCCGCATTGCCTCTCGGTAACGACTCCCGGCTTACGTCCGCTTGCGGCCACCAACGCCGATACTGTACATAGTATATGCTCCTGTCTGTCTATCATTCGACGACTCGGTACTTGGACACAAGCGAGGTGAAACCGAGGTCCTCAACGATTAATTATTCTTTGGGGAACCTGCAGTCATCGGCCGTCCCGGTCCTCCATTGTCAAATCGAGGATTGCAGCCCCTGTCCGTTGTCGTGCCGGACCCACGCGGCAGCCGCACCGAGTCGAGGTGGGCCAACGTCTCCGTTGCGCTGCATCGCAAACTCGGGCCGTTTCTGAATGGCCCTGTCACCCAACACGCAAGATCATCCCCATAAACACCGCAATGACAAGGGGGTTGCAACGACTCACCAAACTGGTAAACAGTACTCTCGAAGAAGAGGACCAAGGACGAAGTTGGAGCTGCACTCAGGAGGGGGAAGATGGGGGACAGAAACCCCGGCTCGAATCTGCCACTTCTCGGGGGCGCTTGAGCCCAAGAACTGACCCGTTGAGACTTTGGGAAGAAGCAGATCATCCATTCATCCTTTTGGTAGCGAGGAGAGAGGGGGGCATGAAATCTTGGGTTCAACAGCTTCAGCCTTGTAGTGCTTACCTCCTCTCGTACAGGTGTGTTTCGATCTCGTTGCTGCTGCTGCTGCTGCTGCTGAACCGCCCTTGGGCCCCCGGAGGCTGGGATCGTGAAACATGCAACCGCCAGCTCGGCGGGAGCACACCAACCAAGCAGCATCTCTTCAGCCAAAAGAACGTGCACCCCACATTTAGCCACCCCCCCCCCTTTGTAGAGGGTTATACTTGGAGTTAAAGATGGGCAAACTGTAGGTTAAGCCGATTTAGCTGTTGCTTAAATGCTTATGGATGAACTGTGCAGGCGGGTTCGTCATCGTAGTTGAAACAATTAGATCCTCGCTAAAGACAAGGGGTATATACTTACTATGGGTCCTAAAGTCTACTGCAGATGACGATCTGTACTGTCAGGCCGGCCTGTGAGAAATCTTTACGTCAAGTATGGAGTGGCAGGAGTCTTAACGTCCTTGAACCTGTATGAGGAAGAGTTCGAAACTCAGACGAGCACATTCTGATGAAGCAGGCGAGGTGAAATTGAAGCTATGGAAAATAATGCTCGCCACCTTTCGTGAGAAAGAAGGAGACTGACTGTTCTAAAGACGACTCAAGGTCATACCAGGAGCGAGACTCTCCCTTCCCTGACTTGACATTGAAAAGATTTCCAGAAACTACCGCGCGTGTTCATCAATCTTGCCTCCTTCCTCTCCGTGACAACCCGCCGCCCCCCTCCCCGCCCCCCCACATCTCCTCTCATAATCGCGAGTTTTGGAGACGAAAGGAACGAGAAGAGGGTCAGTTTCTCTAACAATCTTTCCCCTCCCAACAGACACACCTGCATACTTGATTGCATACAACAAGCACGCCCACCGAGACTGTTTCCGGTTATCTTTTCCTGTTTTGCACTGCTCCAGATTTCAATCCTCAGATCCTCCTCGTTCGATTTGGAGGTATTGTCCATGATACGCCAAGTATGCGAATTCAAAAAAACAAAAAAAAAAAAGTTTAGACAGAAGGAACCCTGTAAGTTAATGTGTGGCATGAGATCTTGGATCGTTTGGAGCGTGAAGTGCCGCTGCGTCACGATTATTGGGAATGGTTGTTCTGGTATATCGATCCCTCTGCTACGATTCACTGATGCCAGATCGCTCTACGAGAGGTTATAAGGGTTCACACCCCAAGATCATGAGGCCGGTATTCGGTCCGACAAGCGTTGTTGTGTCTTGTGCTATCTTTACTTTGTCTCTGAGTGTCAAAGTTATCATAATATGTAATTTTCAACCAGAGCACCCAAAACCTTCATCAAACTTGCTTGTCGATGTATTAACACTACTAAATATTTTAACGGTTTGTTTATCGCAGTTGCAGGCTGTTCTTGTTGCACGGCTGTGGAGTGTCTGGATTGGGTGTCAGGGATACCAACAGCTTGTTTGATTTGGGTTATACCGGCGTAAATAATTCAGTGACATGCGAACAAATGTTTTGATATGGACCGATACACTGCTGTCCTGTAATCTGAGGGCTTCATTATAAAGCTCTGCTGCAGTATACGTGGCTCTCTATCGGAACAATTACCAGACTACACCGCCAGAAGAATCCCTCGCTGATGGGTCGTCAAAAAGAAAAAAAAAGAAAGATAAAGGGAAATGCTGTACGGAGCAATGAATACCTAAGAAGTACTTGGGCAGTCGTCATAAGCATCGAACGTCGATGAGTAGCGATGGGTTGCCATCACACGGTCTTTGTGTGTTATATCCTTCTTTCTCCTTCTTCCTTCTTCTTTTTTTCTCATACTTCATGACGGCCAGATTCAAGGCTCCGGTCTCCATACCCGCCAGGGGACAAGTTCTCCGCCAGACAGCGGCCCCGGCCTAAAGATGTTCACGGCCCCACCCCCGCCGATTACTTACTTACCCTCAACCTCACGCCTGCTGCCTCGTGGCCTAAACACCGCCCTCTTACAAGGCTTGCGGGACCTGATTACTGTTCTAAAAAGTCTTTGAAATTGCCTGTAGAGAGTGGAAAGGCTATTTACTGACGTGTCGATGGCGTCAGATATGGCAACCTAACGTCAGTGGCATCTGTTTCCTCCCCTCATTGGCGGTTCTCAAATGTTAGGCGTTGGATGTGCGTGCATGCACTCTTAGTCACTGGGGGTTGGTTTGACTTTGATGATAAATGTGGTGTCAAGAAAGTGGCTGGAACGCTGACTGATGGTGGCCAAGGCCTACTAGTGAATTAGTAAGATGGAGAGATCGGAACGCGAATGCGAAATTTAGGTTTGAAGAACGATGTCGCGTTCGGGACTCGTACCAGTCAAAAGACCGACCACATTTTTTGCCTAGAATGCTCGATTGAATTGCCAAGGAATTCATTATTAATACACAGCCTTTTACTATACTGTAGTATGAGGATAATTCATTAATTGAATGTGTTAGAAACCTCTAGTCAGAGAGAGAGAGTTGACATGTGAGTTTATATAGATAGCTTCGGGTGACCCCGCTCGGTTGGATCGTCCTTCCCCTCAAGCCCCTCATCTTCATACTTACCCCTCTCTTCCTCGCGCTTGTCAAGTATTATCGTGATCCACCACCCCCACTCCCTTCCCCGCTGCTCAAATAAATAAAAAAAGAAAGAAAGAAAGAAAAAAGTACACACAAAAATGGTCAAGCTATCAGATATTCGAGACTTCAACAAGTCGCTCAAGTCATCTACCCAGCCTGGTCTCACAGCCGTCGTGGCCGGCGGGACCAACGGCATCGGGCGCGGGTTCCTCACTGCCCTCGCCACCAACCTCAACGCCCCCAAGATCTACATCATCGGCCGCAAACAAGATGTCCTCGACGCCATCGTCCTGGACCTCCAGCGCATCAACGCGGACGGGCAGTACATCCCCATCCTGACGGGGGATCTCACCCTCCTCTCGGAGATGAAGAAGGCCGCCACGTCGATCCTGGCCCGGGAGAAGGCCGTCGACCTGCTGTTCATGTCGACGGGCTACCTGACCACGGGCGCGCGCGACGAGAGCAGCGAGGGCCTCGACAAGTTGACCTCGATTCGGCACTACGCGCGCGCCCTGCTGACCCTGGAGCTGCTCCCGCTGCTCAACGCCGCGCCCTCGCCGCGCGTCGTGTCGGTGCTGGCCGCGGGCAAGGAGGCCAGGATCTTCCCGGACGACCTGGCCCTCAGGGAGCCGGGCCACTACAACTTCGCCAACGCGGCCGGCGCGGCGGCCACCTACGTCACGCTGTCGATGGAGCAGCTGCACAGGGAGAACCCCCGCGTCAGCTTCGTGCACGCGTTCCCGGGCCTGGTCCGCACCGGCATCTTCAGCACCGAGCACTTCGGGGGCGCGCTCAAGTTCCTGCTGAACAGGCTCCTCATCCCCACCATCGGGAGGCTCCTGTTTCTGTCCTCGGAGGAGGCGGGCGAGAGGCTGTTGTTTGTGGCCTTTAGCCCCAGCTTTGGCGCCGGCGGGGGCGACGCAGCCGCAGAGGAGGGCGTTACCCTGGCCCTGGGCTCGGATGGCAAGGTCGGCAGTGGCGCGTATACTGTGGACGAGAAGCAGGAGGCGATAAACAATGCCCAGGTGCTGGACAATTTGAGGTCGGAGGGGTTAGATGCCAAGATTCTGGAGCACACGCGCGAGGAGATCCACAGAGTGGTCAAGTAATTAATCAATTCACACAACAACACGTTTCGATCAAGGTTTTTTTTTCTTTTTCTTTTATGGAATGGAGGGAGACTGAGAATACTCTATAATCATATTAATTAGTTTTTGCAACAATGTCAGAAGAATCAATCATGTCGCCCAGGTCTAACGATCCAAAAGCACATTCCAGGTCTTCAGCCGGGTTTGAGCGGGCATACTCACTTGCTCTGTGACGAAGGAGGTCGACCTACAGGGTCTGTTGTACCAAAATAATTGACATTATAATGTTAAGACTTTGCTAGTATTATCATAACGAGTGCTGGTCACGTGGCCTAATGGTAAGGCGTCAGATTTCGGTTATCAATGATCACCTCTGAAGATTGCAGGTTCGAATCCTGTCGTGATCGTTTTTTTCTTTTTCTTTTCCATTTTTTTTTTTTTTTTTGTTTTTTTGTGTATCTTTGATTATATATATTCTGGCAGTTTTCTGGTATTTATTCTCGTTGATTATTTTACCCCGCCAAATATGAGAACCAAGCAAGTATGTGGCCTGTCTCCTGCTATTAATTACTACCTACTTGAGTACTTGGACTTTACTTAGATAGGAGGTAACTTTATTTATTTATTTAATTGACCCCCTCTCTTCCTCTCCAAATCATCACAAAAGAACGTCCATCAAACGCCGGTTATCTTCCTTTTCCCAAGGCATGCTCAGGTCGCATAGAACCTCTGCGGCCGTTGGGAAGCTCTTCTTTCTTTGTACGCCTGGAGCAGGCAGGACCTCGCTGCACACTCACGTAGCGGCGCGTCTCGACCTTGACGCGCTTGCACCCCTACTACTGCACAGGCGCCCCTCTCTACTACTACTCGATCATCACCACCTCCACCTTCACCTTCGCCATCTTCACCTCCACCAACACCGACGATCACCCTCGACATCAACGATCCCAGCGCGCCGATTCATCTCATCAACACGATCCGCTCGCTGGCCCCCCACCACAGACCACGACACCGACGCCTCCTCCCCTCTAGACCTCACAATGCCGCCCCGAACATCCCCGCGCAAGAAGGCCGCCACAAAGACCAAGGCTGAGAAGACGTCCATGGCCCCTCCTGAAACCAAGAAGAACAACAACAACGACGCGTCGTCGCCTGCCAAGAAGCGCAAGAAGGTCGATGAGAGCGAGGACGATGAAGACCACGAGTGCGACAGCCATGACGAAGCCGACGAGGAGGGAGAAGTAGAGAAGAAGCCAGCGCCCAAAAAGCGCAAGACAACCAACAAGAAGGACAAGGCCGACGGCTCGGCACCCCTTGCGGAGCGGACAGCCATCAGCTCGCTGAAGAAGGCCATGTACATTGGCGCACATGTGAGCGCCGCAGGTGGTGAGCAATGATTCGTCCTCCTACGTACTATCTATCTCTACAACGTAGCCTCTCTAACACCTCTCATCTCCAGGCGTCCAGAACTCGATCCAGAACGCCGTCCAGATTGGCGGCAACGCCTTCGCCCTCTTCCTCAAGTCGCAGAGGAAATGGACCTCTCCCCCTCTCGACCCGGCCGCCCGCGACGCCTTCCACGCCGCCGCCAAGGACAGCAACTACGCCGCAGGCCTCCACGCCCTGCCCCACGGGTCCTACCTCGTCAACCTCGCCCAGGCCGATAAGGCGAAAGCAGACCAGGCCTACGGCAACTTTGTCGACGACCTCCGGCGGTGCGGCGCCCTCGGCATCAAGCTGTACAACTTCCACCCAGGCTCGACCGGCGGCGACTCCATGGCCGCCGCCACGGCCCGCATCGCCGCCCAGCTGAACAAGGCGCACGCCGACACGGCAGGAAGCGGCGTCGTCACGGTGCTCGAGAACATGTGCGGGCACGGCAACATCATCGGAGGCCGGTTCGAGGACCTAGCGGCCGTGATCGACCGGGTCGACGACAAGACCCGCGTCGGCGTGTGCATCGACACGTGCCACAGCTTCGCCGCCGGCTACGACCTGCGCACGCCCGAGGCCTTCGCGGCCACCATGGCCGAGTTCGACCGCGTCGTCGGCCTCAGGTACCTCCGCGCCCTGCACGTCAACGACAGCAAGGCCCCCTTTAGCTCGCACCGCGACCTGCACGCCAACATCGGCACGGGCTTCCTCGGCCTACGCGCCTTCCACAACGTCATGAACTACGATGGCTTCCAGGACATGCCCCTGGTGCTGGAGACACCCATCGACAGGAAAGGGCCCGACGGCAAGACGGTCGAGGACAAGAAGGTGTGGGCGGACGAGATCAAGCTGCTGGAGTGGCTGATCGGAGCCGACCCGGAGAGCGACGAGTTCAAGGAGAAGGAGAGGCTGCTGGCTGCGCAGGGCGAGGGCGAGAGGAAGCGGCTGCAGCAGCAGGTGGATGCAAAGACTGCCAAGGATGCAAAGAAAGGAGGAGGAGGAGGACGAGGCAAGAAGAAAGGGAAGAAGGCTGATGATGATGATGAGTAAGTCCAGCCGCTCCTCCTCCTCCCTCTCTTGCACCTGGGCAGCAATTATTAGGTGATTCAAAACCATGGCATCGCAAATCATGGTCGCCCTACATGTACAAAGACTCAGCTTTGCCAATGGACGCCCGTCTTTATCTTTCTTTCCTTCTCTCTGAGCTTCGGAGTGACCGCTAAGGGAAAGGGGGTATATATATATACATATAATTCATGCATGATACGGATATTAACACCTGTACGATAGGAACCACGAGAACGAGAGAAACTTTCTCAGTAGCTGGATGGGAAAGAAGAAGTAGAAAGAGACATAATGAGATAAAATGCCCGTCCCAATGCCGCTGCTCACATCTTTGCCCCTTCTTTCAAGAACGCCTTTGCAAATATGTACGCCAATGCCGTAACGATTAACGCTCGCTCAAATTTCTTTTCTCTTCATATCCCATCCATCAACAAACTTGTGGGTCGTCCATGTCGCCTACTGCAAGAGCATTGTTTAAAAAGGCAGCAACTACACCCTCCTCGCCTTGGCAGCAGCCTCGACTCGGCCCAAGAGCGCCCTCAAGCCGACGCCCCGCTCACAGTTGGCCTCGAGCCAGCCCTCCATCCTCCCCCTCACCCCCTGCATGCTCTTCAGTATCGGCATCTGCCCGCCTTCCTCCCGCGCCAGGCGGTCACCACCACCTCCCGGGTTGAGCAGCACCTCAAAGCACTCGGCCCAGATCTCCGTCTGCCAGTACCTCTTCAGGTTCTCCCTGATCCTGTACCTCCGCCCGGCCTGCGTGCCCAGCCCGCCGGCGTCGCACCGCACCGTCTCGATGTACCTGCCGAACAGGAGGCAGTGTACGATGCCCGCGAGGCCGTGGTAGTCGATCTGCCACGTCCACGGCCGGCCCTCGCGTATCTCGGCGCAGTCCTGCGCCGTCGACTTCCAGTCCGCGACGAACTGCACGTCGGGCACAAAGGCGCGCATATCGATACCGCGGCCAAAGTCGATCAGCGTAATACCGCGGGCGTCCCACCCGCCCGCGCCGTCCGCGCGCCACTGGCTGGACAAGTGGCCCCCCCCGCTGCTGCCCGAGGGGAGCTTGTCTAACCGCAGCAGACAGTTGTCAGGCTTGAGGTCGCCGTGCAGGATCTGCTTCGAGTGCAGCGCTTCGACCGTGCGCAGGAGCTCGACCGTGAAGAACATGGCAAGGGTCTCATCCATGACGCTGGAGGATTCGGCGCGGAAGAGGTTGATCACGTCGAGGAGTGTGCCGTGTGCGTGGAAGGGCAGGAGGAGGAAGCCCTCGTCTTGATAGAGGTGCATCTCCAGGGCGGCAGAGAGGGATGCCGTCGCACGGTGCTGAGGACCAAGGCGCGTGTGTGCGAGCCGCATCATGTAGAACTCCCAAGGCGTGGGCTGCAGTTCCATCTTGAGTGCCTCGAGCTGGCTGCGCCGGCTGTGCGCGACGGCGAAGCTGCCCTTGCCCATGGCGGCCGGCACGTCTTGGTCTTCCTCCTCGTCGGGAGACGAGTTCTCGACCAGGTAGACTGGCGCGAACGCCCCAGCACCAAGCTCCTTTTTCAGGGTGTATTCTGACGCGACATCGTGGAGGCTGATCGTGACAGACGCGCCGAGGTTTGCCGTCCGATCTGTGCTGTGCCTGGTGTTTTTGGTTGCCTTGATGAATTTGCGGATCTCGTTGCCCTTCTCGTACTTCTCATGCCGGTGGTCGTAGAAGCCAGCGTACGCGCTCAAGGGAGGTTGCATTTTCTCCAGAATCTCATTGCGGATCAAGTCGTCCACAGGGTTGCATTGGGTGTCCTTGATGAGGGGCACCTTTGGCACAAGAGGTTTCGCCACAGCCTTGGGAGCCAGAGCGGTTCTCGCCTTGGGTAGCAAGGGAAACTTCTTCACTGGAGAGAACTCGCTGAAGACATCTCGCAGCGGGCTGCTCAGCGGCTCAAGGTCGATAATCTCAACTTCCTCCGGTAGGCTATCATCTTTCTTGCTAGGAGTCTTGGTAGCACCAAAACGGTCATAAGCTTCTGCAGAATCGACCTCAAGCGAGGACTCAGTTCTCTCCGTGATAGGCGTCATGAAGGGTAGACGGTTATTAGCCATCTCCACCGGGTCCCTATATGGCCTCGGGTTGGGAACATAGTCCTCAGGTGGGATAGGAACGAAGGTGGTCCGCGTTCTAGGCGGTGACAAGTCTTCTTCGCCTGCCAGATCTTCTTCTCTGTTGTCGAATTCAGGCCCCGTGATGGTGTGTTCTGTGAAGCGCAGTGACGGGTCTGCGTCTCTGATGTTGACGAGGTCTGACACGACGGACCGGTTGTCCTCGTCATCTTCACCATCATCATCATCATCAATATTGGGAACGTGCCGCCTTGTTGAGAAGTCGGACCATTCGCTCAGGCTTCTCACGTCCGAGGTCTCGTCGTCTTTGGCAACCTGGTCCTCCTCTATGTCGCCAGCCTCGCTCATAGAGATCCGCCGGGTGGTGGTGCAGGTGCTCTCTGCGTTGCTGGTCGTATAGTTGCTGTCTGTCTCATATTCATCATCGTCACCACTTACTTCTGCCTCATCCACCGGGCGCTTCAGTGGTGCGTTGAAGATGTCGTAGATGTCGTCTGTGGCGGCCTTGGTGTGCATGGTCATGGTGGGTTCAGACATAGACCCGCGTTTCTTCTTCATCTTGGGGCGAGACGGCGAGTCCAGATTCGCCTTGACTGTTGTGGTGAAAAAAGTCAGATGGTTATGAAATTTGGGAGTCCAAGGCTTGCTTGGCCTTACTGATTTGTGTCTCATTGATTTCCATCACCTTCTTCTTCTTGCCCCGACCGTCACGATGCTGCTCCGGAATACGGCCATTCTCATCCAGAGTGACGACATCATGGTGGACAACCAGCTTTGCGTCGATCCGAGCCGGCTCACTGTTCTCGTCATTCTCTGGATAGTCAGCAACGGGCTCATCCTCCTCCCAACTCCGATTAAGCCAGCCCCGGTTCGCAGCCCAAATCTCCTCGAAGCTCAACTCAGTGCCCGGCTCCTCTGGACTGGGGTACACCGCTTGCAGATCGACAAATACGCGCTCCTTCTTGCCATTTACCGGGTTCTTAGTCACTTGGTACTGAGAGGGAGCAATCGTGATATGCGATTTGGAAAGTTGAGACCTGATCTTGGACTGAATATCATACAAAAAGGGGCCAGGTGGCCAACCAAAAAAAAACAAACAATTAGTCCTGACTTTGATCAACACACGGGCTGACAGAAGAGGAGGAAAGGGGGGGGAAAAGAAAGGGGGGGGGGGGCTTGACTACGTGGTCAGACTCACCATATCCTTGAAGACAGCCATTTTGGAAGAACCACCGCTCTTCTTCCCACCTGCTGACAGCGTCTCACCCGCCCAAGGCTTGGGCGCCATCGCATTCTCCTTCTTCCTGTCCGCCAGAGACCCGATCGTGTCCCAGCCCTTGGATCCGGCGGCGCGTGATCCCATGGCCGACGGCTCCGCGGCGCTGTCCGCATCCGAGAAGATCTGCAGCTTCGGCTTGCCAGACCTTGCCGTCTGTGTGCCCAGCCCGCTTCCCGCTTGCCTGGGCTCCCTCTCCGATGCCGCAAAGGGGTCGATCTTGGCCGCCAGCGCAGGCCTCATCGTCGGCAGCGCAGGGCTGTCCGGGCCGGTGTCTTCTGGCTGTGCAGCCCTTCTCGCCTCGAACTCGCCAAACCTGCGCAGCAGCCTGGGCTGCGGCCTGGCCTCCCTCTCGATCCCAAGCTTGTACACCTCCTCGGCCTGGTTCCACCGCCCGGCGCCCTCGAGCCACGCGGCGTACTCTTCGTAGAACAGCGCCAGCCCCTCGCCGACGCCGTGCCGCGCCAGAAACACAAACGTCTCGCGCGGCGCGTCGGCAAAGAAGGCGATATAGTGCAGCCAGAGCTTGAGGTAGCGCGGGTCGTTCTTGTACTGTGAGCTGGAGAGGAAGGTCTTGGTCGCGCGCTCGAGGACCGTGTGCAGCTGCGAGGCGGGCGTCGCCTGCGCAGAGGGGTATGCGTTGAGGATCCAGCGGACGTAGCGGTCGTAGATATCCAGGGGATCGTCGGACTCGCTGAGGGCAGCAACCTCGGCCTCGAACTCGGCGCGGGTGGCGTCGTTGGTAGGTGTCGCGATGCTGCCGAGGGGCTGGCGTGCTGCCGGTATGGCCGTGGCTGCTGCTGTGGTGCGCTGCTGGGCAGGTGAGAAGACCTCAGCCAACTTCTTGGCGGAGCGGCCAGAGGGAAGCGCCTGGATGTTTTCTTTTTGTGCTTCGATCACGTCGAAGTTGATCAGATCCTCGGATGCAGCCATGGCGCTCGCTGCTGCTTGTGTGTGTGCCCGCTTCGCTTTGGCCAGCGATTCACGCTGGCTCACAATCAAATTTGAAACCAAAAGGAGTGTAAAAGATCAAAATGTGGTTATCACTGAAAAAGGCCTAATTAGGTTGAGTTCTATGATTGATGGTGAGAACCGGTCAAGGTGTTCGAGAGGTGTTGTCTTTGTATGCGAGTGCAGTCATGACCAGACTTGGCTGATCCAGGCTCTGTCTGATGTTGATGTTTGGCAGCAAAAAGTCCAGGGGTGCTGGCTGGCTGCGCGTTGCCCTGGCAACCCCCAACAGAACCCACCTTGCTCAGTAAAGTACTTAGTGGGTGGGCTTCTCACAGCAGGGTCATGCATGTACCATGGTACAATAATATATGGTGCGTGCGTACACGTCACTCGCTAATGCAGCCAAGGAAACACATGTACAACAATGTATGTGACAGGGAAAAAAAGTCAGATCATGGTCATCATAACTTTTGATTGATTTGAGGTATCTCTCCTAAGGTAGTGCCTCGCAGGGTATTCATCTGCGTTTGGCGGCGGAGCAGGCTGGACACGCATTCCTGACTACCAAAAAAAAAAAAACCAAAACACGCGTGCTCCCTCATCTCATCGACGCTTCCAACATGGTGAATTCTCTGTGTGTGAAGACGTCATCGTCCTTCCAATTCTCGCTTTACAGGTTGACAGACTTGCGGAAGTTGTCGCCGGCGTAGACGGCGTTCGAGCCGAGCTCCTCCTCGATGCGGAGGATCTGGTTGAGCTTGGCGAGACGCTCAGACCGGGCAGGAGCACCAGTCTTGATCTGGCCAGCCCGGATACCGACGACAATGTCGGCAATGGTGACATCCTCGGTCTCACCAGAGCGGTGAGAGACCATGACACCCCAGCCGTCAGCGTACGAGTCCTTGGCGGCCTGGATGGACTCGGTCAGGGTACCGATCTGGTTGACCTTGAGCAGCAGGGCGTTGGCGGCCTTGAGCTCGATGGCCTTCTTGATGCGGATGGGGTTGGTGACGGTCAGGTCATCAGCAACGAGCTGGATGTCCTGGGTCTTGTAGAAGTAGCTCCAGGCCTCCCAGTCGTCCTCGGCGAAGGGGTCCTCGATGGAGACGATGGGGTACTTCTTGCAGAGGTCGGCGTACAGGGTGGCCAGCTGCTCGTAGGTGACCCACTTGGTGGGGTCCGAGTCGGGGTTCTTGAAGTCGAGGTCGTACTTCTTGACGTCCTCCTTGTAGAACTCGGACGAGGCAACGTCCATGGCAATGTTCATCTTGCCGGCGTAGCCAGCCTTCTCGATGGCCTCGGAGATGAGCTCGAGAGCCTCCTCGGCAGTCTGGATATCGGGGGCGACACCACCCTCGTCACCGACGTTGCCGGCAGACTGGCCGTACTTCTTCTTGGCCAGGCTCTTCAGCTGGTGGTAGGTCTCGGCACCCCAGCGCATGGCCTCGGAGAAGGAGGGAGCGGCAGAGGGGACAATCATGAACTCCTGGAAGGCGAGACGGCCACCGGCGTGAGAGCCACCGTTCAGGACGTTCTGGAAGGGAACAGGGAGGACGTAGGGCTTCTTGGTGCCAGCAAGGTCGGAGACGTGGGCGTACAGGGGAACGCCCTTCTCAGCGGCACCGGCCTTGGCGACAGCCAGACTGACACCGAGGATGGCGTTGGCGCCGAGCTTGGTCTTGTTGGCGGTGGCGTCGAGCTTGATGAGGAACTCGTCCACGGCGGTCTGGTCCTTGACGTCCAGGCCAGCCTTGATCAGCTCAGGGCCGATGATGGTGTTGACATTCTCGACGGCCTTCAGGACACCCTTGCCCAGCCACTTGGACTTGTCACCGTCACGGAGCTCGCATGCCTCGTGCTGGCCTGTGTTTTGAGTGAAAATAATCGATTAGAATCGGGCCGATGTGTAAATTGGTTCATCATGCAAGGCACAGAGAGGAGAGAACCTACCGGTCGAAGCACCGGAGGGAACGATGGCGCGGTGGAGGCCGGTCTCGGTGACGAGGTCGACCTCGACGGTGGGGTTGCCACGAGAGTCGTAGACGTAACGGGCGTGAACCTTGGAGATAGGCATTCTGACGGTAACTGAGAAGGATTGAAAGTGTTAGTCAAGCGTCTTGTTCAAGGTGCCGGGCCTCTGAAGACACGTAGGAGAGGGGCGAGGGGCTTTGAGGTCCCAAGAATGTTTGTGGCTTGAAGGGAAAGAATGTGTCGGACAGGACGAGTTGCTTGTTCGGGGACTTGTGTGTGTATGTATATATGTGCGAGTGATGCAGGACGAAAAGAGCCGGAATGCGAGAGAGCACTTGGCCGAGGTGGTCGGGAAGATGCAGCCAAGATTGATCTTCCCCCCCCGCCGACCTTCTCGCAACCAGTAACGGTGCAGCAGGTGATAATGCCTCAAGCTGCACACCCAGAAGCTCCTTGGGGCCGATGATGGAGCAGGACGAGCCGAATCATCCCAGCAGGAAAGGAAGAGGTCAGGACGGAAATCTGGAAGTCATACCTTGAAGGGAATTTGGCTACGTCAAGAGGATTCGAGAGGGATGGTGAAGTTGTTGAGAAGACGGGAAGATGGTGGGCAGGAAGTGGGAGAGTTAAGTAGAAGGCGGCGTCGACGTTTTAAAAAGCTTCTGGCTCAAGGTAAGATGGAGGGGCTGTACGCAGTTGGTGGGGTGATGTTCCAGGTGGGGGGTACTGAGGTACAATGCCCCTGCTAAGGAGCTATGAGCCCACCCCTGGGTCCTGGCACCACTCAGAGCTCAGAACTCGGGGCTTTGTCCAATCACCAAGCTCATAGTCTCTCGTCTGAAGGTGGTCGTCGTAACAAAAGCCTTGTACTCGGCCCTTTTCTTGATTGTCGAGAGTTCAGCCCTTGACTCAACAGCAGACAGCAAATCTGAGCGAGGACTGACAGACCAAAAAAAACCAAAAAAAAAAGGGCATTTTCCGTCTCCTCAGCAGAAGAACATCTCGTGTTTCCGAGGCGGCCGTCATCGCCTCCATCCCGCTGGGCCTACCATAGAATGTCTTCAATGACGAACCCGCTGTCGGAGCCCCTTTTATTCAAAAGTTTTCTGGGGCGGGAACATTCCAATGTCACTCCATAACCCACCGCTCGCAATGTGTCCTTGACTGGAGGGTGGTCCAACATGGCATTGGCGTGATCATTCGTTGCTTTGCTCGCCCAAACTTCGCTACAAGGCGAAGCACGACAAGACGATACAATTACGGGTTACCGTTTCAGGATGCGGCTCTGCTGGATGATGTGCAGAGCAGGGGACGAGAATAAAATGCAAGAGTCAGTCAGTTCTAACGGAAGGGCGTCATACTTTTCCTATCGTCGGCGGTGGTGTGACTCTTCATCTGCCAGACTTTGATTTGTTCAGCATTCCGTGACCGGTCGATCGAGCAGTGAGTGCTTGAGTGGTTCAGTGGTTCTAGAACGTCTCCTCTCTTCGCCTGCCGCACAGCCTTGCTTGTAGTAGTCGGAAATTTCCACCGCCTATCCTATATATATATATATGTATATAAATAACGCTCTAGCCTCACTACTACCTTACTCAATTGTCCCACCTACTGCGTCAAGATGCATCTCGAACATCGTCACGTAGGTAGGCTACTTGTTACTGCAGAGAGAGGAGGTAGACTCGGGCGGCCCTTGCTGGCCATGGCGGGGTTGATGGAGGGGCACTCTCCAGTAGCCCGAGCAGGTGCGTCCAAGGGTCCTAATGCCCAGGGAGTTAGGAACAGCCCGACCGCCTTCCCTATCAAGCGTAGCACATATGCAGGCGGTACAACGGAACCAACCACAGGCGGCAACTAAACTACGTACTACGAGTGGTATAACTCGTCACTTCCTTTTTTGACTTGCATGGACAAGGACAAGACGCCCAGTCTTAGGCAGGTGAGTGGTTCTTCTCGTCACGCGGCAACTTTAGAGGCGTTTCCCCTCGTTCATAACGCTCTGCTCGTTATGTCGCTGGCCCTCGCTTGGTCTTTGAGATCGGCAGCTTCTCGTTCTTCAACTTCTCAGAGGCTCTCGTCAATCTCCAAGCCACTCCTCACCAGTTTGAGCCACCACCGCCTCAACAGAACGCTACCTTCCCTGACATCTTCCTCATCTTCCTCACCTTCCTCATCTTCCTCGTACGTATGCGCCTGGCCGTCTTCCCCGCCATTGATCCAACAAGACATGTGCCTTGCTTTTGCTTTACCCACATATACCTCGCCCCATATGAACAGATGCTGACTTGCGACTTGTGGGGTAGCAACAACCTCGCCTCTCCGTCCTCCAACGTTCGCCTCTACTCTGTCCTCAGGGCCACCTCGAGCCCACTTGGCCTCAATCGCTCTCGTAGAACCCATCTCAATAACCGACCTGCTGTCAGGTACTGCTCCTGCCGCAGAAACAACATGTGCAGACACTCGGGCGCCGCCGACCCCGCCAGTGCGGTCAACATCGCTGGACGGGAGCTCCTCCCGGCCAATGTTGTGCCCAAGCACTACGACCTGACCCTCGAGCCCGACTTCTCTAAGCTGACCTTTGACGGTACCGTCCTGATCGACCTCGACGTGGCTGAGGACTCCAAGTCCATCTCCCTGCACACCCTCGAGCTCGACCTCCACTCCGTCAAGATCTCCGCAGACGGCAAGGATGTCAGGTAATATTATAAGATCCTCATGCTGCCCTTTTCAACCTTGGGACAAGACATTGATATCTTGATGCAGCACCTCTCCTCAGATCTCTTATGACGAGAAGACCCAGGTCTCCAAGTTCGACTTCGCGGACGCCATCTCCAAGGGCAGCAAGGCCCAGCTGGAGATAAAGTTCACCGGCCAGCTTAACGACAAGATGGCTGGGTTCTACCGCTCTACGTACAAGAAGCCCGATGGCACCGATGGAATACTAGCCACATCCCAGATGGAGCCCACCGATGCCCGAAGGTCGTTCCCATGCTTTGATGAGCCCTCTCTCAAGGCCACCTATACAGTGACTTTGATCGCCGACAAGGACCTTACTTGCTTGAGCAACATGGATGTCGCTTCAGAGACCGACGTCCAGTCTGCCATCAGTGGCTCGACCAAGAAGGCCGTCAAGTTCAACAAGTCGCCCCTCATGTCAACGTACCTGGTTGCCTTCATTGTTGGCGAGCTGAACTACATCGAGACGAAGGACTTCCGGGTCCCTGTCCGGGTGTATGCGCCCCCAGGCCAGGACATCGAGCACGGCCGGTTCTCACTGGACCTGGCCGCTAAGACGCTTGCCTTTTACGAGAAAGTCTTTGGCATCGAATTCCCCCTGCCTAAGATGGACCAGGTTGCCATTCCGGATTTTGCCCAGGGTGCAATGGAGAACTGGGGTCTCGTTACCTACCGTGTCGTGGATCTGCTCCTCGACGAGAAGGCCAGCGGTGCTGCGACCAAGGAGAGAGTCGCCGAAGTCGTGCAACACGAGCTTGCCCACCAGTGGTTCGGTAATCTGGTCACCATGGACTGGTGGGAGGGTCTCTGGCTGAACGAAGGTTTTGCTACCTGGGCCTCGTGGTACTCTTGCAACGCCTTCTACCCTGAATGGAACGTTTGGCAGACTTTCGTCACCGACACCCTCCAGGGCGCCTTGTCTCTAGATTCCCTGCGGAGCAGCCACCCGATCGAGGTGCCTGTGAAGCGGGCCGACGAGATCAACCAGATCTTCGATGCCATCTCCTACTCCAAGGGTTCCTGTGTCCTTCGCATGATCTCGACGTACCTCGGAGAGGACATCTTCCTCGAAGGCGTCAGGCGGTACCTGAAGAAGCACGCCTATGGTAACACGCAGACTGGCGATCTGTGGGCATCGCTCGCTGATGCAAGTGGAAAGAAGGTCGAAGAAGTCATGGCCTCGTGGACCAAGGAGATTGGATACCCCGTTGTCACCGTTTCGGAGAGCGGTCCTGACACCGTTCATGTGAAGCAGAACCGTTTCCTGCGGACTGGTGACGTGAAGCCCGAGGAAGACAAGGTGATCTATCCTGTCTTGCTCGGTCTCCGTACTGAGGACGGTGTCGACAAGTCTCTGGTTCTCGACCAGCGGGAGCAAGACTTTAAGATCTCGAGCACCGACTTCTTCAAGCTCAACGCCGACCACACAAGCCCTTACCGTACCTCGTACGCCCCAGAGCGCCTCGAGAAGCTTGGCAAGGCTGCCAAGGAGGGCCTGTTGACAGTGGAGGACCGCGCCGGCATGATTGCAGACGCTGGTGCTCTGGCATCATCGGGCTACCAAAAGACGTCTGGGGTTCTAAGTCTCCTGAAGGGTTTCGATTCCGAGAACGAGTTTGTCGTCTGGAACGAGATCGTTGCACGCCTTACTGCTGTGCAGTCTGCCTGGATCTTCGAGGACAAGACCGTCCGAGACGGATTGGAGAAATTCCACAACTCGCTTGTCAGTGGCAAGGCACACGCCATGGGCTGGGCTTTCAGCGACAATGATGGCCATGTCGAGCAGCAGTTCAAGGCGCTGCTCTTTGGCAGTGCTGGTCTGTCAGGAGATGAGCAGATCATCAGCGCTGCGAAGGACATGTTCAACAAGTACATGGCTGGGGACAAGTCGGCCGTCCACCCCAACATTCGTGGCAGCGTTTTCGCAATGGCCCTGAAGTATGGCGGCGAGGAGGAGTACAACAAGATCCTTGATTTCTACCGAAGCTCGACCAACAGCGACGAGCGGAATACTGCCTTGCGCAGCTTGGGACGTGCCAAGCAGCCCGAGCTCATCAAGCGTACCCTTGACCTGCTCTTCAGTGGCGAGGTCAAGGACCAGGATATCTACATGCCGACGTCTGGACTGCGCAGCCACCCCGAGGGTATCGTGGCTCTGTTCGACTGGTATGTTGACTCTCTCTTCTCGGGCTTTTCAGCTTAACCCCCGCCACAGACCCCAGCCTCACAAGGCATACCAGAGCGGATCTACGGCCTTTCTAATACTCTTAATTACCTACCCCTTGACCACGTTGACATGAAACAATGAGAGACTAATCTTGTGTGCACAGGATGCGTGAGAACTGGGACGAGCTTTACAAGCGTCTACCTCCAGCACTGTCTATGCTGGGCTCGATGGTGCAGATCATGACGTCGAGCTTCACGAAGCCCGAGCAGCTGGCGGAAGTGGAAGCCTTCTTTAAGGACAAGAACACCAACGGGTAAGATTAAATGAAGGCACCTTTTCCTATGAGGCCTTGCTTGCAAAGTTTACGAAGCTGACACGGTACATACAGTTACGACCAGAGCCTCGCTCAGAGCACCGACAGTGTCCGCTCCAAGATCGCGTGGCTCGGCCGTGATCGCTCGGACGTAGCGGGCTGGCTGAAGGAGAACGGCTACGGTGCGTAGGTCGTCTGTCTGCCAGCACCTTCACTGGCCGGGCTGGATGGTAGCATTGACTGGGAAGAAACGGACGTGTTCCGCAGGCAGATTTGGGAGCGATGGGAACGGAACAACTGGGCTGCATGAGGACCTGGACTGTTGCTGACGTGGAAATTTCGTGCAGCTGCGGTCGTCCAAGGTAGAATATTGCATCTCTAGATCCCTAGCACGTAGAAGTCTTGAGAAAGAAAGAAAAAAGGAGAAAGAAAAATAAAAGAAAAGCATTGAGATTAGAAAACAGGGCAGCATCGACATGAGCAGTAAGAGACTACGTGTTTGATACGCGAGGCGAAGTCTATATCAAGCCAAGTAGCACACTGTTTAGACCGGTACGTTCTTCCAGAAACCAAATCGCACACATAAACCATCTAGATTTTTCTTTTTCCTTTTCTTGTTTTCAAGTCTATGCTATGTTATGGGTTCCAACATGCCCACCGCAGCATCTTACTCCAGCTTCAGCTGCCTGAGCTCCTCAATCGTAGCCGCGAAGCCCTTGGCCTCGCCGTCCAGGTCCGCCAGCCTCTTGCGGTCAGCCTCCTGGGTCGCGACGGCGACCTTGGCCACGTAGTCGGCGCCCGTGACCAGCTTGCGCTGCTTGTCGGCCATGGACTTGGTCTTGTCCAGCTTCTTGGCGGCCTTGTCGAGCTCGGCGTCCAGGTCCACGCGGCCCTTGATGTGCAGGAACACGGTCGCGGACGCGCCGATCGGGTAGGCAACGCAGCCTGCCGGGCGAGGGTCTGCGGGCGCGGCGGCGTTGATAGCGCCGATGCCCTTGCCCGAGAGGGAGCGGATGGAGCTGACCTGCTCCCCGATGGTGTTGTAGGTCGCGTCGTCGGACGCCTGGATGTAGATCTGTGCGTCCTCCTTGAGGGCGTACTCTGCCACAAGGGACCGGATGCCCCTGGAGCTGTCAAGGACAAGCTCGTAGGCCTTCTCCGCCGCGGGCTGGTCGAGCTCGGGCTGGTGCACTGGATACGAGGCCAGCATGACGGAGCGGGTCTTGTCGTCGGGGCGGCGCGGGAGGCGCTGCCAGAGCTCTTCTGTGACGAATGGCATGAAGGGGTGAATGAGCAGGAGGCCGGCCTCAAGGGTAGAGTACAGAGTCTGCAGGGCGGATTCGGCCTCTTCCTTGGTGCCGTCTTGAATGATGGCCTTGGAGTTCTCGATGTAGACGTCGCACAAGTTGCCGTAGATGTAGTTGTATACGGTGTTGGCAGCCCGCATGAACTCGCGCTGCTCGAGAGCTTCGTTGACCTCCTTGGCAGCAGTGTTCATCTTGCTCAGGATCCAGAGCTCGGAAAGAGACTCCCGGCCTTGCAGTGTCCTGGTCTTTGCCGGGACAAAGCCTTCCACAGTCTCGATCTTGCCGATAACATACTTGGAGGCTTGGTAGATCTTATTGGCGAATCTCCGGTAGGCGTGCATGACTTTGACGTCAAAGTTGATGTCGCCGCCGCCGGTAGTGTATGCTGCCAAGCAGAAACGAAGTGCGTCGGCACCACATCTGTGGGGATGGGGTCAGTTACAACAGAGTTCATGCTCTGAAGGAGGGGGTGTGGACTGAGTGACTTACTCTGGGATGCCCTGAGGGAACGCCTGCTTTTGGTAGGCTGTAGCCTTCTTGACCTCACCTGGGGCGAGGTTGCCTGTGAGGAGCTTGGCGTGAAGGTCATCAAGCTGGATACCCCTGATCACATCCAAAGGATCAATCACGTTACCCAGACTCTTACTCATCTTGCGCCCGTCGCTGTCACGGATGAGACTGTGACAGTAAACTTCCTTGAACGGGACATCTCCAGTCAACTTCTTGCCGAGCATGATCATGCGGGCAACCCAGAACTGGGGGTTATCGTTAGCACTCGTCACTTAGCTGGAGGGAAACGGCGATGAGAGCGCGAGCTGCAGGTGTGGTGTGGTACTTACAAACAGGATATCCCAGCCTGTTTCGAGGATAGACGTTGGGTACAGCTTCTTGTAGTCCTCAGCCTCTGTGTTGGGCCAACCCAGCGTTGAAAATGGCCACAGGCCACTGCTGAACCATGTGTCAAGAACGTCTGGGTCGCGCTCGAGCGTGAAGGTCTTTCCAGCAAGCGCCTTCTTCGCCTTGACCTCTGCCTCCTCTGGTGTTCTTCCACTGAACCATCGGTCGTTGTTCGACGTGTCCTCCTCCTCACCCTCGACTTTAGCGAACCAGACAGGGCACTGGTGGCCCCACCAAAGTTGTCTCGAGATGCACCAATCTTGTATGCTCTCCATCCACCTGTGGAAGTTCTTTTCTGCGGACTCTGGCCGGATTTTGATCTCTCCGTTGTCGACGACCTTGACAGCCTCATCAGCCAGATCCCGCATGGCCATCCACCACTGTGGTTTCATGACAGGCTCAATGACATCTTTTGAGCGTTCGGACAGGGGCACTTTCATGGGGTTGTCCTTCTTGTCGACATACAGGCCCTTGGCCTTGAGATCGTCTTGGATCGTGTACCGCACATCGAAACGTCTCTGTCCAGCATATGATCCGGCGTTCTCGTTGAGCAGACCGTCATCAGTGAAGATGTTGATGAACTCCAGATTATGGTCCTTGCCAAGCTTGAAATCATTGGGATCGTGACCGGGGGTCAACTTCACGGCACCGGTTCCAAACTCCATATCGACGTAGTCATCGGCAATAATGGGTAACTTCCGGCCCTCAATGAAAGGGTGAGTAGCGAATTTGCCGACGAGGTGGGCGTATCGCTGGTCCTTGGGGTTCACGGCGATGCCTGTATCTCCAAGCATGGTCTCGATACGGGTCGTCGCCACCTCGATAGTCTCGTCCGAGCCCTGAATGGGATACTTGAAGTGAACGATGACACTTTAATAAGATCGGCGTCAGTTGTTGTTCTTGTGGCTAAAACACGGCAGGAAATAGAGGGATCACCTACCCAAACTCAACCTTCTTTTCATATCCCGGCACATCAAGCAGGGTTCTGCCAGCAAGTTCCTTCTGGTCAACCTCCAGGTTGGATAGCGCAGTCGTCAAGGTGCAGTCCCAGTTCACAAGGCGATTCGCTCGGTAGATAATGCCTTCCTCGTGCAGGCGCACAAAGTTCTCGGCAACAGCTGCGGACAGGTTCTTGTCCATGGTGAAAGCCTCTCTGGACCAGTCCGTAGAGATGCCCATCTTCCTCTCGGCGTTGTTGATCTTGTCGTGGTACTCCTGCTTCCAGTCCCAGACGAGCTCGAGGAACTTTTCTCGGCCAAGGTCATGGCGGGTCTTCTGCTCTCTCCTCCACAGCATCTTCTCGACAACGCTCTGGGTTGCGATACCGGCGTGGTCGCAGCCAGGAAGGAACAAGGTGGTCTTCCCCAGCATTCTCTGCCACCTCGTCATGATGTCCTCGAGACTGTTGCCGAGCGCGTGACCCATGTGCAGGCTGCCTGTGCAGTTCGGCGGCGGGATGACGACAGTGAAAGCTCCGGCCGGCTTGACATCGCCGGTCTCGGTGAATTCGGGCTTGAAGAAGCCCTCCTTCTCCCACCACTGGTACCATGCGCTCTCGACAGCAACGGGGTTGTAGGCCTTGTAGTAAGGGTCGTCGAGGGGCTTCAGGCGCTTCTTCTCACCCAGGGGAGTGTCCTCGACAAAAGCCGGCAGGACCTCCTCCTCTGCCTTGGCCTTCTTCTCGGCCTTCTTGCTGGGGGCCGCATTGCTAGGGGCCGCCTGCTTAGCAGCAGCCTTCTGTTGGAACTTGGCGAGCTTCTCGGCCTTCTTGCGCTCCTTCTCGAGCTCCTTTGCAGATTTGACCTTGCCAGTCCCGGCTGCAGATGCTGCACCCGCGTCCTGACCGGCCTGATGGGTTCCGGTTGCGCCACTCGGTGTGGTTTGCTGGATGGCGGCCTTGGTCTCGCTTGACGCGGGAGGGGGGGTTGGGCCTTCAGCCTGTGGGCCGTCCGCAGCGGCAATCCTAAGAAGAATAGGAGAGTCAGCGAGTGGTTGTTCCTCTTCGTAGGTCCTGCCCGTCTAGTCATATGGGCCATGGGCACCAATCTGGAAGGGAGGGAGGCGGAGGGAGGAGGGGCTTGACTCACGGGTTGCCACGAGCAGAGTTGGTAGCCATTGTCGCACGACGGGGCAGAATTTGGTATCGTCGAAGTGCTGACGAGTGCACCAAGAGTGCACGGGATACTGGACGGGACAGCGTGATTGCGATCAATGGACTTGGGTTGCGGAAATTGTAGAGAGGAGGAAAAGAGTTGGGGGCCCGGTTCTTATTGTCGAGCAGTTGGTTGAGAAGCGGCACCGAAATTCGAGCTTCTAAAATCGAGACTGGTCACCAAAAGTTGACTCACTCGGTGGTGGGGTAAAGAGTACCTGAAGCAAAGTACCTGCAGCCGCGGGGTAGTAGTCAACAGGGCTACAGGGGTCTTACTCTGTACTGCAATGAAATTCTCAGCTTCTGTGTGGCTCAAGAGCATCCGCCGTCTTCTCAGCTGTGGCTGATGAATTCCCAGTTTGAACCATCATCAAACAATTATCCCATGAGCACATAATTTTATTTTCCCTTATGTTCTTTTCCTACTTACTTTCCAATCCTAATTCACTTCACTATGCCTCTGCAGCAAAATCTCCCCTGAATGTGCTGAATTACGCCACTGCCAAAGCCGACAAGTGCACGCGGGCCTGGCAACCGGCAAGAGAGAGCTGAAGGCCTGACAAGCAGAGCAAGACGAAGACGAAGATCAAGCTCGGAACTGGGCTCGTTCGAGATTGTTGAAAAATGGCGGGCCAAGGAAGGGCACCTCTCATTCGCCGTGTGTCAAACGCCGTCGTCTCAAGCTCGGAACCCGCAAGGCCCATCCCACGGACGTATTTCTTCAAGACCTTCAAGTTTGGCGACGACGTCCCTGACCCTGAGAAAAAGGGCTACACGGGTTATTTTATAAAGAACTTCAGGTACAGTTACGGAAAGGCGACCCAAAATGGTGTCCGGATCAGACCCAGGCGTACCGTCTTCACTTCGCCGGGTGCCACAAAGGTTAACAACACACCTGCGAATTCTTCTTCCTTGATGGGGAATGTATCAATTGACGGTATTCGCAGAGCTCTGTCCTCGATCTCGTCAAAAAATCGTCACCATTGCGAGAAGGGAAGACCTCGGGGGACTCGGGAGAGGACAATGCCGTCGTGATACTAGCAAGCCCAAGACATGCCTCATGGCTCACTGATCCCAACTTCATGGCCTCCCTGGTGTCTTCGCTGCTGGGTCACAGGGGCCCCGAGCATGGCGTGAGCCGGTTCCACGTGCTGACTGCCGTAGTGGATGGCCTCTGCCCAAAACCCTCGACCTTATTTCATGAGATGCAGGAGGGCCTGTCGATACAATTTGGTAACCTAGACACCCTCTTGCCTGGTCTGTGGAACGAAGCTACAGACGCATCGCAGCCTTTCCATGCAAGCGCTGAGCCTTCCTATCTATCTGTGTCTCTTGGGGGGAAAGGAAGCCCCGCCGACGAAATATCGATCACGCTCCCATTGGCCAACACATTGTTTCACAACGGGCGGCGGACTACCCTTTTGGCATCCGAATGGAAGGCTGAAGGCCGAGGGGATTCGCCATCTGCTGCCTCGGTGCAGCTGTTCAGGATGGCAGAGAAGCGCTCTCAGACGATCGACCTTTCCCTATCATTGGATTCTCAAAGGTTGACAATACGGTCCCCTCTCGTGCCCATCACGCACCCTCGGCTGATCTTGGAGGGCCTCGGGAACATTTTGGCCAAGGTGAATATTGATGGAGAACCTTCCCCTGCCTCGAAGGAACTGCAGGTCAACATCCCTCGCCTGATTGAGGCGCGCCGGTCCTCTGTCGGCCCTGGAAATGCCTCGGGGCGCATAGGCGTGTGGGCTTTGATCATCTCCGGAAGATATATCACGCCAAGAGGTGGTGCATTGCAAGCTTCACCGGAGGCAACGGCAGATGCCATATCGAGATTTCGCAAGGGTGCAGGTTTCCATCGTCTCGGATCAGCCGCTGAGAAACTGGCCTTTGAACTGTCAAGCACGGAGGAGCGTACAGCTTGGGGAAAAAACCCTGTTCTTGGTGGACTGTTGCTCAAGGGAGCGCGTCTTCACAGAATTAGTAAGTGTGCCAATGGCTCCTCTCTAGTTTTTCTTTTCCTTCTTTCTTTCTGGAAGCTGTGGTCTGACCAATTTCTCTCCCTTCGACAGTGAGCGGCGGCGGCGAGTGGGGTGCCAAAGCAAGTCTGTTGTCACTGGACCCGCAGACGAGCTATGGTCTGGAGTCCGAGCAGGAGGAGCTGTTGAGGTTCCAGAGGTCCTTTTACGGCAATGAAGAGGCCGGCGACGCCATAGCGAAGCCTGGGGATTTTGTGCAGTTCTTTGTCGACAGCGACACGAGCCCGGCCCATACACTGGGCAAGTCTAGGGAGCACACGAGGGCGCCAGCCGCCTACCCCCGAGTGACCTTTGGCGTTGGTGATCTCAGCCAAGCGGACTCAACAACCTCGCACAACGATTCTGCGCCGGCGGATGAAGAGCTGGCTTGGCTCGCCCAAGATCATTTCGGGGGGTTCAGTGCAGAGGGTCTATACGTCGACTCGCCGACCAACAGCCTGAAGACAAAGCTCGATGCTCCAGGGACAAGCATAGGCCCGCTGTTACAAAGCATTGAACCTCGAGCTGCAAACCCGACGGAACTCGGCCGAAGGATTCATCCTCGACGACGAGACATTCTGTCATGGTCGCAATAGAATTGCATGCACAACCAGAAGACTGGTGCTCTGAGGACTTGGGGGCAAGGGCTTTGCCAATCCAAAGTGTGCCCTGTGGAGAATGGAATAGTGTACCGAATAGTTATAAGTAGACAGACGCAGGAGGCGGGTTATGCGGGTTTACCTCTCTCTCCCTGCCCAAAAGCGGCCAATCACAAAACAGGGACCCTGGATTGCGTCTTCCAGGCTTTATCAACGCATACTTCTGTACTTCGTATGGTACATTAGTGTCTGGATATTTACTCACTCACTTCAGTCACCGCGAGTTAAAAGCTCTGCATGCGCTGCAGCGAAAAGAGACCGAAACCCCCCCAAAAATAAAGAAGTAACATACTCAGTCCTCCACTTCCTCATTCTTTAATCATCCAATTCTGGGGAGGAAGATCCAGAATATACACCCACTTACATACTTTCCTGCTGCAACATCATCACGATGGCCTCGGCAAAGCTCGCGACCATTGGCATCCTGTCCATAGGCGATATGGGCATGGGTCTTGCCAAACTGCTCATCGCAAAGGGCTTCTCGGTCGCTACGAACTGCACAGGGCGGAGGTAAGAGAGAAGGACTGACTACTACTACTACTATTACTACTACTACTACTACTATTACTACTACTACTACTATAATCTATTTATCATGTGCGAGACAGAAAAGAGACAGAGATTGCGCCGGGGTTTCATGTTGACCCCTCACTCACCTATTTTTTTTTTAATATTTTTTTTCCCCCCTCTCCTCTTCTCTCCCGCGATCACGACATCCCACACACTCTCTCTCACCAAAGTGCTAACAACCAGCGCGCACAGCAAGGACACGATCGAGAGGGTCAAGGCCGCGCAGGTGACAGACCTCTCGACCGACACAGACCTGGTCAAGACGTGCGACATGATCCTGTCCGTGGTGCCGCCCCGCGACGCCGAGGCGACGGCCCAGCGCGTCATCGACGCCATGGCCCTGGTGACCAAGGCGCAGCACCCCCGGCTGTACTTTGCCGACATGAACGCGGTGGCGCCCTCGACCGTCCAGCGGATCGCCAGGAACATCGACGCCGCCCAGGTGCCCATCGCGCTCATCGACGGGTCCATCCTGGGCGGGCCGCCGCACCCGGCCGGCGGAGCGTCGACCTCGGGCGCCGCGACGACCGCGGTGGGCGGCTGGAACGTGCCGACGCTGCCGACGAGCGGGCCCCTGGCGGTCGCCGACATCCCCGGGTTCGGGGCGGCGCTGTCGGCGGCGCTGAACATGCGGCACATCAGCGCGGCCATCGGGGCGTCCTCGGGGCTCAAGATGTGCTTCGCGTCGCTGTCCAAGGGGTACAGCGCCGTGGCGGTGCAGTCCTTCACCACGGCGCAGCGGCTGGGGGTGCTGCCGGCGCTGCAGGGCGCGCTGCAGGAGCTCATGCCGCAGCGGGTCCGGCAGACGGAGGCGGCGCTGGTGAACATGCCGCCCAAGGCGTACAGGTGGGTGCGGGAGATGGAGGAGATCGCGCGGACCCATGCAGAGGAGGGCGGGTTCGAGGAGGATCTCTTCCGGGGGGCGGCTGGGGTGTTCAAGGCCGTGTCGGAGGACACGGTGCTGGGGGACGAGAAGGTTGGGCAGAGGAAGAGGGGGAGGACGGTGGAGGATGTGGCGGTGGCGATGGCCGAGGGGCTGGAGAAGAAGAGGAAGAAGACGGAGTAGTCTACATGATTCCGATGTTGGTTTTTTTTCTTTCTTTCTTCTTTCTTCTTCACAAGGATATGCCGAGGCTCAGCCAGAAGTTCTTGTTTGGACGACCTACCGGACGGTGATGTTTCCTGGTTCGGGTAACTCGAGAATGGGGCATCGTGTCGTGGCTCGCAACCTACATTCCCAAGGCGGTCCACCTCCACCACCATCATCATCATCATCATCATATTGTCTTCCATGAATTTTACATTGGAGGCTTTTTCATACCAAGCACTCTTTTCTTGCATCCTTAAATTTCCTTGTAGTATTGTCATTCCTTGTGTCTTCAGCTAGTCAAGTCTTTGCCTTGCATGTGCCTATCTACCATCTTGTACACCCTCTAGAGAAGAAGACCTCGTGGAGACACGGTATTACACGACACCTCTTGAAAACGCAGCGTCTTGTTTAGAAGAAAAAAAAACCGATCGTCTCTCAAGAATGGATCAAGAATGGAGTCCTCCCTCCTCCGAGAAAAGGACCGTTGTGGCAAATCTACGCAAAACCAGGCTTTTGAACCCTTCCTGCTCAGTATTTTTTTTATTTTTTTTTTTCTTTCTTTGAATAGCTTCCAACGGCGGCATTTGTCGGCTCTCGTTAGAATAAAAATAAACCCCCCCCCCCAAGCATGTGAACTTGGCACGCATAAATGCCACATGCTATATCCCAAACATGTCTCGTTCAAACATGGTCCCCATGCATCACTATACTTGGCTCTTCCAACTCCTTTTTCCCTCCTTTCCAAACAAGGCCATTGATGCCGAACACGAGAGTTTTCGGTGATCCGAAGCAAAGAGGGAGAGAGAGAGAGTTACGAGTCAAATGCTTTCTTCCCTCGGCCAAGGTTTTCGAGACATAACCTTTGAGAACCGGGCAGCTCCGCGAGCTACGAGGGTTGTTTCCCCTTTTTCTGGCTGGAGGGTTTAGAAAAACCATGGTACAATTTGCGCGGAAGGGGACCGAGATGTTTGTTTTTACTTCTCTCTCTCTCTCTCTCTCTCTCTGTCGTTCGTTTTTCTTTATGTGCTTGATCCCTGGCAGTTACAGGATCATCACATTTAGAAGCAAAATTCAGGGACGATGAGAAGGATAAGAAGAAGAAGAAAAAAAAGGACCCTGGGTACCTGACAAGTTTTGTCGATCATGTAACCTGAATCGCATTGGAACAATAATTTACTACTATTTAAAGAGATATCATATGACTATGTGCAATGCTATTATTGTTGTTATTATTATTATTATTTATTGATTTATTGGTGGATGAGGGAGGGATGGTACCATCGAGACAAGTAGATTTAATAGAGAGAACATTGTTGAGTGTTTTTTTAATAATAAAAAAGAAGAAAAAGAAGAAGAAAAGCCTGATTCCAGAAAGATTCGGTCGTCAGCCCACCGATGTCATCGTTCCTGAATACTCCAAAAAACATCCCTGTCAGCCAGGCTTGGAGTAGCCATTGCCCTCAAAAGCCTGTTTTTTGATCACATTCGTCGATCACCCTGGACCCTTAAACGGTCCAAGAAAAGGCCCATCCTCGTCGATCTGGGGTGGAAAAAGGGAAAGGGGAGGCTCACTCGGGGGAGCCCAGGACATGGGAGATCATCTTCCTTCTTTAGCAACAACTTATTTTATTGGTTTTTTTTTTGTTGATATTTGATCTCCTCGGCCCTCCCCCTTCGAAATCCACGAGACAGACGCTTCGTTAAAAAAATAAATAAAAAAGACAAAATAACAAGAACAAACCCTTATATATATTGTCATCAAACAACAACAAACAAGGAGCCCTTACACCAACCCTAAACCCCCTCAGCGTTCGTCGTCGTCGTCATCGTCACGAGGCACCCGCGATGCCTCTGACCCCACCCATGTCGTCTCCGCGACGGACCTCAGATGAAGAAGAGAACAGCACCGGCGGGAGGAGGAGAAGGACGAGGAAGTCTCCTGCACAAGAGACTGCTTCCAGTGCAGATGACGAAGAAGAAGAAGAAGAAGGTGATGCCTCCTCAGACGAGGGCGAAACAGCCCAGCAGACTCCACGACAAGCAACGTCATCATCATCACCACACCCCGCCAAAGAAACCCGCCCGTCCTCCTCGTCAAGACGAACCAGACCAATACAACCACCGCCCAAGCTAAAGCCCACACGAAACCCCCCCCCCTTCTCCTCCTCCTCCTACTCCTCCTCGAGACCCGAGGGTGACCACCGCCGCTCCTCACACCTGCTCACCCCTCCTCCCGCTCCCCAGCCGTGGGCCAGCCCCCTCAGCCCACCCCTCCCCAAGCCAGAGTACAAGGCCCGCCGCCCGCGCAGGCCCCGCACACACACAAACCCGCCCGCCCTGGACCACCACCGCCATCAGTCCGCCGCCGCTGCCGACTCGTCCTCGCCCTCGCCCGCAAAAAGTCCTTCTACAGCCGTGGTGCCCACCCGCCCCCTCCCGCCCAAGCGGAACAAGACGGTGCGCGAGCCCGCGGGACTACCAGTCCAGGCCATCGTGCCACGCAACCCCAGGACGGTAGCGGCTGCGCGGACCGACGAGTATAGCGATGAGTATGACGAGGACGAGGACGAGGACGACGATGAGCACGACGATGAGGATGTGGAGGATATTATGAGGCGGGATCTGCCGCAGGTGTCGTTGCCGGTGGTGCAGCAGCAGAGGCTTGTTGCGGGGGGGAAGAAGGCGAAGCTGGCGGTGGAGCTGAAGATGAACCTGGAAATTGAGATCGACTTGAAGGCTTATATTCACGGAGATCTTACGCTGGAGCTTTTTAACTAGTTGATGTGCAAATATTCCGAGGGAGGGGGGTGGGGGAGGATTGGGCGGGAGAGTAATGAGGCACGATCTGAAAGGGCGACGAGGTTTAATGGGAGGGCGCAAAGAGTTTTGTATCGGCTTGTTTTGTCACATAAAAAAAAATATCGCATGGAACTTGATGGGCAAGTTCATCCCTGGAACAGTTGCGATATAAAAAAAACATTTAGGAGTCGAGAAGTAGATTCGGGCTATGTAAGCATTCAAGCTTTAGGAATAAAGCAGGCCCAGATCAATGACCACACGACCACGCTCCATCATATCTTCTTTCCTCTCCGCCAGTCCAGAAACTCGTGTATATCACTCGATCATGTCGATATCTTCCTCGGCCGCTGTAGCAGCCGCAGTCTGCCCCTCAGCGTTAGTGGTCGTTGTCTGCGCGGTGAAGTAGTCATCCATCTCGGCGTCGAGCTCCTCCTGAGTCTTCTTGGGACGTCCATCTCTGCCCTGCCTCTCTGCGCCCTCTCGAGGATTGCCACCGCTTCCACTACCACCACCACCACGTCGAGCCCCGGGGCGACGGCCCCCCTCACCACGCCGGCGGCCTCGTACAGGGCTGCGGGAGCGACGACCGCCAGGCACGTAGCGATCAATATTCCTGCGTGCAGCTTCGTCCTCCATATCTCGCACTGGTGAGCGGGAGCGGTTGCGCCCAGAACCGAGGGTGATGCGCTCGGAGAGCGGCCGGCCGGCCATGGCGCTCGAGTCGTCGCGTCTGCGAGGAGGGAGGATCGACAGGCGGATAGGTTGTCCTGCACATATTGTTAGTATCTGAGCCGCAGGAGCCCATCCGTCTCATAAGCTAGCTCACCCTTGGCGTTAGCACCATCAAACTGGCGGACTGCCTCGCGGGCATCCTCGTAGACTTCGTATGTGACAAACACCGTGCCCGTGGAGCGACCAGCACGATCATATCGGATGTCGAGCTTCAGCACCGGGCCAATCCTATGAAACAGGCTCTGCGACCGTCAGTGTATGCCCGGGTCTGATGGCGAAGAAGATGCGTACAGAGAGGTCTTCCTCCGAGAGGTCATAGTGGACATTGTCAACGCGGATCTTGGTGCCAATCTCTTCGCTGTGCTCGCCGTTAGTATGTCTGCTGTCTTTCCAAGCCAAGGTGGGTTGGTTTAGGTAGGTGTGGCACGAACCCAACATCTTCTGCAAAGTCTTGATCACGCCCACGCCGCTGCTGACGCGGTCTGCGGCCTGCCCCCGTCGAGTCAGCTCGAGGTCCCTCGTAAAGCATCTTGGGTAAGGCTTGACTATACCATTGTCCTCGAATCTATCGTGGACCCATTCACTGTGTGGCGCCGATTGGTCAGTCCCTCCTGGTTTTTTCTTGGGGGTTTTTTTTTGTTTGTTTGTTTGTTTTTTTGCTTCCAGCACGACTGGGTAGGCTTAGGGGTTTTTCATACGAGTCTAGGTTTCTAGGACCTTCGTCGCGGTAGGACTGTTGCGCCGGATCGAGAGAGGTTAGCTTTTGGGTATTGGCTCAACGAAATACCTCCTCCGGCCGCCGATCCAAGAGGGCAATCATCGCGCTATAGTGTCGAGAGAGCTACAGCGGTGGTCGAGGACCGAAGAGGTGATGTGGGAGGCTAGAGTGTGCAGGCGCGGTATTCAGTGAAAGGGAAGGAGGTAGTGCACCTGAAGCCAATGGTGGTTCATATTGTCAGCTCTGGTCTGTGTGGGATTGGCTTGGGCGGAGGAGCTTGCATACCTTTCTGACTCCATCGCGGGGGAAATCACTTCTGGGCTCTCGTCTGCGCTGGCCTCCCCGGCCGCGAGGTCTGCCGTCGCCGTCCTTCTGCGTTGCGATACTTGGTCAGCAAGGCTGGCAGCTCTAGGCAGACTTCCCACAGAGTATTTTTTGGGGTATAATGGGGTTGGCTGTACCTGACCGCGGTCGGCAAGGATCTCATCAAGACTGCGATCCATGATTGCTGATGTTGATTGATTGCGTCTGCTTCGAAAAGTGCAAGATGCGGGACCGTGAATGGTATGCAGTTGATGTTGATGTGATGTGTTACAAGTTGTCGCCCGGTGGTAAGAAAGATCACGGATGCTATTTGGGTGGGCCTAGTGCAGCTGAGACTGCTGTGGAATTGTACAGGGGCCCTACTACTAACGCGGCAGGCAGGGGTGAGGCCCTAAAGAGAGCGTACAAGATTCTATGTACTGCTACGTAGTGCGTGTACACTGTGGCCGGCTTCAGAAAGGGAATCCCATACCGTGCTATTTGAACGGAGTACACCAAACGTATTTGTGCAGTAGTTACTTACCCAACTGACAATATTTCTGATATGCGCCATCTGCTCTGGTGTATCGATTGTCAAGACCAGCCCAAGTCTCGCATGTTGAACTGAAGGACCCAGTGGCAATGCAAGGTCGTCATGTCTGGTCTATTACGTGGTCTGAAGATGCGGGTTGCCCGAGAGGGGAAGAAAAGGAGAGAAAAAAAAACGCTTTCCCATGGTCAGACCATGTTTTGTCATGGTCGATTTCACTTGTAATAAAACTTCACACAAGCAAGCAGGGGGGGGGGGGGGCAAAGCACCTATCCCCACGCAAAGATTTGAAAGGCATTAATGAATTCGCGATCCCTCTTTGAAAAAAGAAAAACTCAAGCTACTTTTGTTTCCGTAACCTCCGCTCAAGCCGCGCGGAAATGCCAGTTCTGCCTGGCAGCGCAGCCCCCTCTCTCCCTCTATTTGCCCAACTAACCACTTATGCCCTGAAGGAACCCCGGTATGCGCGGAAGGTGTAGTTGAATCGTCGAGTGGATGTAAAGAGAGGGGGGGGGAGGGGAAGACTCGACTCCGGTGGTGTTGTGTTTAGATGAGGTCGGCAACGTTCATGGGCATCTCCTCGATTTGAGTGCTGTAGAACTGCTCGATCTCACGCATCATGCGAACATCGTCGGCGGTGACGAAGTTGATGGCAACACCCTTTCGGCCGAAACGACCACCACGACCGATACGGTGGATGTAGTTCTCCCGGTTGGCGGGGAGATCGTAGTTGATGACCAGGGAGACCTGCTGGACATCGATACCACGGGCCAGCAGGTCAGTGGCGATCAGGACACGAGAGGAGCCGGAGCGGAACTCCTTCATGATAAGGTCACGCTGGGCCTGGTCCATGTCACCGTGCATGGCAGAGACGGTGAAGTCGCGGGCGGTGAGCTTGTCGGTCAGCCAGTCGACCTTTCTGCGAGTGTTGCAGAAGATGACAGCCTGGGTGATGGTAACGGTCTCGTACAGGTCGGAGAGGGTGTCGAGCTTCCACTCCTCCTTCTCGACGGCAATGTAGAACTGCTTGATACCCTCGAGGGTGAGCTCGTCCTTCTTGACCAGGATGCGGACGGGGTCGCGCATGAACTTGGTGGTGACCTCAAGAACGTCCTGGGGCATGGTGGCAGACAGCAGGACGACCTGGGTGGACTGGGGGAGGAGCTGGAAGATGTCGTAGATTTGCTCGGTGAAACCGCGCTGCAGAGGGCTGTCAGAACCTGATATGTGTATGGGACGCGCCAAGGTGTGCGCGGGAAGGCTGGCCAACTTACAGAAAGCATCTCGTCGGCCTCGTCGAGAACGAACATCTTCATGCCGTCGGTCTTGAGGAAGCGACGCTGGATCATGTCCTGGACACGACCAGGGGTGCCGACGACGACCTGAGGACCATCCTGGAGGGCCTTCATGTCGTCACGGACGCTGGTACCACCAATGCAGGCGTGGCACTCGACGTTCATGAAGTCGCCGATGGCGACGACGACCTTCTGGATCTGCTGGGCCAGCTCGCGGGTAGGGGCGAGGATCAGGGCCTGGCACTGCTTCAGGTTGGGGTCGATCTTCTGCAGGACCGAGATGGAAAAGGTGGCGGTCTTGCCGGTACCAGACTGGGCCTGGGCAATGACATCGTGGCCTGTTTTCAGGGTGCAATGATAAGCAAATGTGGATGCGAGAGTACTTGGGGGATCCATCCTGGTGTGTCTTACCCTTGATGACAGGCATGATGGCGCGCTGCTGAATAGCAGAGGGGCGCTCGAAACCGTAGGCGTAGATGCCTTTACTCCCAGATTAGCCTTGAATTCCCCCCCTCCCCCCCCCAAATGTTATGGCGGTCGGCCGGCACAGATCGATATCCTTACCTCGAAGCAGTTCGGACTTGAGGTTCATCTCGTCGAAAGAATCAACGGTCTCATCGTAGTTGGACTCAATCTGACCTGTAGTTGTTGTCGTCGCATGTTAGCCATCTCGTTGTCGCATCGCCGCCCCCGCGCAGGCATAGCAGAAGCGGTGTTGGGCGCCAACCCCTGGCGCGCCAGAAAGTTTGTGGGCAGAGGGGCAGCCTGGCAGCAAGGGGCGGGGTGTTGAGGCAGGCCTCTCAAAGCGACAGACGGTGTGATGTTGATAGGGATGGAAGCGAGACGCAAAGAACCATTACTTACCCTCGGGGACATCCTCGAGGCCCTTGTCGGTAGCCATGATTGCGGTGGTCGTTGATGGCAAATCTAGATCACAAGCGCTGCTTGAGACCTAGAAATTTGTTGTGAGAAGTGAAGGTGGGGTTGCGTTGGTCAGGAATGGACTTCAGTGGTCTCGCAGAGGGAGCCCTGAAAAGTCGCGTCTCTTGAAAAAGGTGTGAAGAAGAAAAAAACACTAGACCTGATGCTCTCTGAAAAGTAGAGAGCGAGGATCTAGGTATATGTGGAATGGTCTGTTGGTTTTGGTTTGATGGAGGTTTGGAGGTGGTAAAGGAAGATTTTTCTGAGGGACAGGCTGCTTGATTTTTTGTTTGGGGTGCCGCCTCAGGACTTGGCCTGTGCGTCGCACCTAAAGCCGCAGCGCTAAGACCCCTGGCACCCTGGATATCGATTGCCAACTCACTTGCCTCCCCTCCTCTATCGCCTATCCCCCATGGTGGGGCAATTTTTTTTTCCTCCCCCATCCACTTTGCCTTCCAAAGGCTCGCTAGAAGGGGGGGGGGTGAATTTTCGCCTGACTCTTCCCTAGGACCAACCCGCTGCCACCAACACCCCCCTCGTTTGCAAAAAAGAAAAGACATAACAGTCATACTGGGAGTCAGATTATTGATGATTCAGAAGTCATTTTAATTTTGATTTTTTTTTTTGTTCCCCTACTCAATGTCACCTGGTACTGGTCTACTACTGTCATAATTTATCGCTGAGCCTCACAGCATCACGCCACCAATCCTTCTGGACTCGACAGGAACATCCACTTCCTCAAAGAACCCTGACTGGTTGCAGCAGCTGAGACTGCTTTTCAATCAATAAATAAAAAATCAGTTACTTCCTAGCAGAGGCTTGTCCCATCACCAGCCAAGTCTCCTCCCCAACGACAACCACAAAGAAATGCTCCTCCAAAAGGACCAAGATGCTCGGATTGTCCTTGGTGACAACAATGGTGGAGGATCCGTTCAAGGCCATAGCATCGGATATAGACCAAGGGAAGAAGGGCTTACGGATGAGCAACCTGGTCTTGAGTCACCGATTCACCCCTTGGGGATCAAACCCTCGGGAAATAAGCTGCTCTCGCCTGGGACTACCGATGCTCGTGAGGCCATTGGAACGTTTCAGGCACTACCAGATGGTATGGTTCTGCTGCTGTTGCTCTTGACAACACCCTCTGCTGTTCTCCTAGCTGACAATTCCATATAGAGGTTTTGGCACAGTTCCTGGAATATCTTGACCAGACATCTCTCAGACAACTGGGCTATTGCAGCAAGTTTCTGTATGCCTTCTCAGTTTCTGAGGAGCTATGGAAAACCCTTTTCCTAGCGTAAGTACAGATGTCCAACAAGGCCAAGTCTGGCCTGTTGTCAGACGTGCTCTGGATGTGTCAAATAACATCCGCCCCTTGTGTTCCCTCTCTTGACTCACCTTGTGTATTCCTATCTCCGCCCGCGGGAACTCTACCCTGTTTCAGAGTCTTCTGGGCACAGTCATCGGGTTGATCTGCCTGAAGCCTCAAGATCAGCTTCGAGACAGCCCATGTCACCGAGCCCTGCCAAGTCGTCCACAATAAGCATTGTGCCTTGATGGTGTTCGTAATTACTTCCACAGACTACCCTTCTGACGGTTTTTCTCAGGTCTCATGAGCACAAGCAGCGCCCTTTCCAGTGGAAGGGAACGTGGCGATCGACATTACTGGGACTTCCCTCAGACAAGCACGCAAAAGTCGATTGCAGCACTGTCTTTTCTGATGTCCTCCACCGGCCATTTGTCTGTAGTCAAATCTCCCTGAACAGATTCTACTCCAAGATCCCGAGGTCCAACGAGATGAAGCGTTTCAAGGACCTGGCATACGATGAATTCGCGGAGAAGTGGAGCGACACACCCTTCATACTCACCGAATGCGTTCGTTCCTGGCCGGTCTGCGGACAGTGGAACCTGCAGCATCTCCTCAGGACATGTGCAGACGTCTCGTTCCGCGCCGAGGCGGTTGACTGGCCTTTCTCGACATACCATGACTACATGACCAACAGCCAAGACGAGAGCCCTCTCTATCTGTTCGACAAGGCTTTTGCGGAGAAGATGAACATTACAGTTGGAAAGCACGAGGGTGCTGCGTACTGGAGGCCTGGCTGCTTCGGGCCAGACCTCTTCGAGCTGCTGGGCCCAGAGCGGCCTGCGCACAGGTGGCTGATCATCGGCCCGGCCAAGAGCGGGTCTACCTTTCACAAGGACCCCAATGCTACATCGGCCTGGAATGCAGTGATCCAAGGTGCAAAGTACTGGATCATGTTCCCGCCCAATGTTGACGTCCCCGGAGTCTACGTCTCCAGGGACCAGAGCGAGGTGACGAGCCCCCTGAGCATCGCCGAATGGCTGCTCGAGTTCCATGAAGAGGCACGGCAGCTGCCGGAGTGCATCGAAGGAATCTGCAGGGCCGGAGAGATCCTCCACGTGCCCAGCGGGTGGTGGCATCTTGTTGTCAACCTGGAGAGTGGTATCGCGCTGACGCAGAATTTTGTGCCCAAGTCACACCTTGTCGATGCCCTGGAGTTCCTCAAGGACAAGCCGGACCAGGTGACAGGTTTCAAGCGGGACGTCTCGGACCCATACGGCCTCTTTGTCGAGCGCCTACGGGCTGAGTTCCCCGAATTGCTCCATGAGGCTCTGTTGGGCCTAGAGAGGAGGCAGAGCAGGAGGAAGCGAAAGTGGGATGATGCCATTGCTGGTGATGCAGAGCAGGAAGCAGGCTCTGGAGGGGGTTTCAGTTTCGGGTTTGGTCTCGATGAGGATGAGGATGAGGTACCTTGAGGTACTTATCATATAGAACCACTACTACTTGTGCAGCAACTACTACTTGATACAGTACATAGTAGATTCTCCATACAATGGGATCAAATGTGGATGGACATGAGGCTGTTTGCTGCAAGACTAAGTACTTGGTGCTTTTCTTTCAGGCAGCATCTTACAGGCAAACACACCCAAGCATGCAAGTATTTATCCTGTGTGTGTGTGTAAGGCTGACTGCACACCATGGAGAAACAAACTGTCTATTCAAAAGCCTCAGTCAATGTCTCACTCTTTTTTTTTTTGGGTTTTTTTGACATGCTTACAGTGTCCAATGTTTCTCTGTCTGGATAGTGGACTGAACCTGGGCGGCTAATTCGTGGCATTGCACCACACAACGATTATCCCTGTTAGCCCCTTTAGATACCTGGGTAGCTGGGTACTACTGCACATTGTACGCTGCTGCGACACTACTACTATTATGGTACCCTATTAGTGTTCCACAGTAGTACTGTAGTACCTTGATAGCCCCCGCCCCCCCCCCCATGGCCCCATGACAACCCCAAGGGCCAAGGGTGTATCACTGCATCTTCTGTGACCACTACCCACTGCGCCTTGACCCAACAGTTAGTTGTTCATCACCATTTGAGGACCCAACGGCTGAACACACATGGAAACATGAACCCATCGTCACTGTACTTTACACATACCACACACACACACACATTCAAATACATTCACAGACACACAGACACACACAAATCAGAGTGGCACCTAGCCTGGCTGAGTAGCCCTGATCATTGACTGGCCTTACCTTGATACTATTCCTGTGCCCTGCACAGTAAACAACCGACTGACCTGACTTATCTTGGCTGACTCAGGAGAGCTTGTTGTCTCTGCCTGATTCTCCCGCAGCTCTTTCCTGGTCTTGTCAGCAGCAAAGAGGCGCGCCCCTGCGCCTGCTGTGTCACCACCTTGTATAGGGTAGGCTGTCCCTCCTCTCTCTCTCTCTCTCTCTCACTCACACACACACTCTCTCTACCCACCCACCCTCCCTCCCAGCCTTGTTCTCTCTTCTAGGGGAAACCTCTACTCAGCAGCAGGCGCAGCAGCATCCCCTGTCACACCTGGCGTGCCGTGTGCCCGACCACGACTACGTAATGCCCCTCGAGACCCTGTGAAGCAGCACGATGCCCCTAGGCTTCACCACCATCCAACTACGGCCTGAGCCCCCATCCCATAGATCGTCCTCCGCCCCCGACCGAATAAAGACGACACCGACATCATCTCTGATACGGACCCTCCGATCCCCTTGCGAACCGAACGAGGGGTCTCTTCCCACGCCCTGCCCTTTTCGAGTTGGTGCGATCCGTCACCCCAGCCAGGACGCCCGCCCGCTTTGATCTTGTCTCTCTCTTGCTCTCTCTTTCTCTCTCTCTCTCTCTCTCTCTCTCTCTCTCTCTCTCTCTCTCTCTCTCTCCGGGGGGGAAGGCTGACCAACAACTCAGCCCTGTCACCTTATGCCCCTCCAGGACCCTCCCGAGGTCGCAGCCGAATCGTTATAACAGCTCCATAGCCGTAATTCCGAATACCATCTCTTCTCTTGCGTTTACACACGCACATCCACACACACGCACAAACACACGCACATACACAGACACTCGTTCACACTCCACACGCGCGCGCATCGAACTCATCTCTCCTCTCCTCCCCCAGACCGAGACCAACGGGAAAAGGGCCCTGATGGTTTCCGACGAGACGTACGAGATCTGCCTGCCAGTCCTACAGGACTCGGCCATAGAAGATGAGGACAAGGCGGACAAGCTGGAGGAGCTCCTGAGGAAGGAGACGACGCTGGCCGGCCAGTCGCTGGACAATGCGGTGCTGGACGTGCTCTGGCGGTTCAAGGAGGGAGGTGGTAATAGCGCCTCTCCTCCCGTGATCCGGCAGACCATCCTGCGGCGGCCGTCACCAGCCTCGTTCAGGAGCGCAGCGACGCCCCTCTCCGGCTCACCGCGTCTCGGCGTGAGCCCTCTCGCACCACCAGGCTTCGCTCCTCCCTTCAGCCGCACCCTCTCGTCTGCCGCCTCCCCCTTCTCCTCTCCCCGCCCCTCACCGCGGCTTGCCTTTTCGACGCCGGCGATACCGCACAGCCCGAACCTGAATGCCTACGAGTTTGCGAACGATACAGAGCCCTCGCAGGAGACGTTCGAGGACTACACCTCTGACAATGTGGACTGGCTCGTGGCCGACGACGCCGTTAGTGTGGCCTCTTCCTTCGGCACAGCCAGCGGTCTCAACGCCGCCGCGCCCGAGTTCTCCTCCCAGCAGGCTCCGATGCGGCCGCACGACGTTCTGCGGTCGATCCTCGGCGAGTCGAGGACGGACGACGAGATCAGCCAGGCGCTCGTCGAGCACGGCTACGACCTGGGTGCAGTGCTCATGTCCATGATGGACTCGCAGGACACGCCCCCAGCTGCTTCGTCGGCGGACAGCAACGGCTACCTGGTCGGCAAGTCTATGACCCCAGACGCCCGCCCCACGACCCCGGCAGACCAGAAGTCAGGGGTGATCTGCAAGTTCTTCCTGTCGTCTGGCAGCTGCATGCGCGCGGACTGCCGCTTCAGCCACGACCTGAGCGGTCATATCTGCAGGCGAGTTATCTATACACACACATTCATTTCCCTTTGGCTTTGGAGCTCCTCCAAGGGGCTGACGTGCTGACGACCATGCCCGACCTGTACAGATATTGGCTCGCTGGGAACTGCCTGGCCGGAGAGACGTGCATCTTCTCGCACGACCCGGCTCATCTCATGAACAAGCTGAGTGTCGAGGGCACGAGCACCCCTCCCGCGCAGAAGTCACCCGCCAACATCCAGGTTCAGGACTACTCCAGCTTCCCGTCACTCGGGTCCCTGAACCTGGACGCGATTCCTACGTTTTCCCCTTCTGTTGGTATCACACCGCCGCCAGGGTTCAAGAACATCCCAGGTGAGCCGCGGTCGCGGTCCCGCCCGGGCAGCCGACATCAACAACAGCAGAACAAGGAGGCCGCGGCCGCGGCCCAGGCAGCCCTCTCGCTCGACGACAACGAAGCCTTCCCGAGCCTTGGTTCCGCCTCGGCCAAGCAGGGCAAGAAGCACCACGGTAAGCGGGGTGGCCATGGACACGGGAGCAAGGAGGCGTATGCCCCGAGCTCCCTGGCCGACATTGTCAAGATGGCCCCATCGCCCGGTCCCGCCTCGCGGCCCGAGTCGTCCAAGAAGATGAGCCGCAACGGGAGCTCGCAGGGCGGGCGGAACGGGGAGAACAGCGCGGCAGCGCAGGCCATCCCCAGCCCGAAGCACATTCCATGGCTGGAGACGGGCGAGGGCACGAACAAGGCGTACATGAAGGCCCGCGGCGAAGCGCACAGGCACGGCGCACTTAGGAACAAGTTCCTGCAAAAGTAAGTGGTGCACTTTTTATCCTATTGAGGGCCCTTTATATGAGGTTGTGAAACTAAAGAAGAGGATCAAAATTATTACAGTGCTGCGCAGGCGTGGAACCGGCAGGATGCACGGCAGGCCAAGGTGTTCAGCCTCCGAGGGCAGAGCGAGAACGACCTGATGCGGAGGTACCACCGCGAGGCGGCAGACAAGCTGTACGAGGAGCGCAATAAGAACAGCTCGCCATCAAGCAACGAGATCTACGTAGACCTGCACGGGCTGCACACGGAGGAGGCAGTGGAGTACCTGGAGCGGGTGCTGCTGGAGAACGAGCACGACAGCAGGCCGGTGTACGCGATCACGGGAACAGGGCACCACAGCAAGAGCGGTAAGGACAAGGTGGGCAAGGCCGTGCGCAGCTTTCTGGGCGAGTGGCGGTATGCTTTTCGGGAGTTCTCGGTGCCGGGGGATCGCAACAGCATGGGCGGGATCCTGGGGATCGACGCGCGGAGCTACGACAGGAGCCTGCTGAAGACGCGGAGGGACGAGCCCAAGGAGGCGGTGGATATCCTGTCGCAGGGCGTGGAGATAGGAGAGGGCAAGGTGAAGCTTCTGGTGCGCGATACTACAATTGGCAAAGAGCCCCCCAAGGGGCCTAGAGGGGGTCGGTGACCTAGACGAGAAGAAGAAGAAGAAGAAGAAGAAGACTAAAGTTAAAGAAAGTAAGAATAAAGTTAAAGTCACAATACGCCCGTCTTCCCCTCTCTTGGGCGTGCCTTGACTGTGATGATGACGCGAAGCTGAAGGAGAATCAGAGAAGAGAGGCCGGTCGTCGGTCGTCTTGGCGTCGTCCAAGAATTGCAGCATGACAACCCCCCTTCCCCTCCCCCTCTCCTCCTGGGTCGAGACCTTGTCGATCAGATCCAGGGGATCTACCCGCTGATAAATATTGATAGCAAAGACCCCTACCTAGATCGGATCTCTCGACCTGCCCACCAGCCCTGGAGGGCTTGCCGCCCCTACTTACTTGTTTAAGCTACCATGTACATAAAAATACGACTATAAAGATGCAAGGCACCTTGCATACATGTATCTGCAGTATGGGGTCAATATGCATGCATGGTTGGTGTAGATCCAGTAATAATAATAATAATAATACTAATACTACTACTACTACAACAATATTTCGGGTTACGGAAGATGGCCCTGCTCCCCTCCCCCTGTCCCCCTTCTTCGGGGGAAAATTGGGCTTGCGACAATCCAAAACGGACCCCGTGAAACAGCAAAGACCACCGAAAGGGAACTGGGCCGCCTTTTCACCGGGGCATGTAACTCTTTCTTTTTTTCCCTTCTTCTTCTTCTTCTCTTGTCTCTGATCTTCTCACAATCAACAGAAAGAAAAAAACATCCTTGATTGGACTTGAAACCTTGTTCCCATCTAGATTACCAGATAGAGTATAAAAGTTAGAGAGAGGGAAGCAAGGATCCTTGGGTTTATTCGAAGCAGATGCTGATGCTGATGCTCAAGTACATACTGTACTGTACTGGATCGTACTGTACTGTACTGCGGGCCGCTGCTGCTGCTGCTGCGCCCACCACCACCACCACCACCACCACCACTACTAGCACTGGTGTGAGCACTACTGCCTGCTGTATTACTCTTCTAAACAGTTTCACACGTCACCTCTCTCTTCCTCAACCAATTCAGCCCGACAATCAACCCAGGAAGAAGAGAGGGAGAAAAAAAAGAGACAAATAAGAAAGAAAGAAAGCAAGAAGAAATCACTGCTGCCAATTGGGCTCAGCCCAAGAATCCTCAACTCGTTCTTCTTTTCTTTTTCTTCTTCTTTTCCTTCTGGTCCTGATGGCTACAAAGAGGTAGCTTTCTTTGCCTGTACTACTATTTATTATACACAACCTCTTCTTCTTCCTTTTCTTCTACTACTACAGCTTCCCAAGCTGTGTACCATCATTACCACAGCAGGGACTTGAGGTATGTCCAAGTAATCCAGCAGGCAGATCCCCATAAGTGAAGGAAGAAGCTGATCATGACAGCTTTGACAACAGAAGCTCTTCTCCCCAGACGTCCGACCAACCATGCCAGCCGACCATCACCAACCCGCGGCAGCCGGCCTGTCCGCTTCCCCATCACCGCACAACAACAACAACAAGACACCCTCCTCGTTTTCCTCCTCGCCTGCCTCCTCCTCGCCTCCTCCCTCGAGAGACTCCCACACCCCGTTCCGCGATGACTTGAACGACGAGCACGATGCGCCCCCAACACCCGCAGCAGCAGCGCCCTGGGCCCGCCCCTCCACAACAACCCCGTCCGCCTCCTCTGCCCGCCGTCTCTCGACGCCCTACAGCTTACACGGCCGCCGCCGCTCGGGAGCCACTACCACTACCACCACCACCACGACGTCCACCGACCTCCGCTCCCAGCTCGGCGCCCTCGTCTCCACCTCTATAACGGCCGCGCGCAACCTCTACAACCACTCGGCATCCGTCTACGCGGGGCTCTCCCCCACCCAGCAGTTCCTCGCCCTCGCCGCCGGCGTTGTCGTCCTCGCCCTGTCCATCACCCTCCTCGTCTTCTCGCACCGCCTCTTCACCCTCCTGGCGCCCGTCGCCGTCTCGTGGCGCGCCCTCCCCGGCGGCTGGCTCATCATCTGGGCCCTCACCTTCTTCGTCGCCTTTCCCCCCCTCGTCGGCTACAGCACCGCCTGCACCGTCGCCGGCTTCGTCTACGGCTTCCCCCTCGGCTGGCCCATCGTCGCCTCCGCCACCGTCGCCGGCTCCACCGCCGCCTTCGCCGCCAGCCGCACCGTGCTCTCCACCTACGTCGACCGCCTCGTCGGCACCGACCACCGCTTCGTCGCCCTCGGCCAGGTCCTCCGCCGCGACGGCCTCGGCGTCCTCGCCCTCGTCCGCTTCTGCCCCCTGCCCTACAGCCTGTCCAACGGCTTCCTCGCCACCGTCCCCTCCATCCGGGGCCCCGGCTTCGCCCTCGCCACCGCCCTCGCCTCCCCCAAGCTGCTCGTCCACGTCTTCATCGGCTCCCGCCTCGCCCTGCTCGCCGAGCGCGGCGACGAGATGGGCTTCGGCGACAGGCTCGTCAACTACCTCTCCATGCTCGTCGGCGCCGGCGTCGGCGTCGGCGTCGGCTACTTTATCTACCGCCGCACCATGGCCCGCGCCGAGGAGCTGGCCCGCGAGGAGGCCGAGGCCGGAAGGCCGCTCGAGGGAAGGGCGAGGGGCGGCGGTGGTGGGGCGTACCTGGACGAGGACGAGGCGGCGGCGGCGGCGGCGGCTCTTGCTGGGGCAGAGGATGCCAGGTTGATGAATCCGGATGATGCGGCTGCGCTGATGGTGGATGATGATGATATCTCTCTGTGGGACACGGCGGGGGATGACGCGTGGGGGGATGAGGAGGAGGAGGAGGAGGAGGAGGGGGGTGGTTATAGGGACGAGGAAGAGGCTGTGGGTGGGAAGAATGGGAGATGATATTGGGTGTTTACCGAGAGAGAGAGAGAGACAAGACTGACTGACCGGCTGACCGACTGAATCACAGGGAGAACAGGAAACAGAGAGAGAGAGAGAGAGAAAGAGCTCTCTTACGACAGAGACTTTTTTGACTTATACATATATACATGAATAGAAGAAATTGGTAGAAGTCAGTGACCATAGACAGGTCAGTCAATGTATAAATAAATATTTGTAAAAAGGTATCATCATCATTGTGTGCCCCCTCCCCCCCCCTCAACACCAACCCCAATCAAGTCAATCGAAGCCCTTCGAAGAAGAAAAGAAGGAAAGAGAAGAAAAAAGTATCGAAACAACGCGCTCGCTTGCTCAAGATTACAATACAGATCGTTCAAAACAAGGGAAAAGAAAAAGAAGTAAAAAGATCATCATCATCGTCAACGGTGGTGTTGTTGGTGTTGCTGCTGCCCACCCTGAAAATGCTGCATAAACTCGATCGCCTGTTCCATGTTGTATCCGATAAACACAGGCCCGTTGAAGACCATCTGGGGCACTGTCGCGCCTGCAGAGTGCGCAGCAGTCTTGGGGCCGGTGGTGCCGGTCATGTTGATAAAGGTCGGCTGATGAGAGGGAGGGGGGCTGTCGGGAGGTGCAGGCTGCGGATGCTCCCGAGGGGCAGGGAACTTGAGAGGTGTAGGGAAGTGCTGGCCTGCAGCAGCGTGTCGTCTGTCATCCTGGGCAGGCCGTGATGGTGGCGGCGGCGGCCGGGGGCTGGGGTGCTCATCCATCTTGGGGAACTCGGACAGACCTGGACCATCCAGCCGGATCTTGGTGTGGTCAAAGGGACACTTGGAGGGTCGCGCCGCCGTCGACGCCTTGGGTGTCTGGGCAGGCGCCGGCGAGGGCATACGAACGGGCGCGGGTGGGGAGGTGGCTCGTTCCAGCCGATCATCCGACGGTGGGATCGGGACAGAGATGCCCCATGGTCTACTTGGGCTCTCGCCTACTCGGACTTCCTTGAGCGGGCGGTCGAAGTGACCGGTGCGGTCGAGGTCCTGGTCATCCACCTCCACAGGGGATTCGGCCTCAGTCACGCCGCCCGCCGTCACATCCTCCGCCGCGCTCGCCCTCACGTTCTGGGCCCAGTCGCTGACACGACGGTCCGAGGTTCGGTCGCCTTCCGCCTTCGTATGGTCGGGCGCAGGCAGCATGGGGGCGTGCAGGTGGGAGAGGTCCTCGATCATGGACACGATGTTGCCATACTTGGCGTCGAGCTTTCTGATCTGGTCCTCGGTCCTCTGGTTCCTCCGCAGGCAGACCTCGTGGCTCCTGGGTAGTTCGTGCTTGTGTGTCTCGACATAGCGGGCAATCTCCTCGGGCGAGTGCTTGTCCATGTATCTGATGGGGCACTTGGCCGCTGCGCTGTTGTTGGTTGTGGGATCAGGCGAGCCGTCAAGCATGGCGGCGCAGATCGGATCACCAGCCGGGTGCGGGATGGCGTCTCCGACCCCGTCTCCGTCCCCGTCGGTGGCTTCTTGCTTGGCTGCGGCGGAGAAGGGACACTGCAGGTGCCCCTTCTTGCCCTCCACGGTGAAGTCCTTCTCCAGGACGGTCGACAGCTCCGAGGTCATCCTGGCCGAGGTACCACCACCACCGCGGGTAGACATGGCAGCCCTGCCCGTGTCAGCCAAGACCTGCAGCTGGCTGGCGACCTTCTTGCCCTCGCGGATGAAAAGAGCGAGCTGGGCCTGTGAGCTGTCGGACCCGAGACGGCTGGGGAGGGGTACGAAGCTGGCGGATGTTGGGGTGGGAGGAATCTGCAGCTTCGCGATGGTCTCTGCGACGTCTGGAGCACAGGGTGCGTATTTGTCGGCCAAGGCCTGATACTGGAAAGAGGGACGAGGTTTGGTCAGTAAATCGCAGAGGTGTTTTTCTTTGGAAGAGATGCAGGAAGGTCAGGGTCAGGTGAGAGGGAGAGGGAGCGGAATGCTGCAGGTAAGCAGGGCCAAGACAGGGTATTCTTTTTAATGGATTTTTTTTGGTTAATAATAAAATTAAAATTAAAAAAAAAAAACCCCCCCCAAGGAAAAAAGAATAGTCAGACAAGTGGTAAAAGGTTTGTCTCCACGAACTGCCAGAAGACGGTTCAATGCAGATCTAGAGCTAAAGGTTGTTCATCATATAAAGTCGAGGCCCAGAAAGAAGACATAAAATGAATATATACATATATATATATAAAGGACGTACCTGCTCGTGGGCGTAACGCAGCTTGTGCTCCAGAATGGTCTTCCGATCGGTCAGGGTCTGAAGCTCGCCGGCTACAGCGTTGAAGGACTCAACCAACTTCTGGATCAGTTGGAGCGAGTCCATATCCGTGGCGGCCAGCTGGACACGGAAGGGAAAGAAAAACCAACGTGCAGCACATTGGTGATTCCTCCAGGTTTTATCCGGCAGAGGCGCTGTGGAAGGGAGAGGTGGCCATGAAAGGCTGGCGTCTTGTTGTTGTTGTTGTTGTTGTTGTTGTTGATGTGGTGTCGGGGGAAAATAATCAAGATGGACGGACGTGTGGGAATTTTTGCGTGTGGAAAATTTGCTAGGGGGGCCTTTTCCAGGTACTACCGCTCCAAGATGGAACTTTCTCCCTGTGGTGTTACTATAGGCCGATGCCGGATGGGGGGGGGGGGCCTTCAGGTACCTCCAGCCCGTACCACACAGTACTGTAGCACCTGAGGAAAAGATACTAATGGTACTGCTGATCAGGGTGCTCAGTGGCTATGAGTGGGTGGGTACCTTGGACCGCGTGCCCAGAGGGGGCTACCGGCTGCACAGGTGCCACGACGCTGGAGATCACTCACTAATAGGCCCCTGGCGTCTCAGTGGCGTTTACCACTATCTTTTTTTTGTGGGGGGGGCGGGGGGGGCAACCTAACACCGCACTCTGTCTTGTTTCTCTGCAGTGGATGGGAATCTGAGACAGCATAAGATTGTATAAAGTTATCCTGAGAAGAAGATCACGATACTCAAGAAAACCTCTTGTATTTTTCTGTCACATGGTAAGTTATTCCACTCGAGACTAGGCCTGCGTGAGGGGGGAGAAGGAGGGGGGGGCGGGGGTTTGCACAAGTAATGTTCTGCAGCATTACTTGCCTGATTGAGCGGGGGAAGGTCTGCCGGGACGTGCTTCCGCTTCTGAGCAAGTGGGAGGAGCCTTCCCTCCCCTCCCCCCCCCCCAACACGCGCTGTAACTTTGTATCACCACCGACTTGGACCTCTCTTGCTCGTCTCTTCATATGCAGTCAAAGAGCACGTACTCACTTACTCGGTTCCTCACATAACACATCGTCTTTTCCCCCAAAACTGCGTCTCACTGTCAATATATTTGGAGGGGAAAATTACACGGCACAGCTCGTGATACTCCCTCCTCCTCCTCCTCCTCCTCCTTTTCCCCCTCTACCCTTCCTCTTATCTTGGGCTTCTCGTCTGTGTTTCTCATTGGGTATTAAAATTACTATCGTGATATTCCCCATCTCTCTCTCTCTTTCACAGCCTACAGTCCGCTTCACTATGGCTGCTCTTGTGATTCCCGCTGCCAGGTTGATCAGGAGCGCCAAACATGTTGTTCCAGGTGAGTAAGTCAACGCTATGCCTTGCTAAGGACACTATCGACTGACTCTGACTTGCTATATATCATCAGGACCTTTTCTGGTGACCGAGTATCTATTCTCTGTCCCCAAGGACTACCGCAATCCCCAGGACGGCGAGGTCCAGCTCTTTGCGAGATCAGCCACCAAGCACGAGGCTGCCGTGTCTGCCTTGGAGCAGCCTGTACCCCAGAGACCCTGGAGTAAGTCCTTCTGATGGTGGTGGTAGTGGTGGTTATGATGGTGCCCACCCACACTTGTCTTCTCTTCACCCAGCTGACGGTTGGCCTCTTCTCCTTTCTTGCCCCCCCCCTCTCCCCAGTGGTTTACCTCCAGGGCGGCCCTGGCTTCGGCAATCCTGAACCTCAAGACTCACCTCTCACCCGCTTCGTCCTCAACAAGGGCTACCAGATCCTCTTCCTCGACTACAGAGGCGTGGGGCTCAGTACGCCGGTCGCGGCTGACACCATCCCCTCGCGGGCCAGCGACCAGTTCGAGTACCTCAAGCACTTCCGCCAGGACAACAACGTGCGTGACCTCGAGGCCGTGCGCAGCTACCTCACAGCCGGGGTCGCCGACCCTGTCAAGAGGAAGTGGTCCATCTTTGGCCAGAGCTTTGGCGGCTTCGTCTGCCTGTCGTATCTGTCCAAGTTCCCCGAGGGCCTGAGCGATGTCTGGATCACGGGTGGTCTGGCGCCCCTCTCGAGGGGGCCCAGGGAGGTCTACCAGGCCACGTTCAAGAAGGTCTACGAGCGCAACATGGCCTACTATAAAAAGTTTCCCGAGGATATCGCCACCGTCCGCAGGATTGTCTCCTACCTCCATGCCAAGGAGGCGGGCGGCGGCGGCGGCGTGAAGCTCCCTGGAGGCGGGAGGCTGACGGCAAGGCGCCTCCTCACCATCGGCGACATGTTCGGCTTCCACGGCGGCTTCGACAACGTGCACAGCATGCTCTTGCGGATGGGCATGGACCTGGACCAGTATGGCTTCCTCACCCGTCCCACTCTTGACCAGTTTGAGACGTACCTGCCCTTCGACACAAATCCCATCTATGCCATCCTGCACGAGGCCATCTACTGCTACAAGAACGGCGTCGCTTCGAACTGGGCAGCCCAGCAGGTAGGGCAGGACCTTCAGGACTTCCGCTGGCTGTCTGCCGATAACCATGGCCTCGACGATCCAACTTTTGCGAGCGACACGACGCCGCTGTGCTTCACGGGCGAGATGATCTTCCCCTTCATGTTTGACGACTATCCCGAGCTCAACAGGATGAAAGAGGCCGCCGAGATGCTCGCCCGCTACGACCAGTGGGACGACCTCTACAACGAAGAACAGCTCCAGAGAAACACGGTCCCCGTCTACGCCGCGAGCTACATCGAGGACATGTATGTGGACTTCGACCTGGCGAGGGAGACTGCTAGAAAGATCAACGGCATCAAGACCTTCGAGACCAATATCAGTACGTTGTGTTCTCTTCTCTCCCAACAAACAGGGGCAATTCTTTTTCGCCCTGGAAATCCATTGCGAACGTGATTACTGACAAAAAGCGCCGCCACCAGTGTATCACAATGCGATCCGAGCCCGCTCGGACGAGGTGCTGTCGCAGCTCTTCAAATGTGAGAGCAGCCCTTTTTGTTACCAACGCGACGTGTGACGTGTGCAAGATACTGACAAGAATGTCATGGCAGTGCGGGAAGATACCATCGACTAGGCGTTTAGGCATGCATTCCTGAGCCCAAACCCCCTTCTTCTCCAGGGCGGCAGCTCAACAGCTGGTAGAGATCTGAGTGGCTCCGAATTGTCAATAGTGAACCGCTCTCTTTGCATTCATAGGCGGGGTAAATATATATTCATTTATATATATATATATATATATATATATATATCTATACATCTCTATGTATGTGATATCGTTTTTCGAGCACCTTTCATACACATGACTTCATATAGGTATCTTGGCGGCCACGCTCTTCCAAAAGTCACATCGCGTCTTGAATTGCGTCAGCTTGACGTCGGCAAAGCCATCGGCATTGATGTTGAACTCCTCGCCTGACGAGAGCGGAGGCACGCCCGAGACGTTGCTAGGTGTCGGTTTCAAAGCATTCGGGTCGCCCGTCTCGAAGAAGGAGGCGAAGGCCCCGGTGTAGCCTTCGTAGATCTCTGGTTCGGTCTGTTGCACGGAGCTGATTGTGTCCCACTGCGCCAGACAAAAAAATTGTGTGTGTAAAAGGTTAGCATCCATCGCGATGTCTTCTTCTTCTTCTTCTTCTTCTTCTTCTTCTTCTTCTTCTTCTTCTCCTTCTTTGCCTCATCATATCAGATCATTGGAACATTGGAAGGAGGACGTACCCATTCAGTATCGGAACCATGAGTCGCAGGCGAGATCGAGTATTCACCCAGAAAACTGCCCTTGGGTGCCGCGGCCGCCATCCAGTATCCAGGACAGGCCAGCACGGAGTCCCTGAAGATCAGACCAGCCCGGATGAACGTCGTGTTATAGCTCGGGATCAGCTCGCTGCTCCCGTCCTCCGAGTACAGCTCCTTGACCTTGTCCAGGTCGGCCTCGGAGAAACCAGGCAGGTAACCCGCCAGCCAGCCATCAAAGCTAGCCAGGCTCGCGTTAAACGGCGGCGACCCCGTGTTGTTGTTCGCATCGGCCAGCCCAGGGGGGACAAAGTTCTGGCCCTCGTGGGTATTGTACATGCCCCACCCATAGTCCATATTCACCAGCCCCTTGTCGCTCGCCTCGCTCAGCCGCATCGTCAGGAACCGCCCGTCGATCACGGGCGCCCACGTGTAGCTGCTCGTGTTGTACGTATGGCTCGCGTCCACCACCAGGCTCGCGTCGCGCAGGGCCTGCACGTCGGCCTTCTTCAGGCACGCCAGGCTCCCCGGCCCCGTCCCGCACCCCGCCAGCGTGCTGAAGCTGTCGTAGACGGCCTGGGCCTGGGGCGCGTCGTAGTCATATGTCTTGACCCAGAAGGGGCTCGAGGCCAGGGCGCGGCTGAGCCTGGGGCGCGGGCTGCTCTGGGCGGCCGCCGGGACGCCGGCGCGGGCTATGGCCTGGGCTACCACACTGCCTCCGCCGGCGGACTGGCCCCAGATGGAGATCTGGCTTGGGTCGCCTCCGAAGGCGGAGATGTACTTTTGGGTCCCTGTGGGCTGTTAGTTATTGTTCGATTGCCTCCATGGGAGAGTGTGTGTGTGTGTATGAGTGAGAGAGAGAGAGAGAGAGAGAGAGACGCAAGAAGACAACGAGAGAGGGTTGAATCGGCCTTGTTCTTCCCCCTCTTTATTTACTTCTCCTTCTTCTCCTCAAGAAAATGGAAACAACAAGACGAGAAGAAAATGGAAACAATGAACAACTCACACTTGATAGCGGCATCCTGATCCAACAACCCCGGATTCAAATCACTCCCATTCCGATCCGCCGCAATCTCCCGCCCCGGCAAGAACCCAAACGCATTCGTCCTATAGTTTGCATACACAAACACCAGATCCGTCCCCTCCGAGACATTCAGCACAGGATACGCGCTGGGCGGGATGGAGAAGCTCGCATCCCCCTCGATATACGCCCCGCCATAAAACACAACCACGACAGGCCGGAGGGGTGGTGCTGCTGCTGCTGCTGCTGCTGTCCAGGGCCGCGAGTAGAGGCCCAGGTACAGACAGTCTTCGGAGCCGTTGACGGTGCGCTGGGGACACATGTCAAAGGTCTGGGTGGAGTTGTAGATGGTGCCGTTGGGGAGCGGGGACGGGGGCTGCGGGCCGCGGAACCGGAGGGGCCCGAGGGGCGGGGCGGCGAAGGGGATCTTTTGCCAGTAGGTGATGTTGTAGGTGGAGGAATAGGCGCCTTGGAAAATACCATAGTCTAGGGTGGCGAGGAGGTCTTGTTGGGCGAGGACGGTGGTGGTGGTGGTGGTGGCCAGAAGGAGGAGGAGGAGGAGGGTGGTGAGGAGGAGGGGGGGGCGAAAGGAGGTCATCGTGACGGCTGCTTCAAGGTTGGTGGTGGTGGTGGGGGAAGAGGAGGGGCCAGTGGGTGACGACGAGAAGTGCCGTCGAGGGCGAGGAGGAGAGTCTCCATGATACTTGGCTGGTTAAGTATATACTGTTCATGTCTTTTTTTTTTTGTTTTTTTATTATTATTATTATTATTATTCCTAGTATTATTCAATCTACTTTTCGGGTTGATGTTCCGGTAGACTTGACCTGCTCCATCCACGAGATAGCCCGAGGATCCGGAAAGACGAAGCCGACACAGCAAATACATAATGGCCTAGAAACCAAGACCCTGAGGAGAAATACACAATAAAAGAGAACCACCTTTTTTGGCTGTTGCTGCAAAGTGACATCGTTCTTCCCTCCCCCTTCTTCAAGATTGGTGACGATGTTGATCGACAGTTTGGGGGGGGGGAACCAACTTGCAATATTCCTCCCCCGCATTATTGAGGAAGATGGGATGGAAGGGGGGGAGAGATCTGGGGGAATCATGTGGAGGCGGCGACGAGGATGGAAAACCAGGAAGGGGGCTGGCCTTGCATGATGCAGGACAACATTTCGTTTGGAAATCCACCAATGATGGGGGGGGTTTTGGTGACGCCTCTCTTCTACTTCATGGCACACGGTTAAAAGGATGCTTGAACTTGTGCAGACCCAAAAGAAGACTTATTGCTCGGGTTCTGCTATTAATTATAGCCCGAAACGACTTGATAAACTACAACTGTCCATGACCCTTTTTCTCCTTTCCATCTGGCCTCGGAACTTTTTTTTCTCGAAGAAAAGGTCTTTCATTCCGTCAGATTTTCATTATTAATTCATTCTGTCCTGTTCTCTCGTCCTTGTCCTTCAAAGGCTCTCCTCTTGGCAAAGATGCATCCACTAAACACCTCCTCTCTCATCAAACTGTGCGTCTGCTTCTCTCTCTCTCTGTCCCCTTTCTCTGTCCCCTTCCTCTGTCCAAAGTTCCAAGACGGTGCCACCACCCCCAACCCCCCCTTCAGTACCCGTACCGATGCTGTGCAGCGCGATGGCGTTGGTGATGCGCATGCAGACCGACGGCCGCGAAGGGGTTCTGGCCCCTAAAGTTCCCATTCCTCTCCATGCTCGGGATGCCAGAGACGAGGTCCGCCTCGCCCCGAATGGCCATCTCCTTCAGGATCAGGGCACCGACCTCTGGGTTCTCGGTCAGGAACCGGCTCGTCTCGGCCGGCGCCCTCTTCCACAGCGTCGCCTGCAGGAATCCGACGCGCGCAAAGATCATCTTGAGCAGGCTGTCGCTCTCGCTGACCCCGGCGTGGAGCTTCGTGCAGAGCCGGAGGACCTCGACCCGCGCGGCGTCGGAGCCCGCCACCTCGAGCATGTCGATCATCACGCGGGCGACCTTTTGCTTGAACCCGTCGAGCAGGAACTTGTTGGCGCAGATGTACACGTCGATGTTGAGCTCGTATGTCATGAGCCACGTGCGCATGTCCTGGCCCTGGATCCGGGCCGGGTCCTTGTCCGCGGCCGGGGGCGGCGGCGTCATGTTTTGCACCATAGATAGGGGGTCGGCCCCCGGGCGAGGCTGGTTGCGGCGAGGTCTCTGGCCGGGGATATCAGCAGGCATGAACGCTGCAGGCTGTTGACCCCCCAGAGGGAGCATGCCAAGCGGGTTTCCGCCCATCTGGAACCCGCAAGAGATGCAAGGGGGCTCATAGCACTGCGGACAAGTACAATCTGGCCGGTGCTCGCCCGGGTGCTTCTGACCCGGGCGCTCGTCTTCGCTCTGGACCCGACCCTGGGCCCGGGCTTGACGCCGCCGAATGCCGTCGGTGCCGTCGGTGTCATCACCACCGTCGTCGGTGAAGACATCCGAGTCCATGTCCATGCTCATAAAGTTTCCATATGCCGGGCCTTTGCCCTTGCCGTTGTCCTTCCCCTTCCCCTTTCCCTTGCCCATGCCCATGCCCTTGCCCATGCTCTTGTTCTCTTCAGAGGTGAGCGCACTGGACAGAGGCTTGGTCGGGACATATCTCTCTTCGTAGAGGTAGGCGACGAGGAAGTGGAAGATGGCTGGGTCCTCCTCAGGAAAGTCAAGTGACTGGGCTGCCGCCTCTGCAAAGTTTCCGCAGAGTGCCCTCTCAAACCATGCAGACTTGAGGAGAACATTTTTGTGAACCTAGCAAATGTGAGTAAAGGCATTGCTCTTATTGAAGCACAGATTCTGTGGCTCTGTGTGTTGTGTGTGTGTGTGAGGAAGAGAGAGAGAGAGAGAGAGAGAGAGAGAGAGAGAGAGGTGTTCGGAAGCTGAAGACACACCTGGAAGACCTCCTGATGAGGTGCAGTACCGACACGAACGGGGATGATCGGGGAGCTGAATCGCCTGCAGCAAGTTGTCAGTCCAGAACTTCCCAAGCACATAGGAACTATATTTCGTCGTGCGAGAAAACAGTGGCGACTGTGGATTTTTTATTTATTTAAAAAAAACACATAAAAAGGTCAAAAAAAACAAAAAACTAACCCATCGTGAGTAGTGAGCCACAAGTCCTCCTGATAGTCCAAGGCGTCCTCCTCATCAAGTCCTTTCGGCATCTTTTTCAGCACCCTGATGTCCGGCGCGTTTGAAGGAGCCTGCATGGCCTCGAACAGGGTGAACTTCCTGCTGTTGTTGTTGTTGTTGTTGTTATTGTTATTGTTATTGTTATTGTTGTTGTTGTTGCTGTTGTTATTGTTGTTCCTCCGCGAAGACCCCTCCCCGTTTCTTGGGGGCGGGAACGTAATGTTCCACGTCTGCAATGAATCCATACTTTTTGTCGAAATTCAGGACGACCAACCAATGAAGCGAACAAGTAAACTCGATGAGCCAGATGCTCGAAAACCTGGAGGGAGGGAGAGAGGGGGGGGGGGGAGAGAGAGAGAGGAAAGGGTTTTCTTCCCGAGAAAGAGGAGAGAGAGAGAGAGAAGGGGGAAGGAATAAATTGAAAAGGCAGCAGGACCAACACTGCAGGCTTTGCGGACGAGCGGCACACGGCGAAGAGCGAGCGGTATGATACGGACGCAGGAAAAAGTAAAGAAAGAGGCAAAAGGTCCCACACGCACGTTTCAGGATAGGCTGCGCAATTCTTTTTAGAGTACAAGCGGGAACGAGCAGCGGCAGGAGGGTGTTGGCAGAGGGCAGCTAGCCAGCCAGCCAGCCACACCGACCATCTGGCCGAATGACATGCACGTATACGAAGCGTGTGACGGTATGGCGAGCGGCTCGTGTGTAACCTTAGGGGCGCTGTTCACCTGTCATGTTCGAGAGAGTGCTTGCTTCTAGGAAAGAAGACCTAGTACAAGACGCAGGAGGATAGGGTCGTGGCAACCTGAGCTGGGAAATACAGTATGGCCCTAGGGGGGCGGGCAGGGGCGAACGATGATGATGATGATGATGATGATGATGATGATGACGATTGCTTCTGCTCTCATAGCCAAACGCTGTTGTTTATCTGACACAAAAACATGCAGCGGGGAGCCGCCGCCGCCAGGTTCGCAAGGTCCTTGCTCTTTTTGCAAAAAGCCCATGGCGACCCAACCGCCCGCTTTCAAAAATTAAAAAAAAAAAAACCACCAAAAAACCACTGCGTTGCAGTGACAAAAGCAATGTGATTGCACTAGAAAAATCAATAAGCAAGGTATGGATGCATCAAACCTGCATCGATAGTGCAAGCACTGCCAAGGATTCGAAGCGTAGCAACGCAGCAGCTTTTGCCAGGGTTTTGATTAAGTATGCTGCTGTGCAACATTGGGCTGCTGCCCGGAGTGAGTTGAGGCTGCGGCGCTGTGGTTGGGCGTTAACAACTTGATGTTGCTTATTTTAGTGTTGGGTATTCATTCGCGCGCGCGATAACTTGTGAGCTTTGCCATCCCCATGCATCTATTTGCATGAGGCAAAATGATCTGCAATGCCTTGACGGAGCATTTGGGGGAGGAGGGCGTGAGAGTGTGGCCAGGTTCAAGTGTACTGGCAGCTCTGGGGAAGAACCGAGTGAACAGCAGAGTGTCTCGGCTGAACCAGAGGGAGGGTGGTATTATGGTCGCCTCTTCGCTCATTGCTGGGAATTTTGGTGGGTTGCAGCCGAGATGCAGCAGCGGCAGAGGCAGGGGGGCAATATTGGACGACACCTCAGGTCAGTGGCTGATGGCGAAACACAAGGCTTGCTCCGCTGCGGGTTGCTGCAGGACACGAGACCACACCATCGGGAGTCAGACTTTTTGTGTGCTTTCCCCCCTCTCTTAGCAGCAGGTTGACCGGGACGGAAGAGCTGTATGAAGACCACCCGTTGCGGTCCACGATGGAACACAACAGCTTGCCGATGACTCCGATCCGCTTTGGTAAAAAAGACCTGAGCGGGGGCTGTTGGCCTAAATTCTTACGATCATTCCTCGTCGATATCATGTTGCAGCTCGATTTCTGGCCCAAACGTACATTAGCTCTTTTTTTTTCTTTTTCTTCTCCTCCTTCATTTTTTTCCCGATCATCCTTGTAGTAGGCCCAGGTCAACAACTTACGCCAAAGCTTGTTTGCAGAGTCTGCAATGACATTCGCCTTGATCAGCAGCTTCTCCTTGTACTTTTCCTCGTCCTTGGCCTCGAGGCGCAGCTCGTTGGGCTGTGCCTGCATCAGTATCGGAACCAGCTCCTGAGGATCCGCGTTGGCGACCGCTGCCACACTCCGCAGCCCGTTATCCCAAAAGACCCGCGCGGTCCTGCTCTTGACAAACGTGATCCTGGCCAGCTCCAGCAGGTCCGACTTGGCGCCGGCCTTGAGCCTGTCCGAAAAGTGGTCCAGCGCGGCGGCCATGACACCCCAGCCCATCTGCTCACAGAATTTGATCATGCCAGCGGCAAAGCCCTGGCAGGTCTGCGCCAGCGTCTGCACCGTGCCGCGCGGCACTTCGTACTTCTGCGCCACCCGGTGCACGGGCATCTCGTTACAGATATCACGGAGCTGTAGGGCGAGGTAGAAGCGGTGGTAGACACGGACGAGTTCCTTCTCCGGGGCTGTGGAGGTCTTCATCGTGCCTCCACGCGACATCCTGATGATCTCAGTGGGCTTGAGCCCCAGAAAGCCGAGAACCCGCATGCCGCTCTCGTCAAGACCTTCCATCTCGTTGGCAAATACCTTCCAGTTGATGGTGACCGACATGTTCTGGACGGGTGTGAACGTGTAGAGGATATGCATCTCACCGTCCATCACAAATGCCCGAAGCGCCTTCTTCAGCTCCTCGTAGACAAAGATGCCGTCGTCTGGGTCGAGCGATGAGGCCACGATGGCCTTGCCCAGCTGCGTTGCTTCGAAGTTGGGGAACTGATCGATGGCGATGAAGCCTCTTGACTGTAGGTCCGAGAGGCTGGTCTTGACGAGGTCGTGAATCTTCTCGGCCTCGGTGGAGTGGTAGAGCAGTGTCCTCCGGATGTAATCGTCGAGTGACTCCTGGCTGGTGGCAAGCCGTACGGCAACGGCCTCGAGCAGCGCTCTCTGTATGCGCTGCTTGTCGGTGCTGAGGGAGCTTGCCACCTGAGGCAGATCTGTCCGCATCAGCTCTTCGACATCTTCGAGGTCCTTCTGTCGACAGCAGAGATATGTCTCCCCAATCTCGTCCTTGCCTTTCCGACCAGCTCGCCCCCTCATCTGGCGCAGCAGGGCGGGTCCCACGAGATCGCGACCCACGCGGGCATTGTGCAGGATCACACGCCTCGCCGGCAGGTTGATGCCCGCTGCCAGGGAGCAGGTGGCCACACATACTTTGATCATCCCACAGTCGTATGCATTTGCAATCAGGTCCCGCTCCTCAATAGTGAGCCCGGCGTGATGGAAAGCGACTCCTCTTGGTATTGTCTGCTCGAGTGTCGCATCTAGGCCACCCGGCAGACTCCGAAGATCTCCTAGCAGGTCTGCCCGCCTCTCCTGCGCATCTACGTTCATCTCACGCAAAAGAGGCATGGCGCGACTGATGATCAGCGCATCGAACTCGCAGCCAGCGCGGCTGCCCGCAAACACCAGCACCCCATAGCCAGCGCGAGCTGTCTCGCACGCCAGCGCAACGACCGAGTTCAGCACAGGATCCTGTAACTCTTTTGCAGCAGATGGGGTGATGGTGCCCAGGGCATCCGACCTTGTCTGCAGACCTTGGTTCCCAGGTGCTTGTGTTGCCGCCCTGATGGAGCCGCTCGTCGTCTCCGCTGCATAGACGTTGCCATCGTAGACTAAATGCTCTTCAATCGGCACAGGCCGGTAGGCGGTTTCGTAGAAATGCGCATGGAGCCAGGCCGCAAGAAGCTTGATGTTTGTGAGTGTGGCACTCATGCCAATGATCTGCACGGCATCGTCCAGAGCAAGGAGCTTCGTCGCCATGAGCTCAAGCAGGTAGCCGCGGTGGTCGTCGTCGATCATGTGGAGCTCATCGAGCACGATCACCTTGAGCTGAGCAAAGGAACCATCATCAATCGCGCCGTTGACAAGTGCGTTCGCCTTCTCCATGGTGCACACACCAATGTCAAAATCGGCCCACGTCTGCTTGATCTTGCTTCCGCCGAAGAAGCCAACCACCCTGACGGCGTCCTCGTCTGCACGCTTCCTCCAAAGCCTGCGCCCTGAGCCCTCGATCGGCCCGGTAATGGCCTCCCTCGAGATACCGCCGACCACGTTCCTCAGCCAACGGACCTTCTCCTGGACAAGGGCGACATAGGGCAGGACCAGCAAGGCTTTGGCGTGCCTGTCTTGGAGCACCCTCTTGACCATCAGGACGTCTGCAACAAGGGATTTGCCGCCGCCGGTCGGTGCACTATAGACGAGGTTCCTCCTGCCCTGGAGGAGGCCTGGCTGCAGGAGACATTGCTTCTGCCAGGGGTATATGCTTTTGATGCCGAGCGATTCGAGGTTGGCCACCAGCGGTGCCGGGAGCCTATAGGTGGGATGAGACAACCTTAGCTGCGCATCATGGGCTGGCGTCGGGGTGGAGGGGAACTGTTTCCTCTGCGAGTACTCGGACAGGCCATTCACGGTGCCGGCCCGTGTCGCCGCAGATGGATGTCTCGTGATCTCGCTGGCCACCAGGCTAGGCAGTGCCGAGGTGACAGATGCAGCGGTCCGAAAGGAGGCAACTCTCTTCGCAGCCCGATGCTCATCGCCGGCTGCTGCATTTGGGACCCCGACCTGACGCTTCTGTCCCCCTACGGCGGTGGTGACCTGGTACGTGGTTTCGTGTTCATGTGCAGCCTGCACGCTCGTTTTATGCCAGATGACAGTGTTTCCAGCCATTCTTGAGCCCGTCTGGGCTGCCAACGGAGCGAATCGAAACCAGGAGCACGAGTTTGGAAACAAGGCACGTTCATCTTTTCAGGTCAGTGTCACATGCTCAGCAGGACCAGAGAGCGTGGCCAAGGAGGGAACTGTGGTCAAAAGGACTGGGCTATGACCGACCCAAGAGGTTGGAGAGAAAGAAAAGAAAGAAAAGGAAGAGAAGAAAGAGAAAAAAAGAGAAAAAACGACCCAAGAAACGAGAGTGAATGGTATCAGCAGTCTCGAGATAAGAAGCTAAAGACAAAAAGCAAATGCCTCTTCTTCTTTGCCCTGGTTGGCGCAGGTCTTTTGAAGCTGTCCAGAAGTCACCAGGCAACCAGAGGTTTTCCCACAGGTAATCGGGGAGTTGACGCTTCTAGGCTAGTCTGCCTTAGGTAAGCAGCAACGGCGAACGCCCGGATCATTGCCGCGATGGGAGAGCCCTAAGCTTGGAAGGTCCCTGCATTTAGGCAGCTGATTACTGGTTAGGAGCTGTTAGACCCATCCAGACCCCTGCAGAAAGAGAAACCACCTCGTCCAATTCGTTGCAGGACCAGACCGGGGCGGGTGGACCCCTCCCTTTCCCGCAGTTCCCTACTCTGGCCATAGTAATGTGCACTTTAAAAAAAATAAAATAAAAAATGTACCAATGTACTACATACAGTATTACTATGTAGACCCCGAGCGTCATGGTCAAGGAATCCGCGTCACCCCCCGTCCATGGGCCAACTTGATGCGGCAGACTCGGTGCACTCCATATTGTCCCAAGCTCAATACTCTCTCACCTGATCTAGTGATGTTGGAGCGTCTTGGGTTCTTCAGGTCTCCCATCCCCTGCACTGTGTTTTCTCTCTCTCTCTTCCCTTTCTTCCCTTTCTTCCCCTGTCAGTCTTCCCTCTTTTCTATACACACACACACAGTGATGCTATGCTGTCGCGCAGGACCGGCAAAGTTGGGCGACAAGGCTCTCCCCCCTCCCCCGAGGAGGTCGTAGGTGCTCGCAACAGTGCTAAGATGCCCCCCCGCCTGGCTCATACTATGCCCGGCCTCCCAAGCCCTGTTCCTATCCATCCTATAGCGCCTGAACGATTGCCAATGAATCCCGCGTGCCGTGGCGATGGGGGATTTTGCCAGATGTCGCTGACTCTTTTAGCGCCTCCTTCAAGCCTCTCTCTCTCTCTTGGGCTGTGCAAAAGAAAAGAAGAAGAAGAAAAACCCCCTCCATCGAAGGTTCTACGAATTCCCATAGAATTTGGCGGCCGCTGAAATTGTTTCGTCGAGAACGTCCTAATATCCGTAGCCAGTCGTAGTCCCTTTTGGACAGCAACGTTCGTTCTGTGAGGTCTTGTATCCCCTCACTTTGTTTTTTTTTCCTTTCTTTCTTTTTTTTCTTTTTTTTCTTTTTTTGTTAGGCGGCGGGATTCGGAGAGTATCATACAGTTTTGTGCTTTGGGTCATGATACAATCTGCTGTCAACTGTGGGCTGATTGGTGTCCTGTCCGACAAGTCGGGACCCCGCTCCCCTGTGCGCGACATCCCCCTCCCCCTCCAGCGGTCCAGTGCTCCGTGGCATGATGGGACGGATATTCTTCGTCTGCCACGCATGGTACTTTGATGTGGCCTGTCTCCTTGTTCCATGACGCCACTTGATTTTTTTTTTTTTAATTTTTAATTTTTGGTCTACTACTCATCATCCCCTTTGTCCGGGTCCTCGAGCCATGAGAACAAACCAGGTTGCAGCAAGCATATCGAGTCTACATTTCTATCGCTCCGTCTTGTATGCCATGCCCCTGGCCTTGTCGACCACTGGGTCTCTCGAAAAAGGCAAGAAACCTCATCCAGACCCCATCTGTGCGCGAGGGAAACCTAGGCGGCCTGGGGCCTCTAGTCATTTTCGAGAGGTCGACTGTGACGCTGCCAGCCAATGAAAGGCTGATTGTTTTGAGAAATTCGGTGCACCATTGGTGTTGTGCAACACTACCCCGGCACCGGTCACCCAACCCCTTCCCCCCCCCCAAATCTTCTCTCTCTCCCCGCCCCCAAAGCAGCATAGTACTATGTATCTGCTAAGTAGTGGGCTCCCATCAAGAAGGTGTTTTTTAGAGACTGGCTGCCAAGTTCAAGCAGTCTCAGAACAAACAAAAATCGTCAAACACACCAGAGAGAGCTTTGATGCCTCTACCCAATGGTAAAAAGGAGGAGGAGAGAGGGGGAACGGGGAGGAGGAGAAGGAAAACCACGTATGTACCAAGGAGGCGCGGGAAGATGCTGCAGATCGTTTAAGCTGTTAGTGGAAGCCAAAAACGTGGACGATTGCTTATTGTGGCAAATTCATTTGGGCCGCAGCAAGAGAGCGAGCGATTCCCGCCAGGATATGTATGTTTGAACCTGTTTGCCGGTCGGAATCTTCGTGCGAGACTAGTTCTGGATCAGGCCTCTCCGGTCCAGGCCAGATTTCAGATTTCCTGCGTGCCACAGCACCCCCCTCCCCCCCACCCCCCAAGGTAAGAGAGGGAGAGAGAGAGAGAGAGAGGGAAGAGGGCACTTTTGATATTTGGCCGTCTGTGGTTGAAAATGGCTTGTCAGCGGTACCCCTGCCTGGCGCCAAAGCGATGACCAGTGTCGGGTTTGACCTTTGAAACAGCTGGCAGCATGCGGTCTGCCCTGCTCTGCCCAAAAATAATCACGATCCTGCCGAAGAAAAAATGAAGAGGAAAAATCAGCAAAATCAGCAATGAAGATTAGTAGTTGCTGCCCCCTCCCCCCCTTTTCTCTCTCTCTCTCTCTCTCTCTCTCTCTCTCTCTTCCCCCCCCTCGGGGCACGTGGACACCCCCCTCCATACTGGCCATGTCGAACGTGCCAATCTATGGACATATCAAGTGAACTGGGAGGGGCGACGACGACAATGACAGATGGTCAACATATTATTCGGGTCGTCATTGTTGCTTGCATGCAGAAATTCAAGAAGCAAAAGATCAAGTGATGCTGAACGGAGGAGGCTGCGGTTGGGCCAGCCGCCTTGGTCCAAGCGGGCTTGGGAGGTGGTGTGGAGGAAGATACCCTGTCGGTGCCGCCTGTCCGCGTTCGTGCATGGCCGAAGGGAACGACACACTCGCTTACTCGTTTTCCCCTGTCGTCAAAACGTGGCAGCAGAAGGAAGCTCGCTGGGGTAGTGAATCCATCCAGGTGAACAACACCCCCCCCCTCCAAAAAAAACATATAACGACATCTCTTGGCTATATTGCCTCGAAGGAAATCCAACCACGATGCGATTCGGATGCAGCGGTATTAGAAATCAATCACAATAGGCTGTCGGGGCCAGTCAGTAACTACACCGGCTCCGGCGATAATAAAAAAACTGTCGGCGAGGCTCTACATGTCCCGGCGACCACTTGAAACACAACGCCCGCATGCTTGAAATGGGTGAGGATTTATGAATCTCAAGGCAATGTCGAGAGATGCTGAAGTGATTTTGGATTTCCGATGGTGAGGACGACCTCAGCCGCCTCGCAAGATCCCTGATACCAATCCCGGTCGGGGGGAGGGGTCGTCTTGTGCAGGGCCCGCGCGTGCTCCGACAGAGCCAGGCGGGGCTGGTGCTGCTGCTGCTGCTGCTTTTATAGCATCAAGGTTGCAAACTTGTGCTACCTTTTTAATGAGTACTCAAATGACAAAAGCCATGGCGACGTTGTTAGGTGTGAACTATGAAGAGAGAGAACCGAGCCCGTTCGTCTCGGTAGTGTGGCGCGGGTGACGGGACTGGCGAGGAGGAGGAGGGCGGGCAGTTCCATCCGACGGCCCATTTCTTAGCCGATTCCTCTGCGACCAAGTCGATGGCAGAGCAAGAGGCTAGACGTCAGTGCATCCCGAATCGTGCTCGAGTCAAGTAAGAAGGCTTGGGAAGCACAGGATGGATGATGTCCAGCTGCGTTCGGCCAGTTAGAAGCACCAGGGGCATACCTCTCTGTCTCTCTCTCTCTCTCTCTTCTTGACGGCACTGATCCTCATTCCAAACTGGTCATTCCAGCCGCCGAGATAAGCCGGGGGGGGGCGGGTTTTCTTTCGGTTTTCTTTCGGTTTTCTTTCGTTCTTTCTTTTTTTTTCTTTCTTTTTTTTCTTTTTATTTATTTATTTTTATTTTAATCTGTAGTCGTCGTCGTAAAAAAAAAAAAATAATAAAACGAAGAAGAGGAAAAAGAAGAAGAAAAAAAAAGGGGGGGGACAGTGAGCATAGACAAACCCGACACGACGGGGCACGTTGAAATAGGAGAGGAAGGCCTTTTGGGTGGGTTTGAAGATCACGGGAGTTGTGGGCTTTTGAGGCGTGGCCCTTTCGACCCTTTTTTAGTGCTTCAGGATCCACCTGGTAGGGTAGATTTCATGCATCGCGGCCGCGCTGCTGGTGGTTTTGCAGCGACCCTGGCCGCTGGGCTTAGGATGATTAGGGAGGATGGCGAGATCGCCGAATGTGGCAGCCACCATTACCGCGACTTCAACCCATGGAATGCGCAGCCATTCTTCCTCTTTCTTCTTCCTGTTCTTCTCAGCACAAGATTCCTCGCCGGCAAACATGAGAAAACATGGGCCTCATTTGCGCCATCCCCCGACAACAACAACAACAACAACAACAATACCACCACGAGTAACGGTTACGCAAGCGCATACAGTATTCCGTCGTCACCTTCTTCACGGCATAGCCGGGTATCATGCACTTAGGTTGATGACTGGCACCGGTCAGAGAATTCGTACACGAGCTGATGGCATTTGGGAAAGGGCAAGGAGAGAAGGGAAGAGAAGGAGGGGGGGGGGCGCAAGAGCGCGTGTGTGTGATGGCAGGTCGTCACAAGGCGGCAGGATGACAGGCGCGAGAGGTGAGGTGATGACATGTACAATTGGGCGCAGGGCGATATCCAGCAAATGAGAGGTGGGCGGAGGAAAAACGATCTTTTCAGGAACATGAACCTTCCTGGGCCCTAAGTACCTAACCTAGTCGCACACCTACCAGATGCAGCAGACACGCAAGAGGAGGCGACAACAACTCTCGGCTGCTTGGCTTGGTCGAACGTGAGGGAGGATGCCGAAGCTGCCTGGGCGTGGGTGGTCCCACATTGGGGAGGGAAGAGGAGGGGGGGGGCCAATGTAGAGGACAGGTTGCGGGTACATGAGATAGTACGTACCAAAGAACTTCTGCTGCGAGGGGGTGTGCCGCGCTCTTTCGCTGCACACACCTTTCAAGATCTTTCCGCATGTTCCAGCCAACTGGGCGTGCCGGGGTGGGAGCCCCAACACAACCCTGCTCAGGTGCCACATCCAAAGTGCGAGGACAGTGTTCCTTCCTCCACAACCCCCATCAACCTCTGCCACCCACGCCTGCCTCAAGCCCTTAGGCCCGATCATCAATCTGGGAAAGAACAACCACCCAGAATTGACTCACACGGTTCACAGCTCACCAAGGACTTTATGTAACCTCCTCACATGACGAGGAAGTTTCCCTGGAGCGCTGCTTGTGCCGGGGTATTGGAGTCATCAGGTGTATGCAGTACTTTGGGGTACTCATGTGTCCCAGATCTGTGGGGTCGCCCATCTTGCCTTGTATTTGCTGAAGGGGGAGAGACTGGAAGTTTCTGGTCTGTGTGGGACACCGCAGCCAGTGTGACCTCTTTTTCCTTCGGCCTCGCATCCTCTCCGGGAATCCTCACGCCGCCAGACATACATTGTTGCATTCATTCGAATCACATAGGCCCCTGAGGGGGGTGTACGGCCAAAACGGAAAGAACAAAGAATCAGCCAGGCATGATGATCTTGAGCGACCTGCAATCTGGGAACCCATCTCTCGCGCCTTACTCCCGGGGGTGTATCCTCAGATCATCCTCCCCGGACGGCAGGCGGCTTTCTCTGAAGCCCTCCCGCGTGGCATAGTCTGGGTATGGGTAGACTACCCTGCCATTCAATCAACAACACCATCCCCTTTTCCTATGTAGTCGCAAATGATCTTAGATGTTATGCATCTTTCTCGGGATCCACATAGATGATTCTGATTCCGTCATTGCGGATGATAGTTGTCAGGAAAAGAATTTGATATGAAAGGGGGGGGGGGAGGGCGGGCATTTCAAGGCGTGTCGTCCTTTTTCAGGGCTCGGCAGAAAGCCCACGTTAGGTTGGGGGGGAAGGGGGGGGGAAGGGCATGGGGACAAGGTCTTGGGTACTTGGGGAGACATGAGGTGCAAAGTCAGGCCCCCTGTCCACTGTCTGCTGGGGTAGCCTTTGTGCAGAGGCAGCGTATGGCTTGGCTTGAGCATGTCACCCATGTCAGTCAGATCCACCGCGACGTCTCCATCCCATCTCTCTCTCTCTCTCTCTCTCTTTTTCTTTCTTTTCTTTCTTGCCCTTCCCTGGTCTCTTGTCTGTCTCTGGTCTTTCGCCTTTTCGGCCGGTTCGTGACATGTTTTGATCTATAGCGTCCGCTCCCATCCCACTTCCTCCCCCCCCTTCTCTCCCCCCGACGAAGGTTTTCTTTCCCTCTTCTTCCCCCCCCCCTCTCCCCTTCCTTTCATTTTCTTCTTCTCGTCTTCCCCATGCAGGAAGTAGCCAACATATACCTCCTACAGCTTGTACGTGGTATTATCATAGTAGTAGATTCGGCCCCGGTCCTCACTCTGCTTTCCTCCCCCAAATATATCAGATATTGGTTAGAGGGAGAGGGAGGCGGACTTGTTAAGCAGTGCGCATGTGCCTTGATGTATGGTATAGACTACTTAGATCACTATATGCGTGTAGATTACTAGGGGAGGGGGGGGGGGAGGTGAAAAACTGGCAGTCACTGCGCACGGTGGGTTTGCTGTGCTGCCCCGGCTGGGCTGGGCTTCTTGGGCCTTGGGCCCTGGTCGTCCATCTGCATCATCTCACATTTCGACCCTCCTTCCTCGCACCTCCCGCTGCCGCCCTCTTTTTTCGACCTTAGCCACGGTCTGCGGCTGCATCTCACACTTACTATGTACTAACGGCTAACCAACCTTACCCTGCCTTGCCTCGCCTTTACCTCGCCTTCGCCTTTTACCTCAATTTTTTTTTAATTTCTGGACCAGAATACGGCGGGACTCATTCGACACGTCCTGTGTCTACCTACCTTACCTAATCCATACTGGTCTAAACCACAATCCACACCCCCCCCCCATGCCTGCCTTGCCCTTTTCATCTCTTCCCCATTCCCACCCTATATCGTTCTTCCTCAATAACCTTCCCTCGCCGTCCTCACCGTCGCCCATACACAATCTCACCCGTCTTCTCTTTTTAAAAGTTTCCCTCTCTCCATCCCGCTGCCTAGAGGTTTCCCCCCTCCCCCAACACTCCTGCCCTACGAAACTCGTTTTGTCCATCATCTTGCCAGGTTCACCTATATCCTGTCCCTGATTTCCTAATTTCCTCTTGTGGCCTCCTCCCGTGCCGTCCATCTTTTTTTTTTTTTCGCGGCGCCGACCACAACTGCACAGGGTCGGCGCCTTGCTTTCGTTTTTCTTCCTACACTCTGTCTCTCCCCCCCCCTCCCCTCCATCCCTTCCCCTTCTCTTACCCCCCCCTACCACCCCAAAGGACCACGGCGTCCGCCGTCCGCAGTCCGCAGTCACACACACGCCATGGCTCCTAAATCTCAACCAGCCGCTGTTAGCAGCAGCACAGACAGCCCGTCTCTTCCTCCACTCACTACTGCTGCCTCCTCCAAGGACATATCTCAGACATCCACCCCGAACCTGCAACCCAGAAATTCATCCCCATCCTCCACCAACGGCCTGCCAGCGAACAGGGCCGTCGTCGACACGATGGCGCCTGGCAGAGGTGCCGCCACGTCGCAGCCCATGGCCAAGTCATTGTCGTCTTCTTCCCTCTCGAACCCGCCAGAAGCCAAGGACGGCGCTGGTACTAGTCCATCGCCGTACGGCACCCGTTCGCGCAACAGGACGGGCAGAGCTCGGCCCAACTACGCCGAGGACAAGGACCTCGAGACGATGGATTTCGAAATGTATCCCGAGCGCAGGGACGACGGCGACCCAAAGAAGGGGCAACGCCAGCCAAATTCGTCCAGTGGGTCGAATGACGCAGCGCCGCGCCCGACTGCATCGTCAACTCGCAAACCCCTTCCCACCACCGAGAATGTAAAATCTGCCCCCTCCGCCAAGGAGCCCCAGCAGCAGCACCAGCACCAGCACCAGCAACAGCACAACCACAACAACAACAGCAACAACAGCAACAACAGCAACAACAACCACCACGACCACCACGACCATCATGCTACCGCTGCTGCGACGCCCTCCTCCTCATCTACTGCACACCCTGCCACTACCACGCAGCCGGCCTCCAAGAAGCGCAAGGCAGGCACGCAATCCAGCTCTGCCAACGTAAACCACACGCATGGCGGCTCGGCTGCGCACAACAACAAATCTGCATCGTCAAACAGCACCATGCGGAAGGCCCTGGGCCGCGCCACCGGCTATGGAGAAACCAACATGATGAGCTTTGACGATACCAAGGCTCGCCCCAAACATAACACACTGACAGCCGACGATGGCACCGTCTTGGCAGTGAATGGTAAGTCCCTTGTCTCAATTGGTTTTTTTTCTTTCTTTTTTCTCTCTCTTCTCTCCCTCCCCCCCCCCCCAACTCTTCTTCTTTTTTCCCCTCTCCCCCTCCTCCTTCTTCTTCCCCTTTCCCCCTTGTCCTTCACGCTCAAGAACCTCACGGACACACACACACACACACACCATTTCTGCACCCTTTTGAAAACATGAATTTTCGCTGATGCATTCTCACAGATCACGTCTACCTGGTGTGTGAACCACCTGGGGAGCCGTACTACATTGGCCGGATCATGGAATTTCTACACAAGAACAATAATCCATCCAACCCGGTGGACTCAATACGAGTCAACTGGTTCTATCGACCCAAGGACATCGCCCGCAAGACCCAGGACACGCGGCAGTTGTACGCGACGATGCATTCCGACATCAGCCCTCTGAACACGCTGCGCGGCAAATGCACCGTCAAACACAAAGCTGACATCCCCAAACTGGAAGACTACCGCAAGATCCCAGACTGCTTCTGGTGGGACAAGCTGTACGACCGCTACATCTCAAAAAACTACGACGCCATCCCGACGTCACAGATCATCAACGTCCCGGAGCGCGTCAAGAAAGTTCTGGACGAGCGGTGGAAGTTTGTCCTCGTCGAGCAGGGCCGTGGCAAGGAGCTCACAAGTGCTGTGAAGTCCTGCAGGCGATGCAACGGCTTCTGCGCCAGGTACGTATCCAATCATGGTCGGCAGCACCCAGTAATCCTCATCCACCGCCCCCATTTTTTCGCTTCTCAATTTGTCGCATACCCTGTCCTACCCGTCCCTTTTTTTTTCCTTCTTTTTTTTTTTTGTTCTTCTCTCTCCTTCTCTTGCAGTAGTATGTCAGCCCTGAGCCTAGGCTGCGCTGCTGGGCTCTGGCCCGACCCAGTTTCCTGGCCTGGCCTGGCGTAACCAAAGAGAGAGAGAGAGAGAGAGAGAGGGGGGGGGGGGGGGGGGGGGGGGGGGGGGGGGGGGGGGGGGGGGGGGGGGGGGGGGGGGGGGGG
>JACWQW010000128.1:81373-113418 GCA_014849355.1 Cryphonectria radicalis | reverse complement strand
GAGGAGGAGGAGGCGGAGGAGGAGGAGGAGGAGGAGGAGGAGGAGGAGGAGGAGGAGGAGGAGGAGGAGGGCCAGGGCAGGTGCAGGTGGAGGAGAGGGTTGGGATGGAGATTCTGCGGTATGTGCGGGAGCGCAAGGTGCGGACCAAGTGGGAGAGTGAGGTTGAGCTTGTCGAGGAGATTCCCAAGAGTGCCAGTGGGAAGATCCTGCGGCGGGTGCTGCGGGAGAGGCAGAGGAAGGGACCGCATGGTGTGGTGGTGAGGAGCGAGCAGGAGCCGTCGTCCAAGCTGTGAGGTGACGTGACCTTCTTTCTCTCACTACGCAGGACATGAATTATCGCGACAAGTTAACTCTACCTTTCTATATTCCTCCTGATGTCTTCCAGAGATGAGTAGCTTGGCCTGATGACCCCAAGGTATATCCCATCGGAAGTCCAGCCTGCGGATATGAATGCTGCAGGACTTGGACAAGCCCCATTCAAAATGGGACATGATGCATGCAGAGGAAGGGAAAGGAAGCCCTTCTGTGGCGTCTGGCTGTGCTCCCCCCCCCCTCCCCCGTCCCCCTCAGAGACGCACATCGCCCTGTGCAACACTCCATGAGAGAGTCCTTGAGGGCTGAGAATGTTGTGCTTGGGTTGAGGACGGACTTGTATCCTTCATCTACCTGACTCTTGACTTCATTCAGGCTGAATTCAGGTTTTCAATGTAGCCTCGAAACCTGACAAGAGATTCGCCTCGCCCATGCCCTGTGGTGGACCTCAAGGATAGACGACGCGCGTGTGTGTAACCAAATGATCAGCTCCGAATGCGCTGTGGGAAAAACATGGTCTCGTCAATCAGAGACTGGCCTTTCTCTTTTGGTCGGAATCGGGATCCTTTTAATTAACGCACTGTCAAGCACGTCAGAACGTGCTTGACTATAGCAACACCGATGAACGGGAGGACACCAGCCCACACTCCCCGAGACAAACAAGGCAAGATCGTCAGGGGTTGAGGGAAAAGACCAAAACAAGAGGGAAAAGAAAAGAAAGAAAGGGAAAAAACATCGACAAGGAGGAGGAGGAGGAGGAGGAGGAACACGACCATTCACAATTCTTCCAGCCCACGCATGTCCTCGGCTAATTCTATGCCATCTTCTTCCAACTAGATAGAACACTCTTCTATCACGAATAGGAAATTTATATTCCTGCCTCCGTTTTTCCCGCACATTTGCCCACACGTTCCAATCCCCCCCCTCCTCCCCCTTTGGCAGAAGCCAAGGCCGATCCATCTACTTTTACTAGTACTGATGCTCCCATTTCCGTAAGGTGTCTGTCGCTGGAAGCACTGGCGCCGAGAGACCAGGGGAGCCCCCCTGGATGATTCATATGTACCGGTTAATTTTTTTTTTTTTTGTTTTCCTTCAAGGATCCTTATTTTCTAAACAGACAGAACCCCTCTCCCTCCCCCCTCCCCAACAATGGTTCTCGACAAGGCAGTTGATTGTGCCTGGTTTGGTGTTGAACACTGTAATAATCGTCGGCCCATGTTCCCGTCTTGCCCTGCTGGTGTTGCTTTGGCTTGGCTCGGCATTTCAGTGGTGGAGCGTTCAGGGGGAAACACCCGCTACGGGATGAACCACCCCCTGGCCCCTGTGCCCTGTACCCCCTGTAGTGCCCCCCGTGCCCCCCCCCCAACGTGTATGTACCGCTCTCTCTCTCTCTCTCTCTCTCTCTCTCTCTCTCTCTCTCTCTCTCTCTCTCGCCACAGCACCCATGTGTCCAACCTTATTTTACATACCCTCAGACTGCGGCTCCAATCGAAGAACCCCCCTCCCAAATGTTTTTATATTGACGTTTGCTTTTTCGTTTTTCCTTTCCTTTCCTTTCGTTTCCTTGCACACGCTAAGTACCGCACCATCTGCAAAGTACCATCCACCACGTCCTTCCCACCGGTGACGGACGGATAGGCAGGCCTCCTTTGTCGATCCCTCTTTTCTCTCTTTTTTCTTTCTTCCCTTTCTTCTTTTTCTTCCTGACACGGTGCTACGTCTCAACTTTAGCCCTCTTAGTCTATCTTGGCCGCGCGTACCGGATTCAGCAGGAGATGAGCTGAAGAGGGAGAGGGGGGCAGCCAGCCGTGACTTTTCTCTCTCTCTCTCTCCTCTTCTCAGCCGGCGAGAGGAACAAAGATGTTTCAGCTACAAAAAATGGCCAAGTGTTAATGGAGGAGAATAAATTCTCCATCCCTCATGCTTCAAAAGACACTCATTTCGATCTTGATATCACAACTCTCAAAAAGTGATGAAGGAGAAAGCGTATGAGTGCGTGTGCGTGCGTGCGTGCGTGTGTCTCTGGACGACTTGATATGAGTAGACCATAGAAGCCACACGACGCAAGCCCAGACAGAGAGTTACTTTTTTCACAAAAATCTCGCATAAATTGTGCCATCTACAGTCTACCTTGCGAGTACAATATATCTGAAAGTCCATCGCCACGTGACTCACCTGTCTACAGCTGAACTTCCTCTCCCCCCCCTTCCCCCCAAAATCATCACCTTGTCACCACTCTGGAAGCACATGGCGTGACGCGGCCCAGCTTCTCTATCTGAGATGGAAAGGAAAAGTGCCATGGTTGTCTTCCTGAAATCTACGCGCCGAAACTCCGTCGTGAGCTGCTCCGCCAAGGTTCTTGGCTCTGTAGAGAAAAGTCGGAACAATCAACATACATTCTCCTCCCCCCCTCCTCCCCTGCCACGTTGCCTGCGTCAAAACTGCGGGAGGAAAATGATCGTCAGGTCCGCCCCCCCCCCTTCCGTTACTCCATATCCCTCTCTCTAGCCACGCATAAGATGATAAAATGGGGGGGGGGGGTGTTTATCTGACCTTGATTTCCATATTGTTATGCTAAAAGTTATCAAATCGAATTAAAAGATCTACAAGATATCCTCCCTTAGCACTGGAACATGAATTCTACCATAGCTGCAGATATGACGATCTTGGTCTATATCATCAACTTTGCATCGACCATGAAGGACCCCCCAACAGCCGCAGCGAAGAGGATAAACAAGGCTAGCTCAGCACGGTGGAGAAGAGTGTTCCGCCTTGGTTTTTTTTCCTCTTATTTTTCTGGGGTTGTTTTTTTTGTTTTAGTAGGACGGAGATATCTATTCCTGGGGAATGTTTTCCTCCGACGGGCATCTTTCTCCTCGGTGGATGGGACGTGACTAAATTGTCTTTAATCTCCTCGACTGGTCCAGAGTGCGGTATCGGTGATGGTGTAACACAGAAAATGAGAGGGGCAAGATGCCATGAGAGAAAGAAAGAGAGAGAAAAACAAGAGACAGAGAAAGAGAGAGAGAGAGAGAAAGTCACAACGTGGTGGTGTGCAAAGCTTGGTCTGGCCTGGTCTGGTCGTCACAACCTTGGTAGATGGTAACGTAGATAGATAAGTTGGCCACCTTTTTCCAGACGGATGAAGGTGGCCGGTCTGGGAGGTGACCTCTTCCCCCCTTCCCTCCACTCTGGCTCCGTTGTGTATAAATTGCTCTCGCTGTCCCTTCCCCCCTCCCCTCTGACCAAAAGAGTCTTTGCTGCTTTCATCCAGACTCTCTTCCCTGCCTCTTTGTCTCGTATCTCTCTCTCTCTCGCGGGTGCCTGACAACCGCTGGTGTATCGTCATCCATCGTTCATTTCTGCAAGCCAGACAACACTCACTCACTCCTCCTCCTCCTTGTTGTGTATCTAACAACTTCGAGACACACACCCCATTTTCGAACACAACCCATCAGACCTTTTTTGAACCAACCAACTAAAGAAAGAAAAAAAACCCCCACAACACACATCTATCTCCCTTCAAGATGCAGTTCAACCTCTTCGCCGTCCTCCTCACCGCCACCACCGCCCTCGCGGCCCCTCATCTCGGCAACCGCCAGTTCCCAACCTCGGGCCTCCCCTTCCCCTCCGGCCTGCCCACGCCCACCGGGCCCTTCCCAACAGGTCCCTTCCCTACAGGTCCCTTCCCCACGGGTCCCTTCCCCACGGGCCCCTTCCCCACCGGGCCTTTCCCCAGCGGCGGCGCCGTCCCCCCCGGCGGCCTGGGCCAGCTCCCGCGCGACAACGCCATGGAGCCTCGCGGTGCCGCCAAGCCGTCTGGTCATCACCATACGTCCGGTTATCACCATCATACGTCTGGAGGCCCCAAGCCTACTGGTGCTCCTGCTGCTGGCATCTAGTAAAGTGAAAGTGAGCTTGGGAAAGGTTGGAAGGGAAGGGAAGAAGAATCATGAGGGGAAAAAAGAGAAGAAGGGAAAGGGGGGGGGTAGCTGTGCGACTTGATGGCCTGCTGCTTCAAAGTTCCGTGGTGCTTTTTTTTTTTCCTTCTTCTGAAAAAGAAAAATGATACAGACATGGTTTTTTTTTTTTCTCTTTTGGAAATGTTCGAAAATAACTTTCTCTTCTCACATATATGAAAAACAAATATCATTGGCTGTTTTTGCACTCGGAGCTGTGAATTCTTCTTCTGCCACATGTGTTATCCTCTTGCTGTCTGTTCTTGTTTGTATTGAGACAATAGTAGTTGTAGTAGAACTTACCTCATCCACCTGAGAAGATTACCGAGTGATCATGATCTATTTACTTGATGTTTTATTTTTTTTTTGTTTTTATTTCCATTTTTAATAAAAGAGATCCTCTGGGGGGGGGGGTTTTTTTCTTCTTCTCTTCCTCCAAGATCCATCCCCCGTGTCTATGCTCTATAATTCCTCGTGAGAGTGCTCGTGCTCTTCTCCCTGTACCTCGACCTTGTCGGGCCTACCGCTGTCCGCATGCAGGTCCACGCCGGCCTTCTTCCTCCACTTCTCCCAGACGGACCAGAACTCGTCCGTCACGGCGCCGTCCATCTGGTCGGGCAGCACGACCACGTACTCGACGTACAGGTTGCCGAACTCGGTGTCGTGGTACACGCTGTCGCCGTCCTGGTGCCACTTGGGCATCCCCTCGCCCTGCACCCTCTCGACGTGGCCCGGCTGGACGACGTGGCCCCTCGGGCGGCCGAGCCTCACGACGTGCCCGTCGAGGTGCGTGAGGTTGCGCTCCCAGTCGCCCATCCAGGCCTCCCGCAGGCTGATGATCTCCTTCCAGAACAGGTCGTCCCCCTTGCGCCGGAAGAACACGCCGTCGACCCGGTCCGGGTTGTCCTGCTCCAGGTCGGGCTCCTTCTCCGTCAGCGTGACGATCAGGTCGCCCGCCTCGTAGTCCGGGCTGGCGTCGGCCTCGTTCTCGTACACCAGCTTGGCGTCGCGCGCGGCGCCCCTCTCGATGTGCAGCGGTACCGTCGTCGCCCGCCGCACGACCCGCTGCCCGCCGCACACGGGACACTTGTGCTTGATGACCTTGCCGCGCCCGCCGCACTGGTCGCACTGCGTCTGGATCTGCTGGAACATGCCCGGCGCCAGCTGGTGTTTGGTGATGCGCACGCCGTGGCCCCCGCAGTGCCCACACGTCTCGACCACCCCGTCCGCCGACCCCGTGCCGTCGCACTCCTCGCAGATCTGCTGCTTCTCCCACTGGAACTCGGTCGCCCGCCCGCTGTAGAAGTCGCGCAGCGACACGCCGATCTTGACCTCCACGTTGGGGCCCTTGCGCACCCCGTGCCCGCCAAAGTGCCCGCCCCCGCCAAAGAACCGGCTGAACAGGTCGAAGGGGTCGTGGTGGTGCTGGCCGCCGCCTTGTTGCCGCTGTTTTAAGCCCTCGTGGCCGTACTGGTCGTAGATCTTGCGCGATTCTGGGTCCGAGAGCGCCTCGTACGCCTCGGACACCTCGACGAATTTCTCCTTGGCCGTATTATCGTTTCTGTATGTATGTGTGTGTGTGTTGAGTTTGGTTAGGTGGTTTCGAGTTTTGCAAAGCAGAATGGGAAGGACATGGAGGAAGACAGGGCGGGGAGGAGCAGCAGCAAACATACGGATTCTTATCAGGGTGGAATTTCTTGGAGAGTTGTCGGTATGCAGATTTGATCTGCTTGTCTGTGGCTTGTCTGTCGATTCCCAGGACCTGTCAGGGAGCGAGAGGTGTCAGTGAATTGTGTACGACAGCAGACACCACTGGAAGAAGTGGTCCCACCTTGTAATAGTCCTCAGCGCAGAGGGCAACTTGGATCAGGACAATCAGGAGCAGCAGGGCTGCTCCCTTCAGGGACAACATTCTGCTGTGGTTCCCTCTTGATGTCGATGTCCTCTTTGGGTGGGGAAAAGAAAACAAAAAAAAAAAGCTGTGGACTAGGAAGGGTGTAGACAGGACATTGGAGGACAGATTTTCTGAAGGAGCGACGAGAGGTGAGGGTATGTTGACTGAAATGTCTTTGTTAAATCGAGGTCGAAGTCAAGGCGAAAGAAGGAAAAAAGAGGTATGCTTGGACGAGTTGCAGCTTTGTTCGGTCGCTAGAAAACACCAGCGTGTTAAAATGCCTGCGCCTGCGTGTAAGTCAAGAGTCATTGACAGGGATCTTGATAAGATAGGCCTTGAGTTGCATCACAGGGAACAAGGGACAAGGGAGAGAGACCCTTTATATAGTGTGTACTGTGTACTGAGTAGCTCTGTTCCCATAGTACTTCCTGGTACGTACTTCTCTATACAGACATCTTTCAATCTAAGGCCTCTCTTTCTAATTCATTCAAGAAAAAACAATAATGGTGAATCTGGTTCCTTCTTCACACATTCACACATGAGCTGCTGTCTGTGGCCTGCAAATGTCACACCTTTTCCCGTTCAATCAGGCTCTGGGCTTGAAGCTACAACACTTGGTGCATGTAGCAGAAACATCAACACACAAGAAGTAATGAATCTCACTTAGGATTGTATATGAATACTTTAGAAAAGTCACTTGGCAAGTTGGGCATCCCATAGGGAAAATATACTCTGTCCATATAGACTTTCAGAATGGGATCTGGCTGGAGGGTATACTTGATACCTAAGTTCCTAAGTTAAGTACTTTTAAGTACTTACTATGTACTGCACCAGCTTTGGCTAGTCGACTGGCTTAGTCACCGCCACCATGTGCCTAGACAAGTACCTTCCAAGGAAACAAATGCTAGTACTCTTTATCAATTAATTCCTGGCTGGCAGACGTCCGTTTTCCTGGCATCGTCAACAAACCGCCCGCCACCATCACCATGGCTTCCAACAAGAGATACGCTTTCATCCCCATGGATGACGAGCCTGCTGAGGCACCCAGGGAGGAGAGTAGGAAGAAGAAGGAGAAGAAGGACAAGGACAAGGATCGACACAAGAGGTCAAAGCACCACCGGAGGCATCGCGACGACGATAGATGGGCTGACGAGTCGCCAGTGGAAGAGGACGAGGATGAGGAGCCCGAGTTCCAAGAGTCGGCTTCCAAGCGCGTCAAGGTCAGCCACCACGATGAGGACCACGCCGAGGACGTCTCGGACGACGACGACGCGCGCGACAGGGAGGAGCGCGACGCCCTCGACAGGCGGCTCCGGGAGAAGGAGAAGGGCGACCCCAGGAGCAGGCGCGACGACCTCGCAAGGTCTCGAGCCGACGAGAAGCGCGACGTCGACGACCTGCGCATACGCTCCCGGCAGACCTACATGCAGAAGCGGGAGACGGAGAAGATCGCGCTGCTGAGGAAACAGGTGGCCGACGAGCTCGAGGAGGAGCGCTCCAACCCGCGCCTCTCCGAGAGGGAGCGCCGCGAGTTCCACAAGAACAGGGAGCTCCTGCGGCTGGCCGAGGAGAGGCTGCGCATCGACGACCACAGGGAGGGCTACTACATGCCCGAGGACTACATCACCCAGAAGGGCAAGATAGACAGGAGGAGGAAGGAGGAGGCCCTGTACAAGAGATATGTCGAGCGGGACGAGTACGGCCAGGAGAAGTTCGTCACGGAGCACGAGGAGTGGGAGAGGGAACAGGCGCAGAAGGCCAAGGCCCAGATCCTCAGGCCCGAGCTGGAGGACGACGGCAGGTACGAGCACCTCTTTGACGAGGAGCAGTACGTCAGGTGGATCCAGGACGCCAAGCTGGCCGGCACCGACCCCAAGCTGACCCAGGAGCAAGCCTACCTCGCGGCCCAGATAGATGCCGCCGAGAAGAAGCAGCTGTCGATCCAGGAGACACGGAAGAGCCTGCCCATCTACGCCTACCGGGACGAATTCCTGGCTGCGCTCAAGGAGTACCAGATCCTCGTCGTGGTCGGAGAGACGGGCAGCGGGAAGACGACCCAGCTGCCCCAGTACCTCCTCGAGGGGGGGTTTGTCAAGGATGAGACCAAGGTTGGGTGCACGCAGCCGCGAAGGGTTGCCGCGATGAGTGTCGCTGCCCGCGTCGCCGAGGAGATGGGGGTCAAGCTGGGCAACGAGGTGGGCTACTCCATCCGGTTCGAGAACAACGTCTCCGACAAGACGGTCCTCGAGTACATGACGGACGGCATGCTGCTGCGGCACTTCATGACGGACCCGCTGCTCAGCGACTTTGCCGCCATCATGATCGACGAGGCTCACGAGCGGAGTGTGAACACTGACATCCTGTTGGCCCTGCTGAAGGACCTGGCGAGAGAACGGCCCGACCTGAAGCTGCTCATCTCCTCGGCCACCATGAACGCGGCCAAGTTCGCAACCTACTTTGACGACGCCCCCATCTTCAACATCCCTGGGCGCAGGTATCCCGTCGACATCTACTACACACCGCAGCCGGAGAGCAACTACGTCGCCGCCATGATCTCGACCGTCTTTCAGATCCACAGCACGCAGGGCCGGGGCGACATCCTGGTCTTCCTCACCGGCCAGGACGAGATCGACTTGGCCGAGCAGCAGATCAGCGACATTGCGAGGAAGCTCGGCAGCCGCATCAAAGAACTGATCATCTGCCCGATCTATGCCAACCTGCCGAGCGAGCTTCAGACCAAGATCTTCGAGCCAACCCCCGAGGGCGCGCGCAAGCTGGTCCTGGCGACGAACATCGCAGAGACATCACTCACGATTGACAATATCGTATATGTCATCGACACGGGCTATGAGAAACAAAACTACTACAACCCGGCGACCCGCATGTCGTCCCTCAACGTAGTGCCGTGCTCCCGGGCTGCCGCCAACCAGAGGAGCGGTCGTGCCGGGCGTGTCGGGCCGGGCAAGTGCTTCCGGCTGTACACCAAGTTCTCGTACATGAACGAGATGGACGAGTCGCCGACGCCAGAGATCCAGCGCACGAACCTGAACAGCGTTGTCCTGCAGCTCAAGTCCCTCGGCATCGAGAAGCTCCTCGACTTCGACTTCATCGACCCACCGCCCACCGAGGCTCTCATCTCGGCCCTCGACAACCTCTACGCCCTGCAGGCCCTCAACCACAAGGGCGAGCTGACGCGCCTCGGCCGGCAGATGGCCGAGTTCCCCACCGCGCCCGAGATCGCCAAAGCAGTCATCGCGTCGGGCAGGGAAGGGGCCGTGGAAGAGGTCCTCAGCATCGTGGCCATGCTGGACGAGGCGGCGGCGCTCTTCTTCCGGCCCAAGGACAAGAAGATCCACGCCGACTCGGCCCGGCGCCGCTTCACCGTCAAGGAGGGCGGCGACCACCTCACCCTCCTCAACATCTGGAACCAGTGGGTGGAGAGCGACTTCTCGCCCATCTGGTCGCGCGAGAACTTCCTGCAGCAGCGGTCGCTAACCCGGGCGCGCGACGTCCGCGAGCAGCTGGCCAAGCTGTGCGACCGCGTCGAGGTGCCGCTGTCGTCGTGCGGCGCCAACAACTTCCGCCCGGTCCAGCGCGCCCTCACCGCCGGCTTCTTCAGCAACGCCACGCGCATGGACAGGCGCGGCGACGGGTACAGGACCCTCAAGAACAACTCGAGCGTCTGGATCCACCCCAGCAGCGTCCTCAAGGAGATCGACCCCCCGCCCAGGACGGTCATCTACCACGAGCTGGTGCAGACCAGCAAGGAGTACATGCGCAGCTGCCTGCCCATCGAGGTCGCCTGGCTGCGGGAGCTGGCGCCGCATTTTTATAAGAAGCACGAGCTGGACGCCATGGAGGAGAAGAAGATGCCCAAGCAGAGGAGATGAGGTGAGGTGAGGTGAGGTGAGATGGGAGATAAAAATTAGTAGTGGCGTTGGTGTGTTTTTTTCTATTTATTTATTTAAATTTTTTTTTTTATATCAAAGTAGTAGTGGTAGTAGTAAGGAAGAAATCTGAGAATGACAAGAGTTGGTACTCTCAATGTTTTGTCTGCTGCTCCTCTTGTTGGGATGATGACGGGTGGTGTATTTTTTCAGGCATTTTTCCTTCCTGTAGTGATTAAACCCTACAACCTTTCTAATGGCTCTCCCTTGTAAGCATTCCCAGAAACAACCACTGCAAAGGAACAGACAAATCAGCTGCGCAAAAGGCATGAGACCTGCAGACCTGCTTCACTCATCCTCAACTTTCTCCCCACCCCCCCCCCCTCTCTGCGGGCGCCCGCCACCCGTGCGTGCACAGAGGAGTCCGAACCACCCCGTTCCCCCCTCTCATGACTCAGAACCAGATGCCCTCTCGTTCTTGTATTCGTGTGTCCTGTTTGCCTGCTTGAGTGGGTTAGTAGGGATGTGTATGTGTGTATGTGTGCATGTGTGCATGCAGCAACCCTGAGGGTTGACACATGAAAATAATGGGAGGTGAACAAGACGCACCCGGTTGACCTTGGCAGCTTGGATGGAGGAGCGAGTCCATCTGATGTGTGGGAAAGGAAAAGATGATTAAGACCGGATAGTTAGTTTGTCTGGCGTTTTTGAATGTCTTTCGAGATCGTGGAGTTTTAAACTGGATTTTTCTCTCTTTCTTTCTTTCTTCTAGGAAACTCTGTAGCAGGTTGTTGTTGTTGTTGTTGTTGTTGTTGTTGTTGCTGTACGAAGGGGGCTTACACGAAAAGAACGGTGGCCATGGTAAAGGCGGCCAGGGGAGCCATGATGGCCTGCAAGAGTGGGTAAGCCAAAAGAGAAAACAGGAAAGTGAAAACTGCTTGTCCTATGAGGGAATGAGTAAATCACTTACCCTTGGATTTAGGTTACCTCTGTGAGGGGCCATGGTGATAATCTGAGTGGTGTGTGTGTGTGTGTGTGTGCTCTTCATGTGGTGGGCTGATGCCGCAAAGGTTGAGGTTGAGAGGAGGGAGTAGAAGGACTGGGTGGGCTTTTGGGGGAATCAGGCGATGCGCAGCGTTGAGAACCCCGAACCCTCACTTTTTGCTGTGTTGAAGACCCCCGCGCGGGAAGAGGATTCAAGAGAGAAAAATATACTTACACTTTATGTTATTTTCTTCTCGTTCTTCTCATTGTAGTGGATTTATTATTGTCTTATCATCAACCCCTTCAAATACTGAATATTCATCCAGCTGCTTTGTTCCACAAGAGAGATCATGGCTCCAGCCGGAACCTGATGATCCCTTTCTCCTGCCATAAACCGTTGGTACTCGGGTACAATCAAAGTTCTGCTCGTCGCCAGCCTTTTATAAAATAAAAAAAAACGCCCACAGATGCGTAAGCCTTGATGACACGTTTCGTTGAAATAAATACATTGGCTCGTATCGTATCCATGGGGTATCTGTAAAACAACAAAACGAGCTACAAATTTGCAATTGCCCCTTTCTCCCTCCCAGTGACGCCTGTCCAGTAGACCACCACATCCATCACCACTTTGGCTCACAGAGGTATTCCACTGCTCCTCGTGTTCCAAGCTTCTCTGATTTCTCTCAACGCACCGTCCACAGAGAAAGAAACAGCTCATGTGCTACCCTCCCCCACAACCTCCTCCTCAATTCTTCGATTCCAGGGTATCCGGCGCATTCTCATTCGTGACGCCGCTCCACGCAGGCCGCCCCTCTACCGAGACCGGTGCCAGGGCGTCCGCCATTGCCTCGTCGTAGCTAGGCGGTGCCTCATCGTAGGACGGAGGCGCGACTCCCTCAAAGGCCCCGACACCTGCCCCGCCACTGCTGTTGCTGGTGCTGCTGCTGGTGCTGGCCCCCACGGCCGGGCCCCCCAGGGTCGAGGCCTGTGCAGCCACCTGGCCCGGCTGCAGCTGGGGCGGATAGAGCGGGTCGTTTTGTTGTCGCCGGGGCGGCAGCGAGGGGCTCGACGCCGACGACGCAGCCGCGTTCGGTCGCGGCGATGGTCTCGAGGTCTGTGCTGCCTGTGACGACATGCGTGTCTGCTGCCTGCGGTTCGTCATGGCGGCCTTTGCCAGTCCCGCGGGCGGCTTCAGGCCCGAGTAGACCTGCACTCCGCTGAACTGCAACGGCAGGAAGAGCGTTTGGGTCAGATCGGGCACAGCGTGGTTTTTACCCTTTGCTTTGCCCTTCCTAGACCCCTTTCCTAGATTTTCGGAAGAGACGGACGCCGCGTCGTCGGGTATGGTGGACGTTGTTCCTGGTGGTTTTCCCCAGCTCACGCCTAGTCTGACCTCGAGGGCGTATGTTCGTTTGAGGTTGCACGTGACAAAGGTAGGCATCACGGTGTTCGGGAGGGGCTTTGAGCTCCAGAGCACCTCGTTGACCTCCGTCTCTCTGCCTACTGCATCATCGGGGCCCCGCTGCAGAGGTACAGCAAGGCCGTGTCTCGAGACAACGGCCCATTTCGTGACCTCGGTGTTGACGAGACCCTGGGCCCGTACGACGGTCGTGCCTATGAGCTCGATCTGTAGGGACGTCAGGTAGCACTCTGCTCGGCTGTCCGCGAGCTTCCTGGCGATGAGGCGGAGCGGGACAGGCTTGTTGCAGGTCAGTATCGCGGGGTGTGGGAGACGTGCCGAGAGCTCCACCGACGGCGGCTGATCGGCGTCCGGGGCACCGTTGACGTCGAGCGACCGGGCGCTTGTCTTGCGCCCAAACATGAAGCTCTTCCTCGCGTTGAGAGGCGGCGTCGAGGGCCCCGCCAGACCAGGACTCTTTGGCCGGAAGGTGAAGGGCCGTCTCGCATAGGCCTCCTGGTTCGTGGCTGCTGGCCGTGGCGGCTCGATGGGCAGGAACTTGAAACCGATCTGGTGCCTCAGGTTCTCCTTGAACAGTCCCGGCCGCTGTATGGTGACCTTGACATAATAGCGGATCTCGGCCTGCCCCGGGAACCCCGTGAAGCTGGGAGGCAGCGTCTTGGTGACGTGCTTGTAGAAGAGCTGCTTGCTCCCGTCCATCAGCCTGATGCCGCCCATGCCGAAGAAACTGGGCCCCGAGAAGCCTCCTGCGCCCGCCAGGCCCCCTATCTGGGCCATGGCGTTGGGGTCACCGCAGGCATTGTTGAAGGGCACCTTGAACTTGAAATTCCACACATGCTGGCCGGGATTCAGCAGTATGGACGGCGCATAGGCCGGCACGCTCTCGTCTGGATAGACCTGCTGAACCCTGTAGAGGACCTTGTGGTTCTCGTGGACGACCTGAGACTTCTGGAGCCCAGGTGATTTGGGGGTGAGGCCCGGGTAATCAGGCGCGCTCAGGGCGGTCTTGGATTCACCTTCGAGCTTGACAATGACCGCGCCGATGTTTTCAGGCCGGCTGATTCCTAGCATCACCCTCCCAGAGATGAAGTCGAGGTTGGTATAGAACTCTGGAGGGTTGTCGAAAGCTATGCGGACCGACATCTTTGGGGACTGACGACCCGACTGGGTGAGGCTTGTGTGGAGGCTGTGGTCGTCCTGGCGAGAACAGCTGGCCGGGAAGCCAGCTCGAGATGATTACCCTTTTGGGCTGTGCAGGTGCAGGTCTCTCACAGCTGTCGACTAACTCATGGTTCCCAAAACCTCCTCCAAGGTAAGAACGTCTCGTCACAAGCCCAGGCCTAGAAAGCACATCAACACCGTCACCGGGCTTCCTTCGTGTTTTGTTTGGAGGTGACAAAAATCTGATACAGTAAACCTTCCGTGACGAGACAGAACCAAAGTCGTAAATCGGCCCCGTGTTGATATTCCTAGGAGAGACACGCGTGGGATGAAAGAAAAAGAGAGAAGGTGAAAGCAGGGAAGAAATAATGAGATCTGACGTTTGCGCGCCTGAAGTAAGACCAAGAGATGCCGATTTAGGTCAAGGGTCCCCCTCCTTTGCCTCCTTATAAAGGCTCAGCCAGGGGACGACGCAAGCAAAAACGTGCTGAGCCTCACTGGCCCGCCTGATCGGACTTTGAGACGGACACGCCGGGAGTAAGGAAGTTGCTGGATCGACAAAGCCGTCCCGCCCCTTCTTGGGCTTCTGCAGAGGTCAGCTCTGCTGCTGTATTTGTTGTAATCCTGGCGCTGCTGAGGGACAGGGCGTCCAACCTGAGAGGTGCTCTCTACGCGCTCAGGTGTTGGTGATGATGAACGTTGGTGAGCTCCAAGAAAGTTGACTCGTCCTGTTCTCAGTTCAGGAAGGGTTGTTCGCGTGAGAATGTTGTTACAGCTTGGTGGATGGAGAACAGTCGTCAAAACAGAAAGCTACGATGGCCAAGTACGGGACACAAACCTAAGTAAAAGAAAGAAAGAAAGAAAGAAAGAAAAGTGAAGAACGTCTGGTGAAATTGAAAGAGTTGGATCAGATGAGATTCAGGCCTAGGAGTGACGTACCTTCTCACGTACTACGTTGTACGCTGGGCTGAGTCCGGTACAGTGGGCGAAAATGGCAGGGCAGGTACTAGGCACGCTATGGCACCACTATCAATAACAACCAACCCCACTGTAGCACCCCTGGAACCGTAGCATGCAAGAAGGCCCTGGCACGCCTGGTCTAGATTATTTCCTATCGATAAGCCCGCCCAATTTATTTTTCGAGGGTTTCTAAACCAGCAACAATATATTTCATTCTTCCCATATACGATTCAGAATAACCCTCTTTCTCTCTTGAAGAACGACTTAACCCCAAGTGATGAACATCATATTATAGCACCTCCCAATTGTCTCCCCAAAAGCACCTCTCCTCAAAATGGGCAAGGCCAATACCAAGCGCAAGGGAGGCGCTTCCTCCTCCTCCTCCTCGTCGACACCCTACGACCGGCCCTCCAAGAAGTCCTCGACCGCCGCCGCCGCCGCTGCCAAGAACAACGTCTTCAAGTTCAACACGAACGTGGGCCAGCACATCCTCAAGAACCCAGGCATAGCAGACGCCATCGTGGACAAGGCCAACCTCAAGCCCACCGACACCGTCCTCGAGATCGGCCCGGGAACGGGCAACATCAGCGTGCGCATCCTGGAGAAGGCCAAGAGGCTCGTGGCCGTCGAGCTGGACCCGCGCATGGCGAGCGAGATCACAAAGCGTGTCATGGGCACCCCGAGCCAGAAGAAACTCGAGGTGCTCCTCGGCGACGCCATCAAGCTCGACTTCCCGCCCCACGACGTGTGCATCTCCAACACGCCCTACCAGATCTCCAGCCCCCTCGTCTTCAAGCTGCTGAGCATGCCGAACCCGCCGAGGTGTTGCGTCCTCATGTTTCAGGTATATAAGAGTTTTTCGTCTTCTTTTTTTTCTCTCTCTCTACTTTGTCCCCCTTCGTCTTCTTCTCTACCCGGGTTCGGGTGGGCTAACTCCCATACGACTACAGAGAGAATTCGCCCTCCGCCTCACCGCCCGCCCCGGCGACCCCCTCTACAACCGCCTCTCCGTCAACGCACAGTTCTTCTCCAAGATCACCCACATCATGAAGGTCGGCCGGCAGAACTTCCGCCCCCCGCCCCAGGTCGAGTCCTCGGTCGTGCGCATCGAGCCCAAGCTGGGCAGGGACAGGCCGGCCGTCAGCTGGGCCGAGTTCGACGGCCTGCTGCGCATCGTCTTTAGCCGCAAGAACAAGACCGTGCGCGCGAGCTTTGGCACCAAGGAGGTCCTCGCCCTCGTCGAGCGGAACTACAGGACCTGGTGCGCGCTGAACAATGTCCCCGTGGACGAGACCGTCGTCGTGGAGGACGGCGGGGACGACGAGGGCGCGAGTATGGATGTGGACGGAAACGACGGCGACGGGGAGTGGGGGGGCATTATGGAGGTCGATGGCGCCGAAGGAGACCAGGAGGTCGGAGGCGACGAGGACGACGACGATGACGACCTGCCTGAGTTTTTCAAGGAGCAAACAGCAAACCACACGGCCAAGACGCCCAGCAGGAGAAAGAAGACCAAAGTCGCGGAGCTCGTGCGGTCCAAGGTCACGAGGGTCCTGCAGGGCACGGACATGGCGGACCAGCGTGCGGGGAAGCTGGATGAGAATGCTTTTCTGAAGCTCCTCTATGCCTTCAATAAGGAGAATATACACTTTGCGTAGGCTCGGGGGGGGGGGGGGGGCGGGGGCGTTGCAGTCATCCAAACCGAGCACCATGGAGTTGCATCAAGGGGATCGGCAAGAGCAAGTCTCCTCATCACTTAGATTTCCGGCGTCATGGTTTATTCAGGCACGCAGGCGTTCAGGTTCAAGACAATCAGGCCCACGATGGGAGAGGGCCCGAAGGTCATTTGCTTAAAGAGTTGATGATGATACCTGGGAAGAGAGAAAAATCAAAAATCTAAAGGCGGTCAAGTCACTACCACGAGATAGACGGACCGATGGCAAGGCAGCAGCAAGAGGTTTCATTCGCTGTGTGGCCCAACCAGCGCACACTATTTGTGACGTTTCTGAGACTTGGATGGCAGTCCAGAGCAGACAGCCTCGCCACAACGGGACAGAACATTGATGGGGTCCCATAAATGCTTGAGATTGTCTGTATCCTGAAATGATGCTAAATGCTATGTGTGTATATGATATCGTCATGTAAAGATCCTGAACCGGACCAGCCTCATTCCCTCCCTCGCCCACAACGCCAGAAAAATAACACTAAAAGTGAAGATGTTTACTGTATATATGTCTCATATCATCTTTATGCCGTGTAGAAGAAAAAAGCCATCTCAAAACACCGGTCCCCAGATGGTAACAATTCGCCCACAATGATACCTGTACCTTGATGACTCGCCAGAGGAAAGAGGAAAAGGCCCCTACACCTCCCCCCAGCTTCCCATCGGCCCAGTGCTGGCAATCAGGCTGCCAGTGCCGATGCTCCCCGGGCCACCACCGGCACCGATATCCCAATAGTGCCGGCTCGAGTGTCTCGAGCTGGACACGCTCAAGCTTCCCCGCCTGCCCGACCGCCGCGTGCTCTGGCTTGCGCAGCTGCCGTGCACCTGGCCCGGCACGCTCGGCCCGCCGCTGACCTTGAACGACTTGCGCCGCTGATGGATCAGCGGGTGGTGTTGGCGAACGCGTGCCGCGGCGCGGGCGGCGGCCGTGTCAGGGGAGACGGGGGCGTAAGGCTGGGAAGGGGCGGTCGAGGCTGCGCGGGAAGTGAAGCGGTTACGGAGGTAGCGAAAGACGAGTTTGATATCGAGGTCTTGTTCCCACTCTTGCTGGGTGAAAGTGCCGGGTATGTGTGAGGATTCGAGCCCAGATCCTGCAGCCGGGCTGTCTGCACTATTTCTCGTCCCGGGAATGTCGACCGGTCTTGTGTGAGGAGGGATGGTCTGCAGGGTGGGTTGGAACTGTGGCACCGCAGATAACAAGATGCTGGCCCCAGCGTTTGAGAATGAGGCGGCACGGTCCTTCGTGTCAGCAGCATCCTCCGTATTGGCGTTCATCGACGGTATGGCTGCAGTTGCGGGCGCAACCTCGGGGATTGCCGGTAGTCCTGCATAAGGCAGCGGCTGCTGCTGGATGCGCGCGTACGTCGAGAAAGCGCCAGGGTGAGGGTGTGAGGACAGCTGGTTGACCAGGGTGCCGAGCTCACGAGCGATGCGATCGAGGACGCGCAGCTGCCAAGGACTATCTGGCTCGGGGCCGCCAAGTGCTGAGATCGGGGCGGAGGCCTTGGGCGTAGAGGAGAGGTCATCGGCATCGAGACCAAGCTCGTCCGGCAGCGCCTCGCCGAAGAGCACGCAGAGAAGCTTGTCATCGATCCCCATCAAGTCGCGGATGACCTTTCTTGTGATGCGCGACCACATACCGGTCTCACTGCTCTCGCCCGCGCCCAGCGCAAGCTCGGATGCGTCCTGGTCGTGCCACTCGGTCCCCGCGATGGAGACGTCTGGCGTGGGCACGCTGGCGGAGCTCATCGTTGCTTCTTCTGCCTCTGGGTCTGTGAACACCTGGCTGCTGCTGCTGCCTCTCCTTACCTGATTCGTCAGGGCCGACACCGTCGACTCTCGCCTCCGCCTCGTCTCCTTCTGTATCTCCTGCAGCAGGATCCTGCTCTGCTCAAGACGCCATTCCTCAATGCGGTGCCTGCGCGCGGCGTCCTGTGCTTCTTCGTACTCCAGCGCCAACTGTCCCAGCTCCAGGCTCTCTCGTCTCCTCTTGACCCTGCGAGGGTTGTAGCGCTCGAACTGGTACATCTGCTCCTGCATGTCGGTGGACAGCCCTTGTGTGTCCAGCCTGAAGCTTCCGAGCCCATCATGACCTGGTAATATCTGCGTCGACTGCATGGGCCCTCCCTGTTGCCTGAACTCGGGCAGGTGGCTGTCGAGGCTGTCGAGCTCTGCATCGTCCTCGGCGGCGGCAGCAGCAGCAGCAGCAGCGGCAGCAGCATCGTCTTCCTCCTCGATGATGTCAGAGTTCGCAGGCTCGGAGTAGAGGTTATCGGAGTACGCAATCGTCTGGAGGCTCCCGAGATCGCTTATTCTTGACCGTCCAGGTGTGGGCTGGTCATCTTGGACAGAAGAGAGGTATGAGGTTGAGGTTCCGGCATCGGTGGCAGGGGAGAACAGGACCCAGGTCTGCGACTCGTGAGACTGGGCGAGTGGTGGTGGTGGGGCGGCTACACGAGCTTCAGACTCGGACGAGGTCGGGTCAACCCGGATGACACGCTGAGAAACATGCCGGGTGGGTTGTTGGAACGCCATGCTGAAGACTTAGATGGAAGAGAGGTTGGGTGAGGCGGACGAAGGTGGGGTAGAGAAGCAGCTGTTTTGAATCGAAGGGCGACGGTGGGGGGGGTCGCAGGATGTGGGCAAGGCACAATGCACCACCACTCTGCGATGAGATGGCGAGGCGACTGACTGCGCTGCCAGGGGAGGGAGAGAGAGAGAGAGAGAGAGAGAAGAGAGACCGTCTGGTGTAGCGTCGCAAAGGGGAAAGAAAGACAGCAGATGCCACTCTCTGCGTAACCAGTTTGTGAGAGGAGGTGGTCGTGTATCGGCGACAGAAAGGGGAGAGAGGTTGTGTAGCGCAGGCGGGGAAGTGGTCGTAGTCGTGTAGGATGGCGTAGCACGACGATCTTTCTAGGTCTGGTGTGATGGCATGCTGTACGTACGTACGACAGATATCGTCCACCAGTGAGCGTCCCTGCAGGTCGAACCAGTCTCTGTGCACCACGGCGACCTCTCTCTGTCTGAGTCAACAACAAGCTCTCAAGAGGTGGCGGTTATCTCTGTTGCCCGTCGACCCAGTCCCACCCTCACGTTGACTGACCGTGGTGTGAGGTAAGACGTTGTTGGGCAAGTAAAGGTCTCGAGTCGGGTGTGTACGGACGTAGGTAGTAGGAACGGCGGTGGTAATAAGACGAGACGTGTCGTGTCGTCTCCGAGTGGCTCCAGGGTGCACGAGTAATTAATTACATGGTCTGGGAGGAGTACATTTATTTGGTAATGGTTCAGAAAGATGGAGCAGGACTTTGCGAGTATCGGGAGAGGCAAATCAGGGAGACGATCGAGGAGATCCCAAAGATCAGGCCTGTCCCAGTGCTGGTTTTTTTTGGGAAATGAGAATGCTCGCTCGCTCACTCTCTCGCTCGTTCCTAGTCAGCAAGGCACTGCAGATGAGCAAAAAAGCAACATCAAGTAGTAATCATACAATAATGTACATTGAAGGATTACAAGGGTGATAAGCCAAGGCGCATAGAGAATTGATGAGGATGGATGGGGGGGGGTGGTAAAAGGCTCGTGGACTAAAACATACCCTCCCAACAATCAGCTGCATGCGCCAGTTCAAGCCGGGTCAGGTCAGGGACCCCAAATCCAGAGACAAGATGGGCTGGGCAGACCACCTGAGGGTTGCAGATGCTCAGGTGGAAAGAGACAGGGGGCATTGTCAAAAGAGACAAATCAGCCTGATGGACCAAGAGTCAAGTGGTGATGTGATGATATACTACTATAGTACGTAGGTAGCTGGGCGGGCTGGGCAAACCCCCACTACCACTAGTACAGTAGGTAGGTGGGCGATAGCAGATCTGCTATGTACAGTACCTGCCCACGCTGCCGTACCTACCCCTCAAAGACAGGTACCCAACCACGCCAGCCAGCCGCCCAACCTTTTTCTTTTGTTCGGTCCAATGTTTCACGCAAGACGCACATTGCTGTTTCCCCCCTCGTCCCCCTTCAGCACACCTGCAGGATCAACTTGTGGCACACATCCCCTATCACAAACCTCTTCCCCCTTGCTTCCTGCCCTCCCCCCCCCCCCCACCTTGACCGTCTATCTTTACTTCCAGCCCATCAGCCCCTTCCCCCTCTTGCCCCGTCTCTCATCAGCACAGACGCGGGAGACCCGAAGTTTGTTGTGGCATGTTGACAGGAACAAGATGATCCCATCCTTTGCTATCTTTTCATCACCTCATTATTCCTCCCAATAGCCTTTCTCGAACAGCCCACACCACCTTACTTAAGTACTTGTGCAAATGCGCCCCCTTATCGCGAAATAAGGGGACCTTTTTCTCTTGGTGGTGGCATGATAAGATAAACCTCTGCTGCAGCTGAGATCCACATTTTCGCGTCATCCCGCCGCCTCGTCTGTTGGACGGCCATGAATCTCCAGCTCTTGGGTGGTGAACCCCACCTCGTATGTCGTGCTCATCGCCTGCTGATGTTGCTTGAGTCTAGATCAGAAGGTCCCCGAGTCGTATTTATCCAGGCGCACCTTTACTAACCATGGCCTGCAAAGGTTTTCGCAATTTTGATGCGAGGAGAGCTGGTTATGATGTCAATGCCGATGTTGCCAAGATGGGATGCCGCCAGATACAGGCAGGACATAAAAAGGAAAATTGAAGGAGCGGGGATCCCGGATGAACTATCATGACTTTTTTGTGTGTTTTTTTTTGCCAGCGTGAGCATATATCGTAAACTTAGTCTTGTTTGACTCTCCTGGAATGCGAGTCTACGGTTCATCCTCGAGCATCATCAGCTCGATACCGGACTCAATTTCTGCACACAAGGCAGGCCGGAAGAGTACAGAATTCCACTGTCACACGACACGCTGGAACTTATGGTAGATGACTGACTGTACAAGCTTGTTTAAGGTTTCTAACATGGAAACTTATACGGACTATGATCGGTACATATCGGCATCTCGGCGTCTCGGCAAGAGACGCAGCCAAGCTGATGATTGTGAGTGATGGGCGTTTGATATCTGACAGTCAACGAGAGCCTGTCTGCTGCCCTGTCTGTCTGCTGCTCCATGAGTCGACAGCCCTTAAGCGAGAAAGTCACATTCGTTCAGCATGTCACCACATTGCAGCCACGCTGCCATCGAGGCCCCCATGTTCCTGACCAGGGACCTGGGGCCAGTCTTGTAGATCAGAATCCGAATTGCATGTTTTGTGTCGTAAAGCTAAGAAGGCTCTCGCATATGGGGAGCGGATGCTCTATCTCAACCACACAACCCTATCGGCTTCCTCCCCAGTGAACCCTGTTGACGCCAGCCCGATTCCCAAATGCAGTTACGGTTTTCCCATGCAAGCACAACAAGAGAAGAGAGACGCCCGGAACCCTTTAGGCCTCGAAAGCCTCGGGGAAGCGCTTCATGTTGTACTCGAGAGGACCGTGGTTGGCCAGGAACTGCACGTAGGCACCATCCACCTTGACGCGGCCAGCAGCCTTCTTCTCCAGGTACTCATCGCGGCGGAGAGGGGTGAAGCCCCAGTTCTTGGAGATGATGATCTTTTGGCGACCGGGGAACTTGTACTGAGAGCGGCGGAGGGCCTCGAGGGCGACGGCACGGTCTGGTGAGAAATTGTCAGCTCATGTTCTGTTCTGCTGGACAAATCTGTTCCCGGGGGGGGGGGGGGGGACTAGTCTGGGACATACTGGAGTCACGAGTGCGGACGCTCATGATGATCTGACCGATGTTGACACGGGCGACAGTGCCGTTGGGCTTGCCCCAGGCACCACGCATACCAGTCTGCAGTCTATCGGCACCGGCACAAGACAACATCTTGTTGATACGGACGACGTGGAAAGGGTGGGCGCGGACACGCAGGTGGAAACCTTCCTTTCCGGCGGTCTTGACCAGATACTTGTTGGCGCAGATACGGGCGGCCTCGAGGGCCTCGGAACTCAGCTGCTCGTACTCATTGGAAACGAGGTGGATGCAGAGAGGGAAGTCGTCGACAGTCGCACGCTTGCGGCCCAGGTCGAAGATGCGAATCTTGGGGTCGGGCACACCACGGTTGAACCGGGACTTGGGGTAGGGCTGTCGAGGAAATCGTTGTTAGCAATCTCTCTTCCTCTCGCTTGTCTCTTGTCTCTCTTCACGTGAGGAAGCCCATTATCGTCATTAGTCTCCCTCCCCGATCGTCAAGGCCGAACCTCTGCAGTCTGCAAATGCATGTCCATCACTGCAATAACCAGGACGTCCAAGCAAATGAGCATCGTTGTGACGTCGTAGCCGTTCTGATCCGTTGATGCACTCGCGCTTGCAGACTTTTCGAGATCGACTCCTTTCCGATCGGGTTTCCATCGTGCAGCAGTTTCCCGTGATTGTCGCTTACCTTGTTCTTACAGTAACGGTAGCAACGAGCCGGACGACGCGCCATTTTGACTGATTGATGGGGGTCGTGATAAGGGTGTTGTTGGTGATGTCGTTGCTGGAGGTTGAGGAGGAAGAAAGGCGGCCGTCCCTCTTTTTTACTGACCCTGCTTTGAAATCAGACCCGACGGCGAAACGAGTGTCCCATCAGTCAGCAGTGGCGTAGTGCGAGGTTGCTCCGTAGCCCGCAGAACTGGTGAAAATGGCCCGTGCTCACCCACAGCACGTGATGCGGGCTGCCCCAGGATGGCCTTTTTTTCAGTCTGGCTTACCTAAGGCACCTGCACCCGCCGAAAAGTTCAAACTACTCGAATTCCTATTTTCAGTCTTTCCTTTCTGAACCTTCTTCGACAACCCAACAACCACCAACTTTACCCCCATTCATCTTCATCGCAAATCCGTCAAGATGGCCCCCAAGAAGAAGACCAAGACTGGTGACACCCTCAACTCCCGTCTCGCCCTCGTGATGAAGTCGGGTAAGGTCACTCTGGGTTACAAGTCCACCCTCAAGGGTAAGTTTTTTCTCGAGCCCTACCGCGGACCCCCAACGTCGTGAAGATTCTGGATGTTAATGTTCGATTGGTACAGCCCTCCGCTCTGGCAAGGCCAAGCTGGTTCTGATCTCCGGCAACACGCCCCCTCTCCGCAAGTCCGAGCTGGAGTACTACTCCATGCTGTCCAAGGCTCCCGTCCACCACTACGGTGGCACCAACGTGAGTACATACACCATTCTACATCCCGATGGATAACCGATCTTTCATCGGAGGAGGTTGGTAGCATTGGCTTCACCATGCGGGCACCGCCTCCTCCAACCCCGAGAAGGAGAGACCTGTTTTCTCTGGAGGGTAACAGTTTGAGCTGACTTGAACCTCTTTTCCCCCCACTTCAGATTGAGCTGGGCACCGCCTGCGGAAAGCTCTTCCGCTGCTCCACCATGGCTGTCCTCGACGCTGGTGACTCCGATATCCTCAGCGAGCAGGCGTCGTAATTTCTCACGACTGCTGAGCGTCTGATGTGTGTTGGCCCGGCGTTTCGGTTCGGTTCACGAAGGCAATGATGCACCGAAAGCATGGATGGCATTTGGTTTGGGAACAACAAAAAGTCTTGCAAGGGAAAATAATACCCAGGTTGTTGGATGACAACCACAAGAAGGGGGTGCATAGTCTTCAGGGTGGCCTCTAGATAACATCATGAGATACGCTTCGCCCACTCCAATCCATCTGGCCGCTCCATCTGGCCGCGTCGCCGACTTGACCGAGTATATTCTTTGCGGCTGTGTAGACGTGAACGTATTGTCATATGCTGTAGCCTTTTCCTTTGCTGCCCTTTCTCCCCAGCAAAAGGCCGGCCAGCCCTGTGCGCTCATGTCCGATGTGGCATCAAAGTCGTAATGTGACGATGGCACTGTGAAGGGCCAAAGTTCCGGGAACAATCCACACGGGTGTCTCATCGTACCTCTTCACTGCCGTCCTATTTCAAGCTCGACTGTAGTCGTTACAGTCATAAACGAGGCTCTGCTTCTGGAAATGCACTGGACGAGAGTGTCCCCAGCAATGTATACCCGTCCGATTCCTTTGTTGAGTGGGCTCCTTAGAAAAAACAAAGCCAATACCACTCAGAGCTAATGCATAGAAGCCATCTCCAAGCCTCAAGCTCAGCAGCAGTTTCGCCCAAAACAATCTCGGCCAGCGCTGTTGCAATTGGCAGTTCTTTGGTGGGCATCTTCACCCCTCCTCCCTTGCCAGGATCTGCGAGCGACGGTTAGATCGCGATAGCCTCGAGGACCCCAGTCATCCACACGGCTCACAGAAGAATCCAAGCGTCCGCAGACTCGGAAGGAATATCGTTCAGCCTGGGCGGGAATCCTCGCCTGCACTGGAACGACAAACGGTCATTCCCATCTCTTACGCCCGGCGGCACGCACACGCACAGTCGCACCCGGAGCAACCGATGTCCTCTGGGCTGAAGAGATGGGAGGGATCACTCATTTCACTTTTCAATGGCCCTCTGCAGTGGGGCGAAAGCCATGCCTATCCCTTTCCCCCAGCGACCACAGCACCGGGACTGGCAAGATCTACGCCCTGCCCATTCGCTTCTCATGCGGCATAAACATCCAGATGAGGCAACAAATCAAGAGAGAGGCCATGGACCAGTTTCCCCCGTTCAAATCTCCGGCCCTGGCAATGCACGCGAGAGAACCTGTGTGGACAGTCGCACTGCCGAGCCTGTCTGCCAGACAGAAGCGCGCATACTGATCAGAGCCCACGAACGCAAAGCAAACCAGAAGACAGCCCGCAGATACTGGAACGGCCAGGCATGGTACCTTGAAGATTGGTATAGCATGGAGTGAATTGGGACTAGGATACTGGGCAGGGGGGGGGGAGGCTGGTGTTTCAGCGGGATATTGCTGATTCGCTTCATCTGGTTGTCCTGGATGGGCTACAGTGTCAAGCCTGGATTTTTTTGATTTTTTTTTTGGCGACGGCAGCAAGATTCTGTAACTGCTGCAGCCTGGGGTTCCCTTATTGGGCCTCTACATATCCTCTGCTGGACTAGTGAAGGGAACCAAAGTCGTGGTGTTTCGGCCCTGGGGGCCTGTGGACGTATCAAGTGTACTGAATCAGAAATGCAGAACAACGCTGCAAGTCATCGCTAGCAGCGGGCCTCGAACGACAAAGCACTGCCAAAGTACTTGCGCGTACCCTCCCGGTGAGACCGTTCGTTCTGCCCTTTGGGTATACACACCATACTATGACGCACAGTTATTCGTCAGCCTTATGCATCGGGGTGGAAGGTTCTCTCTCAAGCGACAAATTCCTATCAGTACTAGGTGATGTCAATTGTGACGGAGGGAGGGCGAAGGGAGAAAAAAGGGGGCGAGCCCCTCGGGCGCAACGCAGGTCGCCTGTCCTCACTTGTGGGCGAGTGACGGTTGCCGGGCAGTAAGGAAGAAGGGGTACGTGCTTGGAGAGTACCGCTGGAGCCCGCTTTTGTTAGATGGGGCCGGCAGTCATGGCTGCAGCGGCTTAACGCGCTAACAATTTTATTGATTGGTTGCCTCGGTGCGGATGATACATGCCTCCCCTGCTCTCGCGGTGTGATGGCTGACTAGGTTGCTGGGCTGTGATTGATCCACTACCCTCTTTTTTGTCCTCTCTCTCTCTTTCTTCTTGTCTTTATGTTGTTTTTTGCTGGGCGTACATACTTACATACCCTCGAGTCTCGACTCTGCCACACTTCTGCTGCACTTCTTGTCATATCACATAGTTCATACGCACAGCCCAACCCGCACACGACCAGCCACGCCACCTGCTGCTGCTAAGAATAAATACATACCACAGGTTGCCGGGGGCCGCACCTCATTCCAGTCAGCTAAGCGGCGGTCTCTCTGGCCAGGGCAAAACGTCAGGTCAGGCGCAGGCATTTGCCGCTTCGCTAGTCGCATAACCCCAGGTCGAACTCCATTCAAACAATCCTTCCCCTGCCTGTGTGTGGTCACGGCTTTTCCCTGGGCTTGGCTTGGGAAGTATTGACTCTGGACACAACACTGGATACCGGCCAGAGATCCACTTGACAACGCTCTGTTCAGGATCCGGTACCACTGGATCCCCCTCACCGCATCTTGCCCACACGCCATTTACCGACTCGGTCTGTTTATAAACCACCTCGCGATAGCGCGTTTTCTGACCGTCTTTCGGCTGTGTTCTTTCCTCTCTTCCAGCCCGTCCCGACGAGTGAATCCGCCGCCTCTCTTGATACCCTTTCCCCCCCCTTTGAAATCCCCCATCACTCGCCCGACCATGTCAACAATCGCGGCCAAGAAGACACCCATCGCGGGTCGGGACCCCAACTCGACGTCCTCGTCCATGTCTACCCCGTCGAGGGCCACCCCTCGGTCCTCCACGCCCAACGGCAACCTCGCTGAGCGCCCCGCTGGGAACCACGCCAGGACACGCTCCTTCCGCACGAGCACGCCTGTGTCTGCTCGGGCGACCGCGGGCCAGAGGAGGGAGTCGCTGGTCCCCAGCACCAGCGGCTCGTCTGTGGAGGAGGAGGAGGCCGCCCGCGCCGAGAAGCTCGCCATGCTCGACGACCTGAAGGACCGCCTGGGCAGGGCCGAGATCTCGTCCGAGGAGTACAGGAAACAGGCCGAGGTGCTCCAGGCCCGGTTCGACGAGGTTACCAAGGAGCAGGTCAAGTACGAGGAGAAGTGCCACGAGCTCGAGGAGCAGTCCGAGGCCCTGCAGAACGAGAAGAGGGAGGCGACCCGCAAGATCAGGGAGATGGAGGCCATCTACGAGGCTGAGCGCTCCGCCATGGTCAAGGAGAAGGAGGACATGGCCAACAGGGAGGAGGAGCTGCAGATGGTCATTGCGCGCCTGAAGGACTCCCTGAACCAGCAGAAGATGGCTGGCGAGGACGAGCCCAGGCCGTCCAGGTCAGGTAAGTTGTCTATTCTGCCCACGCCCCGCCCGGCCGCCCGGCCTGAACATCAGCGTCTTCTAACCTCCCTGGCAAGCGGCTAACCAATCGCTGCATGCAGCCAACCCAGCATCGCCCTCCCTCGAGGGCGGCAGCTTCGCGCCACCCGCATCTCTGCAGCGCAGCGACTCGAGGAACCAGTCCAAGCTCATCCTCCAGAAGGACAAGCTCATCGAGTCGCTGCGGCTGGAGCTGGCCGAGGCGCAGATCAAGCTCGTCGAGTCGGAGAACCAGGGCGGCGGCAGGCTGCAGGAGGTCGAGCGCCTGCTCATGGAGACCCGCATGGCCAACGCGCGCCTCATGGAGGACAACGAGAGCTACCAGCTGCTCCTGCAGGAGAAGACGCTGAATGGAGACTTCGGCAAGGACGACTTCAGCTACATGCGTGGCGCGCAGAGCAACGAGGACGCCCTGGCTGCCCTCGAGGGCAAGACAGCCGGCGCCAGCCTGGCAGACGAGCTGAACGACGTGGCCGAGGGCGAGGAGCAGGAGCAGAGCGAGCACGTCCGCCGCCTGGAGACCGAGCTGCGGTCCATGAAGGACCAGAACAAGGCTTTGACGCTATATATTAACAGGATTATCGAGCGCCTCCTGCAGCACCAGGACTTTGAGCACATCCTCGACCAGACCGACAGCAGCACCAAGCCCAACACCGAGAAGGACCTGCCACCTCCGCCTAACGAGCTGAGGCAGGCCTCGGGGTCGTCTGTCCTGCAGCGCGCCAAGTCGATGGCCACTGGCGGTGCCGCAGCAGCCCCTGCCGGCAAGCCCAGACCTCGTCCCATGTCGGTGATGCCGGCGGCGGCCCACAGCGCGCACTTCAACCCCGAGACGGCACCTAGTATTCCGATCGGGCTGGGGCGGTCGCAGTCGACGCGGCGCACACGGCCCATGAGCGAGAACTTTACGGGCGCGGCTTCGCTCGTCAACCAGATGTACAAGGGCCCGGACGGCCCTTTATCCCCAACCCTGCGTTCGTCCCGGGACTTCTTCAACACACCGCAGCGCGAACGCAACACCTCTGGGGCCACGGCGGCCTCGGTGCCGGGCAATTTCCCTGGCAGCATGCGCAGCGAGACGTCGAGCGTCAGCGGCGACTCGTCGTCGATGGCCAACGGCGACAGAGACACGATCAGCAGCACGCCGAACCAGAGCCCTCCCCGCGAGAAGAGGGTGACGCAGACGTTCGCCGCGGGCAACAAGCCGAGGCCCCTTAGGCTGGTGCAGGAGAACAACGAGGCGCAGGCCGCGGCGAACAAGCGGCAGAGCTGGATCGGCGGGTGGTTCGCCGGTGTCGGTGCCAAGAAGGAGGAGGTAGTCTCTCCCCGTGAGACGACCATCAGGGAGTAAAAAAAAAAAAAAAAGTTTAAAAAAAATAAAAAGAAGCAGCTATCACCACCACCACCACCACCAACCACCATCAGCTGGGCCAAACCTCTTCGATGCGTAATGAGTCATGGATTTTTAATACGTTGTTTGAAAACACGATAACGGCACAAAAAAAAAAAAAAACCAGGCCGCGTGGAAAGTCTGAGACCGCACGACAACAAGAAGAAGCATCGGGCCACGATCGCTACAAGCAACCCGATATCAAAGCATCTCAACCGGGCTGGAGCCGGTTCGACGTCCTCCCCCCCCTCCCCCCCTTTCTCTCGACGAGTTATCTGGCTACGCTTCCTTTGTTTGGCTATCCGTTGGGAATGGGGCAACAAATTTTGCGCTGGAGTCGGTTGCTGCTTGTTTCTGGGTTGCTGATTATATATACACACCAAACCACCACCACAACAACACACACCATCCTGTATCTCACACACAGGTAGACCTTTTTTTTTTTTCTTTGTTTCCATCTGTCTCTTGTCGTCTTTACTTTGCTGGAAGACTTACTAGGATAGGATACCCCCCTCTCATATTCGGGCGACCTCCTATTCAGGGGACGAGATTGCTAGTATTCAAGTCTTTCTTGTGTCTTGAATAGTCTTGGGGAACTGCCCTCCTTTTTTTTCAGGTTTTTGACAGTCGGTAGAATAGTATGGAGTCTTCTCTCATCATCAGGAATTATCATTCAAAAAGACGGCCCGGGATATATGTAGCTTTGAATAGAGAGCAGTTTGTAATGAGTTTTTGAAGGCATCATCATCATCATCCCCTTTTGCAATAAGTTGGCCCCCGATGAACCCTTCTTTCCCTTTTCCTCACGAGTCGGCAGCCCCCTCTCGTACATAGTCTATGCCCGTGTGAACAGTCAGTCAGTCCTGCTGCAGTAGAGACACGGCTACCCTGTTGATAAGCCTCATCAAGCCACTGACGACTTGGGCGGTGTTGCACCGTTGTTGTCTGAGCCAACGAGGCAGTCGGAGGGGTCTCGGCCGTGCAATTTCCTTGTCCCATCTCAAGACATTACATACATACATATTCATCGTGTCCGCTGTTGCACGAGATCCCAAGTCGTAGATCGAGGACGCACCTTCGACATCCGCACTCCATTCCCCTCCAGCTCTCAGGACAATCATACCCAAGCCCCCCTTCCCGAGTAAGTAATGCTTCAGGATGAGATCCGTCCGTCTCGTATTCCTTTTCGTACCCAAGCCTCTTCTTTCTTTCTTCTTTTTTTTCCCCCCCTTTCCCCTTTTCTTCTTCCTTCTTTTGCCTTTTCTGTTTCCCGTCCTCCCCCTTCCGTCCTTGAGGGAGCACATGAACGCAAGAGAGGACGCCCAGGTACCACAGCCAAGCACCCCGACCAGCCACCTGCAGCAGCATCCAGCCGCCGTCATTTCGTTGTCAGACCAGGCCTGCTGGGACAAGGTTCGCATGTGTCACGTCGCACAAAAAAAAACCAAAAACCCGATAGTTCCTATGAGGAACCCAGCCTTTCGTTTCCCTTCGTCTCCCCTCGCTCGCTAATCTTATGGTATGCAAGTATATACCATCCTCACTTTGCCGGGGCGCCGTTTTCAGGACTGCAACCAGCCTGTTCCCAACACAACACAGCGCATATATATATATATATATATACGCATACACGCGTCGGTAATATGTATATTTATATATATATGTATATATATCTGATTGAAGCGGCGACAAGTCAAGAGCCCTTGCCCGTCTCACGTCTCACAAACTCCCGGCTGGTAGGTAAGACAGGTAAGCGCCCCCCCCCCCCCCCCACGGGCGACCCGACCCAGCAGATCAGCTGCCCGCAAGAACTTGTCAGAAGCGCTGCGGCGGCGATGTGGCGGTTTCGTTTACCGGGTTTTCGTTCTTTTGTGTGTTTTTTTTTCTTCTTTCCCTTTCCCTTCTTGGTTTACTTGGCCCCAGCCACTTGTGCCTGTTTTACCTGTTGCGGTGAGGGTGAAGGGGGGAGGGGGGGGTGGGTTTGTTTCTGTGGCTGGCTCGGGCTTAATCACCTGAGAAGCTACGATAGCTGATCCAGCCGGTTACCGAGCGTGGCTTACCCAAGGGGGTGGAAGATGGGCGCGCGTGGGGGGTTTTTTGTTTTTTTTTTTCGTGCCACTGCCAACTGCTGAGAGGGACGATAGAATGGGAGAGACGATGGTTAGCACTGGGTTGGGGGGGGGGGGCACAACACGACACAAGCAAGTATGTGGGGAAAAAAAAGATGGAGGCTGGAGCAAACCTATGAGATCCCATCAGTTCGGGACTTGTATCACTCGGCCAATTTATGACATGTTTTGTAGAATGGTAGTGTGTACAAACAGTTACGGAAGCGAAGAAGAGAGAGGAGGGTTGAAGGGAGGAGGGCCCGTGTATGACGAGGGTAGGACACGCCTCCAGTGCGGTGCTGTGGTTCTGATAGGCCACATGCATCTGCCCAGCCTCTTCTTTTCTTTTTTCTTTGTTCTTCTTTTTCTTTACCTCTATTGCACGGTGGCGTTGCTGAATCAACCTCGTACACAGGCTGTTATGTGGACATTGACTTGCGGGATGATGGCTTTTGTCTTTTTCCTCCCGCCCCAATCCCTCTCCTAGGGGGCTTGAAAGTCCCGACTACTTTACTAAAGGAAGGCCTTCAAGGAAAGTCCCTCCAAAGAGAAAAGAACCAGAAGAAAAAAAAAGAAGCTGGGTTCTCTGGAGCGTGTGTACGGCTAGTCTCCCTTGTGATCGGCGACTTGGTGCAACCGGTGTGTTATGGGCGAGGAATGGACGAGATATTACACCGAGTGGCCCAAGCAATCCGGGTTTAGGCAGGATGAGGTGAGACAGCATCACGACAGGACTGCTGGCGGAGGGCTTTGGTCCGCCACTGTAGAGCGGACGTGTTTTTTTTATTTTTTAAAGTCTGTATGTGTGCCGTGCCAATAAGAGAGGAGCCCTTTTCTTTTTGGAGTCTTGCTGCAATCCTGCAGACATCGAGGCACTGACCTACGAGTTCGACGAACTTCATTCCCGCCTCCTCGGAATGCTGAACAAATCTAATGCTCTGGCCTTCCTTCTTGCCTTTGTCGCCAGATACATGGTCCAGTCACACATGTTCCCAAATTCAAACCGTACTAAGTATACAGTCTTATGGGTGTGTACAAAGGTGGTATTGGCAAGTAGTGTGCATTTCTAGCGTTGCGTCGCTGCTACACACCCGACCAGCCCGGAACCCCGGCCACCCACGTGTCATCTCCCGGCTGGACGGGGCGGAAACATATCATCTTTTTTTCCCTTTTCTCTCTCTCTCGCTTTTTTCTTCCTCTCCATTTGTCGTGAAACTTGTTTTTTTTTTTTTTTTTTTTTTTTTTTTTTTTTTATAAAAAAAAAAAAAAAAAAAAAAAAACAAAAAAAAGGGGGTGGGGTTTTGGGGTAAAAATGTGGGGGGGGGGGGGTGAA